>OZ018332.1:140600502-141173002 GCA_963969495.1 Ceratothoa steindachneri | reverse complement strand
AATAAACAACACATGAATGAAAGAGGAAGAGAATAAGGGAACAGAGATTAGGCGGTCCTCCCACTTATGTATGAGGAACATAGGTGCTCAAAGTGTGAGAAAGGAAATAAGAATGATGAGTAACTGCATGACGGTGGTTCGGAATCCACGTTAATTAGAAGGTCCCCCTTGTCCTTCGGGCAAGGGTATTCCACCCTTTCCACCTTTGACTACCGAGGTTGCTCAATCTGCCTCCTCACCAATCTGTCCTCTTTTAACTCAAAATTTTACGTCTCCCAAAATATACCTTCTTCTAAAGCTTGTTCCGGATTTCCCATTAAACACTTCACTATCGGTTCAATTGAACTGAGATTCAGAAGTGTGGGGATTTTCTCCAGGAGCAAGTCGGCCGCGGGCTTCCTCCTCTTCTGTGCCTCCCCGATCGTGGGAGGGGTAGAGAGGGGAGGAGTAACCGCGAGCCGTACCTTTTCTCCCCCTAAAAAAATAAAGATTTTTTGGTTTTCAATTCTTGAACAAAATAAATTTGATATTGGCATGTCGCTACCGGGTAAAGGAGGTAACGGTCAAGGTGAGGTCAAAAATACCTTCGCTCAGTCAAGAACTGCGAGGATCGATTTACTGTGAACCAATTATAAAAACCCATAAGACTTCAAAATGCTCGTCTTTAAGGAGGTGGTTTTGAGTCAGATGCGATTCCATAATGTAGATCCAGCACCACATGTGTCACTCTTCAGCGTTTTATTAATCATGTTTAGGGTGATCTGTGCGTTGTTTCCGCCTACGCTGATGACTTACTCTTTGCAAGCGAAAACTAAGCTCAGCATTTGCAACAGAGTTTGCCAAGTTGAAATTACACCGTTTGAAAATCAACAAGTTCAAATGCTTTCTTTCGGTAGACGCGGTAGCCTTTGGGGGTTATAAAGTTAGCTGCTAAAGCATATCCATAAAGAAGGATAAAAAAAGCTGCGATCAAGGATTATCCTTGATTTGATCGATTTTCCTAGATTCATAAACATGCCTTCATGTTTATGCCTTCATGTTCAAATGCTTTCTTTCGGTAGACGCGGTAGCCTTTGGGGGTTATAAAGTTAGCTGCTAAAGCATATCCATAAAGAAGAATAAAAAAAGCTGCGATCAAGGATTATCCTTGATTTGATCGATTTTCCTAGATTCATAAACATGCCTTCAAGGATTATCTTTGATTTGATCGATTTTCCTAGATTCATAAACATGCCTTGTTAAAAAAAAAACCTCGAATAAACGCCGTTCCAATCCAAATTTGCAACGTGATGAACAGGCCACATTCGCCTTCAATTACTTTAAGGATCCAATAGTTATACCAACTCTCTTTCTTAACCCAAAAATAGACTGTTCATTGCGTCTCATTACTGATATATTCGATCTAGACGTTGCCACTGAACAATTATCTGAACGGCAATGGACTAAAATGAGATCCTTTAGAAAGCTTTTAACGGTTCTGAATTAAAATATCCAGCATTCAGTAGAGAACTAAACACTATAGCTCTTGCAATTAAACAAACTACCTGATGGCTTGCTTGGTGCCATCAACCTCCGTAGGTCCAGCTGATTTAGCGTAATTTAATATTGCGGCGTTTAATGTGCTCGTAGTTGGCCTTAATGGCTCTTTCTACACTGAATTCGTAAATTAATGAAACGCAATATATATTTTAACTTAAAGTAGTCTCTCTTCTTAACTTTGCTTTGAAATGACCATAGAAGGCACATAATTCAATGTATTTACCGATTGCAATGCCATAATTAGAGCTGCTATATCAGTTACATTCAGGCATTCTTCATGGGAAGCTCGTGCTTTCGAAATCATTAGGCTTTAAGTTATGACAGTAGGCACATCGCCGGAAAAGATAATACTAGAAATGCTCTTTCCTGGGCATCCATCATTGATTCAAACGCGCAATCAGTGCAACACATAAGGCTCACACTCATTGGCAATTATAACATACAATCAATGCAAAATACATAAATTTGGCAATCACACAAAATAGCATTACACCCCCTTATGTTATCCTATCAATTCTATCATTCCTTAATATGCTAGTATAAATTGTGAGTATTTGGAGCACTTTTGCATTCTTGCCTTCCTTGGTCAAAAATTTGATCACTGCGCGGTGCTCAACCTTCTCCAATGTCGAAAAATTGTGACTGACGATCTGCGATCAACTACTGCTTCTTAAATAGACGAGGCAGGAGCGTGCGGCTGCAGGTCCTGACTTGTCCTGACTTGTCATAACACCCCCACAAACAGCCATTCCACTTCCTCTGTTTTGCCATACCGATTCGCAAAACTTATTTACCGCCCCTCGTAACTGGTCAAAAACTGATACAATAATCCATAGTAATGATTTTATAAAGAGAAATATCCTGGAATCATTTTTAATCTCCCACACAAAGGAGAGTAATCTCGACATTACCAGGGCTGTTTTCGCTAGATCCAATTTTATCACTGTTTCTAAAATCCGACTTATCTGATAGCATTAAAAAGTTGACCTCATCGGGAAACGTGCTTAGTATAAATACTGTGTCTTATTTTTTCTTACCATTGTGAGTTTAGAAATGTCGAATAGACGAAAGTACTAACTCCAATCCATCTTTTATTCAGTTTCCTTCCGTGGTACATATTCATATATATATATATATATATATATATATATATATATATATATATATATATATATATATATATATATATATACCCACTTATGTGGGTAGATTATGTAGAGAGGCAAGGCAAATTGCCCTTGTTCATGAATACTATGTGATTTGTAGCATTCTCCTTGTTTCGTAGGGGAGAAAGAGAACATATCAAATGCATCGACTTTCCTTTTTTTGTATTTGCGGTTGAATCGCTTGGAGAACTGCCTTTTTGACATCTGTCTGTTCTTCACTATCCAAATTTAAGGTATTATAAGACGCTTATTCCAGTTCGCTCCAATCCAAAGGAGCAGATAGGAAATGTGTCTTGTGTTTACAATAGCCACCGTCTACATCACAATTCTTAATTAATTGAATCTCATTTCAAAAACACGATAAAGCCATAGAACTCCCAATGTGAATATGGGTTCCTTGCCACCTCCCCCTTTTCAGTTAAACTCCCCACGATCCTATTTAGATTTAATTAACTAATCCCCATAAGGCATTACCACATTATTCATTGGCGCTTTACGTGAATCTTAATTTTGCAATAAGCCCTGCGCACAAAGTTTATTCATATTTAAAGGATGTTCTGAATCAGAAGGATAATAGACAATTCGATGCATTCAATCATTCATTTATCAATATTCACAGTTAAATTCTGTTTCAGGCTCTTACTCGAATGAGATTAATTCCCTATTAAGACGAGTTCATCTAATTTTCCAAGAGCAGGAGATCCAATTCTTTGGAACAGTTAGTTCTATCTCTCAAATTCATCGTTCCTGGGCGAATAATCTTGTTCAGTTATTATCAATTTTTGCGAAACATTTAGATAGATTTAATTACTTTGTAATAACTAACTTTATTTTCTTTTACCCGCGTGTCAAGATGGAATACGAGGTACCGTGGCAGATTGACCACATACGATGAGAACAATGATAACAAAGAATTGATCGTTTGCCCGGAGTGACTTTACCTCCGATTTATTTCGAACACCACATAATATATATATATATATATATATATATATATATATATATATATATATATATATATATATATATATATATATATATATATATATAAGCGTATGAGAAAAAGAATTGAAAGACAGACCAAAGCAAAAAGAGCAAAGGGCAGCTCAATTAAGGCAATCAATAACAAAACTAACGCTTTGGAAAATTTAAAATATTCTAACTTCTCAAGTATGTAATACCTTCACTGAGCTGTTCGTTGCTCTTCTTGCTTCAGAATGTTTTCCAATGTTCCTTTCTCATTCATTTAAAATTCAGATTTCAGTCTCCAGCACATTGATACCCAAATGTCTCTCTATATTGGTACTATATAGAAATAAACACTATAACTCCGTAGTCTCGTTATTTATTTTTCTTCAAAAGGGTTTTGAAAGGCAGAGATGTAAAAAATGGCAAAAGCCTAGAGTTAATAAGATTTATTGAGGCACTGTTTTGATAACTACCTGATTTCATTATCAGGCTACAAAAAGTCAAAAAAAATGTTCACATTGCGAGTCTAAAATAAAATCTCTCATCTTTCTCCATTATCCCACTATTTTTTTAAGAAGTTAATTAAGCTTTTTGTTTAAATACCATAACAAAATAAGCAGATATTAAAGATTACTAAATATTGAAGTAGCAAAAATCAAACCAAACAGATCATCTATAGTAATAAAGCAAACAAAATCCGACAGTAAACAAATTATTGCCTACTCACTCCACTGATCCACTCCTTAATACACTCCAATGCTAATGATTAAAAAAAAATAAACGAATAACATATATGCTGACAAGAACTTTCTAGAATTCCATTTGAAAAAAAAACACACAACCAACTAAGTAAAAGTAATCAAGGCATGCAACCAGCGATCACCGCTAATTAAGATTTTGTTTTTTTATAGGTATATTAAATGTGTCGGTCTAGGATCATCATTGAACTTTGGTTTATAATAATTAATATATAGTGTTTCCAAAGTTCTTAACAGCTGAAGGTTATAAATGGATAACAATATTCTAAAGTTATTATTCTAAATGTGGGATTTACAATTTATAGTATGTTCTCTATTCGAAGATTTTTCTTTTTTCTCCAGTGTGTTTCCTGTTAGCCAGGAACTGAGTTTGAGGCAAGAATATGTCTCAGAGGGACACCCTTTTTGTCTATTTTTGGAAAGCAGTACGGAGAGGTAGTTGTAGGGTGCACATCGTAAGATGGAATAAGACACTCAAAGACATTTAAAAAATGAGCACTTTGAAGTGTTATGAAATCTCAGGAGGGGTTCACACGTTGATCCAAAATAACATTCGATGCAAGGTAATCTTAATGGATAAGTGCTCTAACAAGAGCCCTATTCTTGTATAATAATTACCCCTCTTTTTAGAAACGTCAGGAAGGACAGTGGTCAAATGACCGGATTTTTTGTTTTGTTTTTCCTAAGTTAATGAGATCTAAGCAAGAAATGCAATATTAAGGTTAAGGTAGACAAAAAAATAATAACGAGCGCCAAAAGATACATCTAGATCCCTTAAAGAAATGGGAAGAAGTTTGTGCCAGTTTCTGAAATTAAGAAGGAAATTAAATATTAATAAACTTTCTTTCTCTAAAATATGTTTAATCTTGGCTGAACCGTCTCACTATATCCTATCTGAGTAATTGGGCAATGAAAAAATAAAGGAAAAAAAGGGTGAAATGAATGACTACGATCAATCATTGCCAGACTTATTATCATGTAAATCTCAGCGTGTGATTGTTGTAATGTATCGGGTTGTGTTGTCTCTGAGAGAAGGATTTGATTCCATATAAGCCAGTTTCAAATTATGCCATGGAGTGTAAAAACATGTTTGTCCTTGTAGAATCATATATTTCCCTTTATAAGGGGAAAAAAATATAGGATATATCTGCGCGTCTCTCATAAATACGGCAATGCATGTTTGTAATTCTTTGGGAACGAAAACATATGATGGATTCAAGGGCCTAGATAAGAGGGAAATAATGATTTCATTGCCATCTGATCTTGCTAAATGGTTCTACGAGGGGCGGTCAATAAGTTTTGCAAATCGGTAGGGCAAAACAGAGGAAGGGGGATGGCTGTTTGTTGAGGGTGTTAGGACAAGTTATGACAAGTCAGGACCTGCAGCCGCACGCTCCTGCCTCGTCAATTTAAGAAGCAGTAGCTGATCGCAGATTGTCAATCACAAATTTTTCAACAATGGAGAAGGCTGAGCACCGCGCAGGGATAAAATTTTTGACCAAGAAAGGCAAGAATGCAAAAGAGATCCATGAACGCATGGTTGCAGTGTACACCGACACCGCCCCTTCCTATGCAACCATTGCTCGCTGGAATAGGGAGTTCCGCCATAGTCCTGAGTCCCTTGAAGATGATCCCCGTCCAGGACGCCCGTCAGACGTGACCAACGAGTACAATGTGGACCGTGTGGAGAGGATTATCCTCGAAAATGGACAGGTGAAGGTCGAAGAAATCGAGCGAGAACGTGGAATATCATATGGAAGTGTTATCAGCACTATCCACGACCATTTGGCCTGGCCAAGGTCTCTGCCCGTTGGATTCCTAGAAACCACACACCCCATGATCGACTTCAACGTCGTCAAAGTCTACAAGGCCAGAGTTGCACAAGCTGCCCTGCGCGAGTGAGGATTCGAGGAGCTCAACCATCTCCCCTACAGTCTAGATCTGTCCCCTAGCGACTACTTTTTATTCCGCCAGCTCAAGGCTGCAGTGCGTGGACGCCGGTTTAGGGACGATGAAGATGTCCAGCTCGCCGTCCAGAAGTGGATTGAACAGCAGTCGGGAGATTTGTGGTTGTCGGGAATTCGAAGCCTCAGGGATAAGTGGCGCAAGTGCATTGAAGTCGAGGGTAGTTATATTGAAAAATAATGAAACACTTTTCCTCCTATCTCGTTTCCTTATATCCGAATTGCAAAACTTATTGACCGCCCCTCGTAATTCCGTGTCCCATCTTGGAATTGTGGACAGCTAAAGCATTATTCAGATATCCTTTAATTACTGCATTTTTGTGTTGTTGGGTCCTTATGGAAACATTTTTGAAAGTTTGCCCTACATACAATAAATTACAATCTAAACATGGAATTCGGTAAAGTACATTATTATCATTATTGGGGCTTTTCTTTATTAAGAGATTTTTTAATGTATGATTGTATTTAAAGGCTAACTTAATATTAAGTTGTTTTAGAATGGGCACTACAGACATAAAATTATCATGATAGGGTAAAATTAATAGGTTTTTACGAGGTTCTATTGTCTCTAATTTACAATTATAAAATGTTTTTTGACTATATTCATATATTTTTCTAGAGAGTACTTTGGGTAGCATAAATTGGTAGCAATATCTTCAATTGTTGTGTATTCTTTATCTATATAGTCGGGACTACATATTCCAAGAGCCCTAAGATACATGGAGGAAAAAACAGCAGATTTTATATTTTTGGCATGACTTGAATAAAAATGGATATAAGATAAATTATTTGTCGGTTTCCTATAAAAAGTAAATTTAAATCTTTGTGGTTCTCTAATTATTAGGACATCCCAAAATGCAAGGCTCTTATTTACTTCCTTTTCTACGGTGAATTTAATTGACGGAACCAATGAGTTGATAATTAAAAGAAAACTATCGATGTCAAAACATACTGGAACCAAACAATTTTAGTAGACCAAAAAGGGGGGGATCAACCTAGTTTCGAAAGAATCCATATATAAATTTGACAATAAGGGAGATAAGGAATTACCCATAGCTATACCAAACACTTGTTCAAAGAATTTGCCGTTGAAACTAAATTTACATTTTTTAATACATAAACGAATAAGCTCGATGATCGTATTGGTTAGTAAAGGGAGATCATAAGCATTTAGAATAGAGGCTAGGAAGTCTAATAAGTCATCAAGGGGTACTTTGGTGAATAATGAGGTGATGTCACCTCAATATAAAATCTGCTGTTTTTTTCTTCCATGTATCTTAGGGCTCTTCGAATATGTAGTCCAGACTATATAGATAAAGAATACGCAACAATTGAAGATATTGCTACCAATTTATGCTACCCAAAGTACTATCTAGAAAAATATATGAATATAGTCAAAAAACATTTTATAATTGTAAATTAGAGACAATAGAACCTCGTAAAAACCTATTAATTTTACCCTATCATGATAATTTTATGTCTGTAGTGCCCATTCTAAAACAACTTAATATTAAGTTAGCCTTTAAATACAATCATACATTAAAAAATCTCTTAATAAAGCATAGCCCTAATAATGATAATAATGTAATTTTCCGAATTCCATGTTTAGATTGTAATTTATTCTATATAGGCCAAACTTCCAAAAATGTTTCCATAAGGACCCAACAACACAAAAATGCAGTAATTAAGGGATATCTGAATAATGCTTTAGCTTTCCACAATTCCAAGATGGGACACGGAATTAACTGGTCAAAAACTGATACAATAATCCATAGTAATGATTTTATAAAGAGAAATATCCTGGAATCATTTTTAATCTCCCACACAAAGGAGAGTAATTTCAACATTACCAGGGCTGTTTTCGCTAGATCCAATTTAATCACTTTTTCTAAAATCCGACTTATCTGATAGCATTAAAATGTTGACCTCATCCCAGGGAAACGTGCTTAGTATAAATACTGTGTCTTATTTTTTCCTACCATTGTGAGTTTGAAAATGTCGAATAGACGAAAGTAGTAACTCCAATCCGTCTTTTATTCAGTTTCCTTCCGTGGTACATATTCATATTTATAGTTAACACGCGCTAACTTTCGTGATATTTCCCACATATATATATATATATATATATATATATATATATATATATATATATATATATATATATGGATAAAACCACAGTAATAGGACTAATTTTATATGCGAAATTCATAAACCTGATGACTTGGAAACCAATGATGAGCCCCGCTGTCGGATGAAGCTACTCATCCCGAAAGTAAAACAAAACGAAAATCTTACATGTAGCGTATCTTAAGAAACAGAACGTTGAAGTTTTTCGCCTAGGTGCAACACTTAAACCAGTACGCTGGCCATTGACCGACTCAAATACTGTTTTGTGGTCCTAAAGAGACCCCGACCTTCGAAATTGCTAGTGCCTTCAATTATTACTTCTAATCGGTATTTAATTTGGAGAGGGATGACAAGGTTTATCTCCAATGAGATATTGGACGAGTACGGTCGTTCCCGAGCGCTGGGTATACTTTACTTGAACTTCTAAAACGTCATCGATAAAGTACCTCATATGAAGCTTATATCGTAGGTGCGCTTGTTGAGAATGAGAAATAGTGCGATATATAGATATCTATTTAATAGGCGGCAGAGGGTTGCGATAGGTGGCTTGGCCATAAACTTGGTTATCGCTCACGAGCGGCGCTCCGTAGCGTTCGGTGCTGGGCCCTTTCCTATTCATCATGTACAGAAACGACGTTGGTGAAGGATTTGTAAGAGAATCACCAAGTTTGGAAACAATGCTAAACTAGGTGAGTGTGTAGCGTCGGCTTAGTCCTAGAATGACTTCAAGTTGACCTATATTGAGTAAACGAGCGGTCGGACGTGTGGCAGGTCACTTTTTTTTATCTGAGTGTGTGCGAGGTAATGCACACCGACTACAGGAATCACGAATCCGATTAAACGTATAAGAAAAAAAAATTATAATTGATTGATATAGAGGAGTTAAGAGTGGTGATATACAAGGACTTAAAGTTATTCAATCTGTCTTGAGGTTGAGAGTTAAGTTCAGTGTATCTTAGGCAACAGGAACTAATTGGACTACAGTAATAAGTAGCTTGTATTAAAACTTTATAAATATATCAATGGTTGACGTATCACCAAACTGCATCTGATAACGCTTCTCATCTAGGTCTAATGAATAGCTATATCCAAATAGAACCATCTATAGCCCTAAATAGCACTGTTTCAAAAGGTTATTTTACCATGAACTTTCACCCTTTTTAAGGGGTTTCACACAGACACACACACTCCTTACGGGCACGCATTATTGTATTACGTCATCTGGAAAGTTCGTCTCGCTTTGGAAAAATAAAATATACTTTTAAAGTAATTTAATCAATTATATATTTACCATTTTGTTTTACAACTTTTTCTCACTTTTCCATAACACAATATTTTAAGAATGGGATTTTTTTATTTTTTTGAGAATCCTGCGCGGCCATGGCTGTCTGACTATGGGAGGGACCGTAAGTGGGGAAAACATAAGTAAACTTCAACCAATTAATCAAGGCGAAGAAACAGATTTGAAAAATGTCACGAGCCAATGGGTGTTACATATACATAACCCGGTCACAGGTCAACCGTAACTGTTTAGGTCATGTCTACTGGTGAGGTTTTGGCCGCATGTTGTCATCCGGTGAAGAAAATCTACCCCAAGTTCAATCATATAAATAATCCTCACGAGAAATGTAGGGGAAAATTGTTCATATGATCCTTCCATTTTGGTATTCAAACTTATTCTTTAATTTTCCATTAAGTTTAAATCGTTATAACTTGCATTATTTTATTTTCAGATTGCCGTCTCCTATTTACTACTGATCAACAGAAGCCATCGCATCAGTCATTGATCTTTTCTTCATTTCTACGATAGACATTATTTTCCAACTAGGCAAGAAGCTATCGAGCCAAATCTCGACCATTGTCTGTCCTCATCCACCATCATCATTTTCATTGGTGTCTCATCCTGTTCATTATGACCGATAGCTTTGTCTCATCACAACAATATGAATTAATCAGAGACGCTGCTAAAATTGACTCACAATCAACTATTCAACGGGCGATTAACGAAGTCGCCACTGAAGATTTCCATTGGCTATAATTTGTTTGATGCGAAGTGTTCGAGAAGTGGATGCATTTGTAACGAGTTCGAACTTTAAATTAGGACTACAATTGGAAAAGAAAAGTGGGGCCACGATTACCCCGAATTAACGAATCATTAATGTGCCATATCCCTAAACCTCCATAAGTAGTGATTTGAAGTTACCAAAAATATGCCAAACTTATGTTTACATTAAAAAAAAATATATCGATTATTAGCAGCTTATAAAGAAAGAAATCCCTATTTAACTACAGCCGGTGTGTAATCTTAAATCTATTGGTGTCTAAATTGTTACCGTAAAAATATAACATCAATTTAAATATGCAACGCAATTTACCCCATCCGGAACGAGCAGTTGTTCTATGGTACACGAAATAGTTTTCCAGGAGCCTCCGATTAAAGTGTTCAAAAATAAATATATATTATATATATATTTATTTATTTATAGCTTATATATCATATATTCTCAGCTACATTAGCTGGGTTATATAATCTATATATATATATATAAATATATATATATATATATATATATGAAAGGCTTGTTACATAGTTGGTTAAAATCGATTTGTGGTGTTTTTTTTTAAATTAGCTGACTATATACAGACTCGATTTTTGTTTTAAGAAAAGATATAATTAAGATATAGAGAGAATATGTAAGAATACAGCGAATGTGAAAACTAAAAAATAAAATTCTAGCACGAGAAATGAGGAAATAAATTACAAAATAACCCACCTTAAGAATGGATTTTATTTTGAAGTTTAATGCTGTAGTTTTTCTAGTTCCGAGGGCTGTATTTCAATGTGGCATATTGTGACAAGTTCAAGTGTATTCTAAGGTTGTTATATATATATATATATATATATATATATATATATATATATATATATATATATATATATATATATATATATATATATATATATATATCCGCGTAGCTATTATAAATTTAAGTCATTCTAAATTCATTAAGATAACAAAAATATATACATTAAAAATCATAGATTCAGATACCTATATCTATTTTAAGGAATGAAATATTTAAAAAGTCGTAGTCTAGCTGGAAAAATTAGGCAAGGTAGTTGGCTTTCGTGTCACAAATGCCACTAGGGAATTGGGGAAATGGGAGAGGTGTTATTGTTCTGTCGCTTCTTCGATTTCGTGAGTCAGTTTCTTTCCGTGGTTGGTTCTGAAGCCGAGAAACAAACCAGCCAAGCTGACGCACTCATTCGGTTCGAAGGCTCTTGGTAAAGTTGGCGTCACAAGTTTCCTCCAAATTATGTCTTTTCAAGTTTTTTGTTTTCTTGATTCGTAGATAGGCTTAGGGGAAAGACCTTCCTATCACCAAAAGGGTTAATTCGACGAGTTTAAAATCCATTATGTTAATTAATTTTCTACAAAAAAAGTAACGGTTATTTTTATCTTCAATTTGATGACGCCATCTATTTTAAATAAGCCTCGACCGCAAGTTTAGTTATAAGGCTTCGAGCGTTACAGTTTTTTGCCTTTCAGTCCATAGAGAATATTTTAACAGATAAGTTTTATAAATTTCCTATCCGTCGCTTTAATATGCTTAGGAATATCCTTAATTCCACTGCATGGTGATCTTTTAAGAAAAGCAATAAATAATTTTTGTAGCCAATCTCTATAATTCATATTTAACATAAATCTATGCACTGCCAATCCTGTAAACGCACCTTAATGATACGATTTAAAGGAAAAACTAATATCCAATTCCTTGCTGTAATCTCCTCGAGTTGTTATTCTGATTAAAAAAGTGGTTTGAAAGCCTTCAATTTTCCTCAATTTCTCGATCTATTCATAACTATTCCATTTTTCCCACTTAAAATGTCCCTTGTCCTTAAAAAAAAAACAAGGTAAAATTCTTTAATAAAAATCTCAAAAATCGTAGAAAAAAATATTTGGGATTTGTGGATATGTATTTGTAAATAATTGGTCTTAGATAATGTAATGATCGTCCAATCTTCAATTAATAAGTGTCAAAAAATTGAACACTAAAGAACAACACCCGTAGGTTTTACAGCTTAGAATATTATTAAGGCAGTCTTTTCAGAATTAAATGTACTCCAAATATTTTGGCTTTCAAGCCTTTCTTAATAACTTTTACAAGATAAAATTCTCAAAACAAACAAGTATGTCTTTTTGCAGTTTCAAAGATCTGTTCTTTTGAATTTTAGAAACTTACTAATGTTAAAGGCTATCCAAAATATTATTGTACATAATAATATAATTTTGTTATCTACTAATTCTTCATGGTTATTCCTATGATATATATATATATATATATATATATATATATATATATATATATATATATATATATATATATATATATATATATATTCTTTGTAAATAGTACGTTTGGTCAAAAATGCTCCCTGTACCATTGGCCTCCCATCTACTCTGTGCCTTTAGTTATGTTAGGCTGAGGCAAAGATGTTAATTTCTTTTCTTCCCTTAATTTGAATTGCCGTAAAATACTAATCATGACTCCATATTTTCATTTTAAACACATAGAAATAATTATCATGTTATTGTTGAAGATGATTTAAAGTTACCTTTTCAAACTCACTTCATACACACATAACGCCCCCCTCCCCCAAGAATCAACCTCGTACCATCGATATTAAATCGATTTAATTGTGCCTATGACTCTATGAGTTTACGCACATTAAACAGAAAAACAAACAATAGATTCAATCAAATTAGCAAAAACATTGACTGCAAACCCAACAAGTTAGTTTTTATTTGCAATCGAAAAGATTTTCAGTTATTTCTTGGGTTATTTTACCAATGTCATAGTAATGAATATGTTAGGTCCATCTGTAATGGCTTTTAAGCCTCGAGAAAAAATTCCTATCTTCTCATTAGTAAAACGAAAATGTTATTTGATCAATGATATCTGATCGATTTCAAAACAAAATTACTTTGTTATAGTTCATGCCTGAAAATGTCTTAATATGAGAAAATCGATTTGTATATGGTTTTTAAAGAATTTATTATATAACTTTGGAGGAAATATTAAAATAGGATATCGTTTCCACTTGTCTGGGGGCCTGTAAACTATATCTGAAATCTTGGGTGTGCTCCGAAAATCTCTGCAGTTGTTTTTAAGTCTAACTCAGGATGATTAACAATATATCATTTTTCTCCATTCGTTTTAAATAAAAACGCTCTTCAAAATCAGTCGTGAAACCTAGATCCATCCGCATTGTTCTTTGCAACGTTGACCACTTACCCACAACGCAGCGTTGCCGCGCACAAATTCCTTAAAAGTACCCGCACTCTCCAACCTCATTATACCCTATCAAGCACAAAGCCACCCATCATCTTGTCCACGCTGAATGGTCCTTCATAAAGATGATGTGCTATATGCTGCAGTATCTCGTCCAGTCATGGTCCATCACAGTATAGAAGGCTCAAACTCCACCCTCCCTTTCATGTACACGTTATACAATTGCTCATGTTAGCCCTTTCTCTCTTAGGCACTCATTCACATAATCAACTCACCCTTTAACCGATCTCCCAACCCTTCGCACATGCTTACATTCTCTCTCGTATATTCTCTTCGTAAGTCTATTTCTTTCTATTCTTCTTACATACTCGTGCCACTTCACAATACTCTTACTAAGATCTTTCACACAATAACCTCTCTTCCCTAGAGCTTCCCCTACTCTATCTGCCCTTGTTACACCAATCCTCCATCCCAGCTTGCCCCTTAACACTGTTCATTCGACATCTCTTTCCATACTCTCTCCTATACACCCAAGTTGGCACCAGCCTCTTGCCTGCGATCAGCCCAGATATTCCTACCACTTAAAGCTTTGCGGTTGCATCGAATCAATATGTACCATTATCATTCACGATACATGGTAGAAACTTCTCCTTTGCCAAGCACAAGTCTAAGCAAATTCTTGTGCTGAAAAAAACTTGTTTGCACATTTCTTTCAGCACAGAACCCTAATATACTCTCCATTTTTATTCGCTCCTGGTGTACCAAAAAGTTCCAGTTATCCTACTTTTCCTTGTGAACTATTCGTGCATTCATATCTCCCACAACCATCACCAAATACCTAATATATCCACCACCCATACCAAAACTTATCATTGCAGGTCCCATTTTTTAGATCCACATCCAGTTTCTCTTTTGAAAATCTCAGCTTCACCCACATAATTCTAGAGTTCACACATTGCCTTATGACACCTCACTTAAAAGAACTGCCACGCCCTCTTTACTCCTACCACCCTGACCGCACTCCATACGACACATACTCTTCATTTCCTATCATGTTTGTTTCACATAGAGCAAATATCCGCAATCAGCCTGTTTTAAACACCCATTCTACTCTTTCCCGCATCACATATACTTCACACTGATGTGGCTTACCCGGCATGACTGGACGTGGTCTGCGATTTCTATACCCATTACGGGTATTGCACTGGGACAAAAATTCGGGTACGAATCTTCTCAGACCAGCTCCTTTTAAGCTATGTGTATTCTTCCTGCCCCCTATCCGGGCTAGGTCACCTTCTAAGACGACACATACCAGAAGATCAAGGATATACTCCCTGCCCCAGATACAAGTAACCTTTCGAAAATATTGATTGCCCGAGATAGAAATCAGTGCCAAATTTACATCTCGGAAGGTTCCAATTAATGATTCCTATACCATTTTCCTCTTTACTCCCTAATTCGTTTTTCTTCATTTATCTGCACAAATTTTTCCCAAATGTGAACCTACTTTGAGTAAGAGATGGATCAAACCTTTGGGTAGGCATAACAATAATTCAATGCATAAGTGATTAATAGACTTGTTCAGGATTTACTTAAAAGGTAACAGCCAAAGAAAATGTCAGAAAGTGGGAGGGAGGGTCGTAAAGTGAAGTGAAAATGCTAATAATACGTTGACGAGTTGGGGCATATAAGGTAACCGGTTGTCTCAAATAATCTATGCCTACTGGGATTTTTTTTAGATATAGCTCTTAAAGCATTAACACGTAAGGGCGTCGTTCATAACATATTTTACCCACATAGTTGTCTTACCACTTGGGGGGCAGCGCGGTCAACATTTAAAAGGTATAGCCAGAGTTCTAACGAGTCCGCCTTTAAGACTCGTAGCCCTTCCTAACACAGCGATCTACCTTAAACCTGTCATGAACAATCCTTGTACCACCGCCAGACTAATTGACATTGCCTTAGACCTTTCCCATAAATCCCCTGCTCTCATCTTCCATCACCCTGTTCCGTCACATTAACACAGGTGAGTAGTGCACGGGGTCGCGCTGCTCTCCAGGACCCGTGATGAAACAGTCGGAGCTGGGAAGTCTCTTGTATAACCGATGCATGTGGTTAATTAAGTGAGCACATTGGAGAAGCACCTGCCATGAACATATTGGGTTGGTGGGATGTGTAAAGTATAAGACACCAGTAAAATTGTGAGAAATTTACTAGTGTAAAAATTATAGGCGACGTGAGTGCGTTGAGAGTGCATATAAAGTTATTTTTAAGGAGTTTAACGCCCTTTCACCAGCAGTTGAGTTTCTCCAAGCGTATGAAAGAATGAGCGTGAGAAAAAGATAAAAAATAGGGTACATAAAAGGAATAGTAAAAATATCTGAAAACTTAATCAACGCTGGTCCTGAAAAGTGAATTTGAAGCTTCCCTGAACAAATATGTACATTCCCCTGCCCATTACGAGGCAAGGAATGGGTGATAACCTGTTTTAGGTGGAGCAAGGATGTTTTAGATCCCAGAGGGGTTGTGATCAGGTGTTTGAAAACACCCTTGAGAGGAAATGAGTTGTACATGCTCGTTTTATAGGTGCAGAATGATCGTTAGAAAAAAGGTGTATGGCAGCGTTTGCAATGAGGAAGCGTGGCCGACAATAAAAAAGGTTCACCTCATCATAAAACGTGCGCGTGAAGGATGGAGGATGGTGTATCGCCGGCGTATTTGGACGCGATATGTAAGAAACGTCGGAAACGGTATAGCTCGATGGACTCCCTCCTCATATAATGAGATATCTAGGTTCTGGGTGTCATTAGTCCTTCCATGAGGATGGTGACGTCAAAAAATAGACAGGCAACCTCAAGAGCATACAAAGGTGGACGAATCCCCCGCCTCAATCAGACTAATGAATTTGTTTATCATCCGAGAGCGAATTTCCAGACTAGTTTTTTGGTTCATTTCATGCATAATCCAGCACGATCACAGATGCCAGACAGTTCGTTATAAAAAGTTTTGTAATGTGGTGAAATTAGTAGTGGTCCGAGTAGCCAAGAACCAGGAAGAACAGAAAAAAAAAAATCAAGCCTGGCCGATTTTGAATTACAAAACAAATTTGATACAAATTGTTCATCTAATTGAGAACAAATTTGCTGTGGAAGTTAAATTTCAGTCAAAACACCAAACTACTGGACATCCCGTCCCATCCAGTTTCTCCTGTCATTCTTTTTAACCCTGGGAAGTGTAATGGACTCTTGAGTTGATAAAGATTATTTAAAACTGGCACATGGCATCATTCACACTTGTTTCGACGTTTTGTTTATTTTTTGCGTAGATAAAAATCGAAAGAATAATCATGTTAGCCGAGTTTGTTGAAGCTTTTCAAAGAAACACAATATGTATGTATGTATATTGCGTGTCCTTGTAAAACCTGTTTGAATAAGTGCACAGTATTTCATAGTTCCGATATGTATGATTTTTATGTAACTTTAGAGAGGAAAAGGCAAATTTCTAAACCATCAATGACGAACATTAAACCCAATAAACTCAAATATTTGGGGGCGAAAAAAATCCGAATTTGGAATCGAATTTTGTTAACCTGCCATAAAATTGCTAATGGAAATTTAATACGACTGGTGATAGCGCAGCCAAGTTAATGGATGCGTGAAATACAAAAGTCATAGACTTTGTTGGTGAGAGAGCGCCGTTCTTTCAAAACAAAATACAGAAATGACCCTGAAACTATCAAACTTTGCTACCAAAATGAACCTGAAGCTATCAAACTTTGCTACCAAAATAATATCATTTTCATGATTTCAACTTTTCTGAGATACGACAATATTCCGGAGCTTTTTTAACAATTTCATACGCAGTAGCCAATACATTCTTTTTCACAACCTCATCTGTTGAAAAGTTATCAATGTACAATCAATAACTGCCATTTTATGACGAATATTGCCAAGTATTTCAGCGAAATAAAAATCAAACCTTCCATTAACCGCCATCATTTATGGGGATTTAACTAACCTTTGGCTGATGAAGCTCAAACCAACTAAAGTCGCCTCTAATCCCACCACTGCTTTGCCTCTGCCTGATTACACCTCTAGCAATTCTAGTATTTCGGTGGGTTACTCTAGAAGGCCAACATATCGTCAGGAGAGGTCGTGGTATACTAGGTACTGCCACTGTTTATAGGAGCACATTCGAGTTACGACAGTTTTGAATTCTGTTATACTTTACATGACTGCCGTTATTACAATTTATTAAATGAAATGCCACATCGTACGACGTGTAGATAAAAATATTTGTATCATAATAAAACGCAATAGTTACGAGGTTTCTTAGTATCCTTCGACATCCGAGATGTTGCATAAGGATCGATTGCACTCTTACACACCCGTTGTTGGCATTGCGACGATGCGATACGACTTTTAGAAAGGCTTTAACACCCTGTCACTGGTAGAAAAAGCTCAGGAGAGAGTCGGGATACCAGGCTTGGCTAAGCTTTCCATTCGACGAAGGGTACATTGGTCCGTGGCCACCAATGCTAAATAATCTCAGTTCAGTCTCCGGCCTGTAGAGCATTGAGTACGAAAGGAGGCTGGTACTTTGTTTACGGACAATACAGGGAAATATCCACACTGTTACAGTAGCCAGTATTTACCCAATCTGTGAATGTAATGCAAAGCCCCGAGGAACAAGTTCCGAATACAAACAAGAATTGCAACATTTTAGAGGCGACGACCAATTCCCCGTCGATTAAAAGAGAAACTTAGCTACACGTCATTCAAGGGTACTAAATGTGACCTTACCCTTGCGTGAAGAAAAAGCTGGATTGGGAATCGGCTCCCCCATAAACTAATTGCATGAATAGGTCAAATGATCTTGGATCAGCTCGGGAGATACTCCAGTACTATTCAGCCACGGTCGACTATTTCTCTTTATATAAGAACATGTCTGCATAGAAACGCACAACCTTTGGAAAAAAAGGTCAAAGAAAGGATACAAACTAACAATTTGTCATTATTTTGGACGATAACACAACAACAAGAGATAAAGGTAAACTGAAGGAAGGATCAGGAACAGAAATTGAAGACAAATTTCTCTTCTTGGGGCGATTTTTGATTGACGCACTTCTTAATAAATCGCGAAGACGGAGGTGACGTAGCTTTCAACTCGAGGGTGGCTGTAAATAGGCTAGAATGAGTATCCCTCGACTCGGGGATGGGAAACTAAGTGACTAATGTGGTCCTCACACTCATTATGAGAGAAAGATTACTTTTTATCACCATTCACTTCAGGTGGTAGAATCTAGAAACCACTCTTGCCTTGTCCAAGTCCCCATATACACCTGCTATATACCCAGGAACTGTCATGATATTTATCCCCTCAAAGACCTCAATTCAATAGAAATAAGGGCCAAGGGATAGTCAAGATTTCATCTTCCTTACAGTCATAAGGGTGCAACGCCCCCTAACAAATCGTGTGGGGGTACTTAGAAGATTCTCGCTGCCTATTTAGAGGGAACAACCCACATTCTTGAGCGCGAACACAAAATATTTCAACCCAACACTTTTTCAAACAACCAAATAATTTAACTTTGGGGTTAGGTAATGGTAGGGGAAGGGGCCCCCCGATTAGCACTTTTTTTTAAGAGCCCATCTGGTGACTGGCTACTAGGGCAAATAGCCTAATACTAGGCTAGAAGAATAAAAAATATGCAAAAACTAAATAATTAAAATAGAAGAACAAAACAAAAACAAACAAGAAAAACAAAAGCAAAAAAAGAAGCAGGCTCCGGCGTCGGGGGGACACCCGTCACAGGAACATACGACCTACAACAAAGTCAAATAAAATGGAGGAGGCCAGCCTCCTCCAAAAAGTCAGATAGTTCACACGTCTGTGTACACGACACGAATACAAAAGGAGAGGCTGTAACGACACAAATGTTCTCGGTACCGGAGCAGGTTCCGCGAATGTGTCCGATTCGGAGACGACAGAAAGCAACCTTAAGCTCTCGTGTCATTGTGGGGTAAGTCCATGGGAACAGTGGCGGCGCAGCTTTTAAACTCAAAGAGCTTAGGGTATGAGTGGCGTCTCGCGGCGGCATAGACACCGTCGAGATCAGCTGCGAATGCAGTGAGAGCTGTTGGCGACTGCGACTGATTGAGGCGCTGGGCTCGCACGTGCAAGGGAATTATGCACGGCGCAGAGCGAGTGGCATCTCCCCAGCAGCAACAAGTAGGCTCTCAATGGGGGAAGTGCGGAAGGCACCGGTAACCAGACGAGGGCCGTTGTGGTGGATCGAGTTCACTTTCCGTAATACACGCTCGGCTGCAGATGCATAAAACTCGCATCCATAGTCGAGCTTCGAACGAACAAAGGATCGATAAAAAAGGAAGGCAGTAGCCCTATCAGCGCCCCAGGCCATGAACGTCGCTAAACGAAGTGTGTCAATGGCGGCGCGGGTAGAAGAGAGACCCTAAGGCTGCGAATATGAGCCTCCAAGATAAGGCGTCGGTCAAATACAATGCTAAGAAAACGGTGCGAGTCTACCACTTCGAGGCGAACCCCATTTAGAAACAAATCTGGGTCAGGATAGAGCCGCGGTTGGCCAAGGAAAACCAAGGCCTGTGCGCTTCGGTATAGCGAGAGATGCGGTTCAATGCCTGTTGGAGTCGATGATCCAGAGTTTGCATCTGGGCCGCGACAAAAGGGATAGTTGTGAGAACATGTTCCGGCAGCACCGATGTGATTCCATTAATGCTCAGGGCAAAAAGCGTGACATTGAGGACACTTCCCCGAGGGACACCCTCTTCCTGCCCTAATGGGATGGAGATGGCTCCCCCCACCCGTAAGCAGAATCGATGATTTCGCAAAAATTCAGATATAAAGATTGGGAGGCGTCCCCTAGCACCCCTCGTGTGGAGAGTCTCCATGATACTGTATCGCCAAGCGGTATCATAGACCTTCTCCAGGTTGAGAAAATACCGTGGCGTAGTGCTATCTACGAAGGAAGGCCTCGCAAATGGCATTTTCCAATCGGGGCAGAGCATCCGACGTGGAGTGGAACTTGCGGAAACCGCACTGTGCAAAAAACAGATGGCCTCCGCTGTCCAGAAAAAAAGGCTAATGTAACATTTACCAATTTCTCCATGAACTTGTACACGCAGGTGGTAAGAGAAATTGGGCGGAAACCGGCGGGAGGAGAATGATCTGTCCCTGGTTTGCGAAAGGCGAGCACAGTAGCGATTCGCCATTAATCTGAGAGAATACCCTCCACCCATATCCTGTTGAACAAATCTAAGAGAAACGCCAGGCCTCGCTCACCCAGCTGTCGAAGCATGGCGTACGGGACATCGTCTAACTAGGGGCGGTGTCCACGCACGAAGCGAGAGCGGAACGCAACCCATTCAAAGTAAACATGTCGTTGAAGGGTTCTCCGCCTCTGGAGGTAAAGTCCAGTAGGCGGTCTTCCGCGACATCACGACGCGCATTGAATGCTGGCGGAGCAACATCCCGGCTAGAGAATGCGGAGAAAGCGGTCACGAAGGATTCCGCCACGGACGCAGGGTCCGAGATTGCGGTTCCATTCTCCTGGAGAACGGGAGGGGGATCCTGCGAGAACTTGCCCTGAATCCTTTTAACTCGCTCCACACCTCTGCTAGAGGGGTCTTCCCGTTAAGTGAAGACACGTATAGACCGCCAAGAAGAGCGGCGGGCGTGCTTCGAAATATACTGGAACCTAGCCCGACCAAATTCACCTCCCACGCAAAATCAGGCTGTGCATCCCTAGAATACAAAGATAGATTGACACAGGAAATTGAAGCGGTTCTCGGGCAGTGAAGAGTAAACTTATCCACATTTAAGACACCTAACTCCAGCTCGTCGATCAGGTCGGCAAAGACTTGACCCTTTGGATTAATCGAGTAGTCTCCCCAGAGGATCCCCTCTTGCTCGTTCAGATCTCCGAGCAAGAGAAAGGGCCTCGGCAAAAGTGCAACGACGCGGCGGAATTCCCCCCCCCCCCGCGTCGAAGTCGGCTGACAGTGATACCTCCTATCCAGGTGCAGCTGCATAGCTACTGGCTGAAAGGAGGTATCCAAAGCTAAGAGAAGAACAGAGACATCATGCCAAGTGTAAATCGCACATCCTCCTGCCCGGCCCCCATCAGGTGCTGGTGGGGTCGTAAAACCCTTATTCTCCGGGAGAGGTGGGCAGGGTGCAGGCGCCCAGCATGGTCTCTTGCCAAAAGATGGCTAACGCGGAGTGAGGGGAGACAAACCTCCGAAGCTCCTCGCAGTTGGCCCGGAGTTCGCGGCAATTCCATTGAAGGAGTATGCCCTCCAGGTCTAGCTCGGAGGAGATGCGGAAGCTCTCTTCGAAGAGAAGACCCTCACGTTAATGGCCGTACACTTTCCCATGGCAGAACTCCGGGCGCTGTTGGCCAGACAGTGCGCTGAAGGCGCTGTCGCCTTCGACGACTTATCGGGGGGGAGGTTCGACTCGCCATGCGAGTCTTTTCCTCCCTCCGCCTCGAAACCTTAGGCGAGCGGGAAAGCTTCGGAGGCGAGGGTCCCTCTATTGGAGGATCCACCGTCTCTGAGCCACCCAGCCTACCACTGGGTGTGGGCGAAGGAGGTGAAGCTCTTTTATTGCTGTCCTTTCGGGGGCCAATTTTAGGAACCCCAGAAGGTAGCCTCACGACCAACTTCAGGGGTGTTGCCTCCTGTGAGTCTAACGACTCGGTGGAGGCGCGCGGCAGTTTCGCCTTACGGGAAACGGTCACGCTGGGGGGAGGTAGGGGAGCACTGGTTTTAGTCGGAGCTGGGTGTGAGCCCTTTGTGCTGCCAGCTTTACCAAGGGGCGCCCGGGGTGGGTACAACCCGCAGAAGGGTCCCGAATGAGCACATAAACGATCGTGCTCGTAGGACTGGATGGGCAAGGACCAAGTCCTTAGCCTCGCGAAATGAGAGACGATCCTGAGCCTGAACGGCCAGGATTTCCTTCTCAAGGAAATACGCACCACATTTGCAATTGACCCCACACGATTTGGACTTATCGTGTGCGGCCTTGGAGCAACTTACACTTACTTCGAGTAACCTGGACTTTGTGCGTCTACAGGAGCAATTAGTAAGGCACGAATGCCTTCGCGCGGTAGCGATACCGACCGGCACGCACCGACTCAGGGAGCTTGTCACAGTCGAACGTGACGAAGTGTAGGGGTGGGTCTCGAGGCCCTTCCCTGTTTTCTCATCACACGTTCGACCTTGACCGCCCCATGGTCGGCCAGCTCTAATATGATGTCCTCTATGGAGTAGTCCACGAGTTCCCTGGCATAAACTTCTCCTTTCACAAAGTTCATGGTAGAGTGCGGCGTCACACTCACCGGGGTGCCATGAAGTGTCCGAAGGGTACTAATCATGGCCGCCTCGGAGGGATTCGACGCATTCATCAAAAGGCTCCCGTCTGAGAAACTGGTCAGCTTCGGCTCTCTACCAATCACACTAGCTAGAGCTCTCCTCTGATAGATTATGTTGCCCTTAGCCAACATGCTGCTATCAGTGGAGCGAATAATAAGGAAAAGTTCGAAGCTAGCGGGCTCGAAAACACCAGGTAGCCTCTGAATGAGGGGCCTCGACGTAATCGAGGCTCCGCTCTGCGCACTTCTGGTCTTCGACTGGGACTACCCATCTGGGGGAGCAACGGAGCCGGACGTGCCATTTTTTCTTTTTTTTAATCTCATCTGGCGACTGCCTTCTAGGGCATAAGTCGCCGTACTCAAGCTAGCCTAAATCTAGGCTATATTAAAAGGCAAATTAAAAAAAAAAAAAAAAAATACAACAAAAAGCAAAAGAAAAACAAACAAATTGAAAATATATAGAGCGAGATCCGTCGACGGGGGAAGGCCCGCCCTCCGCCGCCGAAGAAGACCGCGATCCATAGTTGAATATTAAATAACGGGGAGAAGGCCGGCCTCCCCCCAAACGTCAACAAGTCCACAAGTCATTGTGCACGAACTCGTCCCAAGTACAAGGGACAGGCGGTAGCGACCCCGCCCATCCCGGTACCGGGACAGGTAACGTGCGCGAAGATCACCCAGACTGGGACATTCGACAAGAATGTGCCGAACAGTCTAGGGGACGACACAGTCATCACAATAGGGCGCAGGCGAGCGCTCCAACAAATAGCGATGCGTCACACGAGTGTGTCCGATTCGGAGACGACAGAAAGCGACCTGAAGCCGTCGCGGCATTGGGGGATAGGTCCATGGGAACAGTCGCGGCGCAATGGCACGCAACTTTAAGTTCCTCTGGACCGCCGGACGTGCCAATCTTGGCTTGGTCACTTACCGAAACGACACAGACCCGTACGTCCCCGTGGTTCCCGAGGAGGAAGAGGAGCCCCGAATCTTCTTAGTTTTTTGTCTTTTTAGGGGAGGAGGGCAGGAAATGAACCCGCTTCTCTCCTCCGCCGGCAGAAGCCCCCTAGGCCAGATGGACCAGCCTCATCAAGATCCTTCGCTGAAATGGAGAAGGCCTTGGCTATCACAGGGGCACAAGCCAGAGAAGGAAAACACGCCTCTCCTTGTAAGGCCTCGGGGGGAGTGAGCCGTTTGAGTAGGTCCTTGCACAGGGGCGGACTTGGGTTCAGTGCGATCACCGAGCACAGGTTCGACCCCATGGAAGGTCCTACCATCTGAGGCTGGGTCACCTCAGGGACCAAGTCCATCTCAGGAAGGCCTCCATGTGCCCACCCCCCCTCCCATACGACATCCCAGATCCTATTCGAGGTTCTTTTTTTTACCTTCTAATGCCGGCGAGCCGGCATTCGTCGAGGAAAAGAGGGAGGCAGGTACACTGACTCCCTGCAAACTTGTCGCACACGGCTGCATATCATTAACGGGTACAGGCCGACGCGCCCGGGAAACCTTTGCTCCCCTAATTGGATTGGCCCCAACCAAGAGGTCAATTATGGGCCGCCTGCAAGCTTTTTCTACCGCTGGAAAAAGTGACAGAGAAGAGGGTGATGGGGAGGCCCCTCCTCTCCGGTAGAAGAAATTTGGAGGGTCACCTGAGAGAGCACAAGGGGAAGGGGGCTACATTTTTTCAGTGGAGGTTTCCGAAGGATTTTTTATTATGGAATCATCATTGGGCATGGTGACCCTTTGTAATTCACGGGATGCACACGCTCATCACCCCATGCAGTAGCCCGCTCTGCGAGGGCTGAATGCGGGGCCTGCAGAACCAGCTGCCACCATTTGAGGTCACTCCCCCTGCCTAGTGACCTGGCAGCCCATCGGCTTGGCGGCTCTACCTTAGGCACGGCGTAAAAAAGATAGATAGTGAAGGAGAAAGAAAGGGGATGTGAAGAAGGTGAAGGTGGGGGTGAAACAGGTTGTTAAAACCCACCATCCCAACCCGGAGCTCGGGGGTGAGGGGGCGTTGTCCCCTCCCTCCTCAATCCCGATCTGGGATGATTGGGTGGGAGGAAGATGGTCGGCGTCTACTCTGTGAAATTAGAGGCCGACCAGAGGAAGTTGTATGGAAAGTGAGGGAGCAGGATAAAAAAACAGGGTGTCAGAAAGAAGTAGAAGAGGCTAAGCTAGGGCCGGATGGGGCGCTGAGTCATGTCAGCACCGTGGACAGGAAGGGAAATGGTCACGCCCTTACGAGGTCTGGGAGCAGAGGCGTGGAAACATAGTCAAAGGTGGTACCATACGGGGTGACATCCTGGGCATAATCAGAGGAGCCACCTGCCAGAGAGCTACACCCAGCTGCGGATGCAGTGAGAGCTGTTGGCGACAAAGGAAAATGCCGGGCTCGTGCATACAGGCAAATAATGCACTGTGCATGGGGCTGAAGGAGTGGCATCTCTCCAGGATCGAAAAGAGGGCTCTCAATGGGGAACGTGCGCAAGGCCACGGTCACCGGGCAAAGACCGGTGTGATGGATCGAGTACACTTTCCGCAATACACGCTTGGCTGCGGATGTATAAAACTCAAATCCATAGTCAATTATTTTAATGAACAAAGGATGAGTAGAGAAGCAAGGCAACAACTATCAGTATCCCCAATTGCTGAACGTCAGGGGACGAAAAATGTTAATGGCGTGGGCACAAGAGCCCCAAAGGCTCCGAATATGAGCCGCCCGGCTGAGGCGTCAGTAGAAAATAAGAGCAAGGAAACGGTGGGAATCTACCACTTCGAGGCAAATCCCATTTAGGAACAGGTTTGGATCGGGTTGGAGGAAGGGCATTTTTTTTTTTTTTGTTCAAGGGGCTATCTGGCGACTGCCCACTTGGGCATAAGTCGCCGCAAAGAAACAGCCCAGTTCTAGGCTAGTTGAAAATAAAAATTTTAACAGAAACAACAATAAAAAGGGGATAACAATCAGGGAGCAAGCTCCGGCGTCAGGGGGAGGGCCCCCTCCCCCGGCGCAGGAACCTGCGACCTACAAAAAAACAAAAACAAACAACAATAACAAAAAAAAACAAGTTAAATACAAGGGAGAAGGCCGGCCTCCCCCCAAAACTCAACGAGTCCAACAGTCATGGTGCACGCACTCGTCCCGAGTACAAGGGACAGGCGGTAGCTACCCCGCCCATCCCGGGACAGGTAACGCGCGCGAAGATCACCCAGACTGGGACATGCAACAAGAATGTACCGAACAGTCTGGGGGACGACGCAGTCGACGCAATAGGGCACAGGCGAGCGCTCCATCAAATAGCGATGCGTCACACGAGTGTGTCCGATTCGGAGACGATAGAAAGCGACCTGAAGCCGTCGCGGCATTGGGGGATAGGTCCATGGGAACAGTCGCAGCGCAATGGCACGCAACTTTAAGTTCCCTTCTACCGTCTCCCATCTTCTTTGCCAAGCAGTCCGAAGAGCTGCCCGTATTCCTGCCATGTAGTCGGTGTGAGGAAGAGCGAAACGCTGGTCCGGTCGCAGAGTCCTCGCGGACTCTTTGGCACCCTCATCGGCGCGCTCATTCCCCGCAATTCCTAAATGTCCAGGAACACAGCAGAAGATAATCTCGACATCTGCCCGGCTCGCCATAACCGTGGTGTCACGAATATCGCGAACCAGGGGATGCGGGGATTCCAATGCCCCGAGAGCACTCAGGGCGCTTTGTGAGTCGTTATAGATCACAATCCGGTCTCCGAACCGGGCACGTCGCGTAATCTCCCGTACCGAGTAGTGTATTGCCACCAGCTCGCGAATACACCAGCGCCTGGCAGAGCCCCGCTGACTTCAAACAGAGGGGATACAGCGTGGAAGCCGACCACCTCTTGGGACTTGGAGCCATCCGTATACAGTGGCACGGTTCCAGCGTGACACAAAGTGTGCTCCAGAAAGGTCGAACGCAATACTCCCGGCGCAGTACAAGCTTTGGGAGCAGAGGCGTGGCGACAAATAGCCACATGTGGAACACTCCAGGGTGGCGTCCTGGGCAGAACCAGGGGCACCACCGGCCCGAGAGCTATATCTACCTCTCGAAGGAGTTTCCTGGCCCTAAACCCAAAGGGCTTAGGGTATGACTGGCGTCTCTCGGCAGCATAGGCACCATCGAGATCAGCTGCAGATGCAGTGAGAGCTGTTGGCGACTGAAGGAGGCACCGGGCTCGCGCGTACAAGCGACTGATGCACTGCACGCGGCGCAGAGCGAGTGGCATCTCCCCAGCATTTACCAACAGGCTCTCAATGGGGGAAGTGCAGAAGGCACCGGTCGCAAGGCAAAGGCCGGTGTGGTGGATCGAATCCACCTTCCGCAATAAACGCTTGGCTGCGGATGCATAAAACTCGCATCCGTAGTCGAGCTTCGAACCAACAGAGGATCGATAAAAAAGTAGGGCAGTAGCCCTATCAGCGTCCCAAGCGCTGAACGTCAGGGAACGGAGAATTTCCAAGGCGCGGGTACAAGAGACCCTAAGGCTGCGAATATGAGCCTCTCAGGTTAGGCTTCGGTCAAATACAAGACCGAGGAAACGGTGCGACTCAACCACATCCAGGCGCACCCCATTAAGAAACAAATCTGGGTCGGGGTGAAGCCGTGGATGGCGGCAGAAGTGCACCACCTTAGTCTTGGCCAAAGAAAACCGAAACCTGTGCGCTTCGGCATAGCGAGAGACGCTGTTCAATGCCTGTTGGAGTCGACGCTCCAGAGTTGGCATCTGGGTCGCGCCAAAAGAGATCGAAAGGTCGTCCACGTAGAGCGTAGGGAGAACATCTTTCGGCAGCACCGAGGTGATGCCGTTGATGCTCAGGGCAAAGAGTGTGACACTGAGGACACTTCCCTGCGGGACACCCTCTTCCTGCTCCTTTGGGCCGGAGAGGGCTCCCCCCACCTGTACGCCGAATCAACGATCTCGCAAAAATTAAGATATAAAGATTGGGATGCGTCCCCTCGCCCCCATCGTGTGGAGAGTCTCCATGATACCGTATCGCCATGCGGTATCATAGACCTTCTCCAGATCGAAAAACACCGTGGAGTAGTGCTGTCTACGAAGGAAAGCCTCGCAGACGGCATTTTCCAGTCGGAGCAGAGCATCCGAGGTGGAGTGGAACTTACGGAAGCTGCACTGTGCAGAAGACAGATGGCCTCCCAGGCCAGGAAAAAGGCTAATCTAACATTTACCAATTTCTCCATCAACTTGCACATGCAAGAGGTTAGAGAAATTAGGCGGAAACCGGTCGGAGTAGTGTGATCTCTCCTCGGTCTGCGAAAGGCGAGCACAGTAGCGATTCGCCAGGAGTCTGGGAGAAGACCCTCAACCCAGATCATGTTGAACAAATCTAAGAGAAAGGCCATGCCTCACTCACCCAGGTGTCGAAGCATGGCGTACGGGACATCGTCTGAACCATGGGCGGTGCCGCGCACGAAGCGGAAGCGGAGCGCAACTCACTCACAGTAAACTTGTCGTTAAAGGGTTCTCCGCCTCTGGAGGTAAAGTCCAGCCGGCGGCCTTCCGCAACATCACGAAGGGGATTGAATGCTGGCGGAGCAGCATCACGGCTAGAGAATGCGGAAAAAGCGGTCGCTAAGGATTCCGCCACGGACGCGGGGTCAGAGATTGCGGTCCCATTCTCCTGGAAAACGGAAGGGGGGTCTGCAAGAACTTGCCCCGAATCCTTTTGACTCGCTTCCACACCTCTGCTAAAGGGGTCTTTCCGTTAAATGAAGACACGTCTGTCCGCCAAGAAGAGCGGCGGCCGTTCTTCGAAATATACCGGAACCTAGCCCTAGCCCGACGAAATTCACCCACAGTGAAATCGTTCGGGCGGCGCTTATAGCGCATGTTGGCATAACGCTTCTGTTTGAGGGCCGTCTCACACTCGGCCGACCACCATGGGAGTGGTCGGCGTGCAAAACGGCCAGACGTCCTAGGAATAGTAGTCAGGCCCGCGGCGATGAGGTTGCCGAAGAAGAACTCAACGGCCTCATCTACCGACCTAAACTCCTCGACTGAGATAGAGAATTCAGTCATTTCCTGAAATGCAGGCCACCGCGCCCGCGCCAAGCACCACCGAGGTGGGCTCTCAGGCGCAGTTGCCCTGAAAATGATATTTGAATGGGAAAGTGATCACTACCAAGGAGGTCATCGACCACCCCCCCAATCAAAATCAGGCTGTGCATCCGAAGAGCACAAAGATAGGTCAAGGCAAGAAAATGAAGCGGTTCTCGGACAGTGATGCGTAAACTCATCCACGTTTAGGACACCCATCTCAAGCTCTTCGATCAGATCGGCAAGGACTTGTCCCCTGGAATTTATGGAGTAATCTCCACAGAGAGGATGCCTGCCTTTCAGATCTCCAAGCAAAAGATAGGGCCTCGGCAACCGTGCCACGAGGCGACGGAAGTCCCCCGCGTCGGTGGAATGTACGCAGAAATGATAGTATATCTCCTATCCAGGTGCAACTACACAGCCACTGCCTGAAAGGAGGTATCTAAAGAGAAAGGAAGAACGGAGACATCATGCCGGGTGTAAACCGCGCATCCCCCAGCCCGGCCATCCCGCGGTGGTGGGGTCGCAAGACACTTATACCCCGGGAGGGCGGGCGGGGGGCACGCGCCTAGCATGGTCTCCTGCAAAAAGAAAGCTAACGGAGAATGGGACAAGACGAGCCTCCGCAGCTCCTCCCAGTTGGCCCGGAGTCCACGGCAATTCCATTGAAGGAATATGCCCTCCAGGCCTAGCTCGGAGGAGACGCGGGAGCCCTCCTCGAAGTAAAGACCCTCACGGGAATAGCCGTACGCTTCCGGGGGCAGAACCCCGGGCGCTGTTGGCCGGACAAAGCGCTGAAGGCGCTGTCGCCTTCGAGGACTTATTGGGGAAGGTTGGGCTCGCCATGCGAGTCTTTTCCTCCCTCCGCCTCGAAACCTTATGCGGGCGTTGCGGCTTCGGAGGCGGGGGCCCCTCTTTTCGAGGAACCACCGTCTCCGAACCACTCGCTCCTCCTTACGGGGGACAGGTTTAGGAACCCCGGAAGATGGCCTAGCGACCCACTTCAGGGGTGTTGCCTCCTGTGAGTCTAACGACTCGGTGGAGGCGCATGGCCGTTTTGCCTTACGGGAAATGGTCACGCTGGGGAAAGAGGGTGGAGCCCTGGATTTAGCCGGGGCTGGGTGTGAACCCTTTTTGCCGCCAGCTTTACCAGGGGAGCGCCCGGGTTGAGTAGAGCCTGCAGAAGGGCTCTGAATGGGCGCGGAAACAACCGTGCTCGTTGGCCTGGATGGGCCAGGAGCAGAGGGTGCCTTTCTAACTAGTGGGGCATATGACGCCCCAGGCAGAGCCGGGCGCGCCAGGACCAAGTCCTTAGCCTCGCGGAATGAGAGTCGATCCTGGGCCTGAACGGCCAGTATTTCTTTCTCAAGGAGATATGCACCACATTGCTTCGAAGAAGCGGGGTGCGGCTCTCCGAAATTGACACACTTGGCCACACACGATTTGGACTTATCGTGTGCGGCCTTGGAGCAATTTACACAAACTTCGGGTGACCCCGACTTTGCACGTCTACAAGAACGATTCGTATGGCCGAAGCGGTGACAGTAATAGCACCGCCGCGGTAGTGGCACGAATGCCTTCACGCGGTAGCGGTACCAACCGGCACGCACCGACTCAGGGAGCTTGTCACAGTCGAACGTGACGAAGAGTTTAGGGGTGGGTCTCGAGGCCCCTCCCTGTTTTCTCATCACACGTTCGACCTTGACCGCCCCATGGTCGGCCAGCTCTAGGGTGATGTCCTCAATGGAGTAGTCAACGAGTTCCCTCGCATAAACTACTCCTTTCACAAAGTTCATGGTAGAGTGCGGCGTCACACTCACCGGGGTGCCATGAAGTGTCCGAAGAGCACTTATCTTGGCCGCCTCGGCGGGATTCGCCGCATTCGCTTGAAGGCTCCCGTCCGAGAAACGGGTCACCTTCGGCTCTCTACCAATTGCACTAGCTAATCCTTTCCTCTGATGGATCATGTTGTCCTTGGCCAACATGCTGCCATCAGTGGAGCGAATAACGAGGAAGCGTTTGAAGCCAGCGGGCTCGAAAACGCCAGGTAACCTCTGAATGAGGGGCCCCGATGTCATCGAGGCTCCGCCCTATGCACTTTTCGTCTTTGTCATAGTCAGGGGCTCCACACCCGGGGGGGCAGAGGGGCCGGATGTGCCGAACTTGGCTTGGTCTCTTGCCAAAGTGGCAGCAGACCCATCCGTCCCCATAGCCCCGCGGATGGAGAGGAGCCCCAAGTCTTCTTAGTCTTTTTCTTCTTTTTAGGAGAGGAGGGCGGGGAATGAACCCGCTTCTCACCTCCGCCGACAGAAGCCCCTAGGCCAGATGGACCGGCCTCAGCCAGTTCCTTCTCCAAAATGAAAAAGGTCCTGGTGGTTGCAGGGGCACTGGTCAGAGGAGATCCCTCCCCTCCTTGAACTGCCTTGGAGCCCTCAGCCGTTTGAGGAGGACCTTGCATAGGGGTGGATTCGGGTTCAGTGCTTGGCGCCGAGCCCGGATTCCTCCCCCATGGAAGGCCCTACCGTCTGAGGCTGGGTTTCCTCAAGGACCATGTCTATCACAGGAGGGGCCTCCAGTTGGCCATCCCCTCCCAGGACATAGCAGGTCCCCTTGGCAGCGTCACCAGTCTTTTGTGGGGAGGCACAGGCTTTGACTCCGGCAAGGTTTAATATTCTTGTCAGCAGGTCTTTTGAGGGAAGCGACCGAAGGGGCCTGGCTTCCCTCTCCCCCCCTAAGGGGGTTTGCCCTACCGAACCGCTTACACGAGGGGCGGTCGGCAATGGGCTGGCTTTCTTGGCAGTCCCCTTAGAAAGAAAAGGAGGGACTGCCGCTGGAAATAGGGAGGTGCCCGAAAGCACCTTCAGAGAAGGGGGTGAGGGGGAGTCCCCTTCACCCGTAGGCGTAGGAGAGGAGTAAGCCTCCTCTCCGGTTAAAGAAATATGGAGGGTCACCTGCGCAAGCACAGGGGAGGGAACCTCCATTTTTTCGGTGGAGCTGCCCGAGGGCGGCTCCATCGATGAGCAAGGGGGAATTAGGGGGAGATTTTTTTTTTTAACATCATTGGGCATGGTGACCCTAAATTTTCTGCGGGACGCAATAGCTCACCACCTCTCACAGTTGCCCGCACTGCAAGAGGTGCTTACAGGCCTGGTAGAGCCAGGTGCCACCATTTGGTACCACCCCTCCCGCCTGGTAACCTGGCACCTGGCAGTCCATCGGCATGGCGGCTCCACCTTGAACACGGCGTAAAAGGATAGATTGTGAAGAGGAGAGGAAAAGGGATGTGAGGAAGGTATGGGTGGGGATGAAGCAGGTTGTTAAAAAAAACACATCCCAAACTGGAGCTCAGGGGTTAGGGAACGTTATCCCCTCCCCCCTCAGCCCCGATCCGGGACGGTTGGCTTGAGAAGAAGGTCAGCATCTACCCTGTGAAATTAGAGGCTGACCAGAGAAAGTTGTGGGAGAGGTTGTATGAAAAGCGAGGAAACAAGTGTTTTGAAGGAAGGAGAAGAGGCTAAGCTGGGGTCGGACGGGGTGCTGAGTCCCGTCAGCACGGCGGCAAGGATGGTAAATCGCCGCGCCCCTTACGGGGTGGAGGCAGAGCAAAGAGAGTGATACTGAGGATACTTAAATGTGGCAAATCCTCTTTCTGCTCCATTGGAAAGGAGAGGGTTCTCCCCACCCATACGCGGAATCGACGATCTCACAGAAACTCACAAGTCAATATTGGGAGGAGTCCTTTCGTCCACATTGTATGGAGAGTCTCCATGATACCGTATCGCCATGCGGTATCATAGGCCTTCTCCAGATTAAGAAACACCGTGGTGTAGTGTTATCTACGAAGGAAGGCCCCCCAAACGACATATTCTAGTCGGTGCAAAGCATCCGACGTTGAGTGGAACTTGCGGAAGCCGCACTGTACAGACGAAAGGTGACCTCCGCTGTCCAAAAAAGGCTAGTCTAACATTTACAAATTTCTCCATCAACCTGCACACGCACTAGGTTAGATAGATTGTTGGGCGGAAACAGGCCGGGGTAGCGTGATCTCTCACCGGTTTGCGAAAATCGAAAGCAGTAACCATTCGCCAAGACTCTGGAAAGGGTTACCCTTGTCTAGATCCTATTCAACAAATCTAAGAGAAATGCCATGCCTCACTCACCTATGTGTCGAGCATGTTGTACGGACCAAGGGCGGAGTCCGCGCACTAAGCGAGAGCGGAACGCAACTCACACAATGTAACCTGTTGTTGAAGGGTTATATGCCTCTGGAGAATGGGGAGAAAGCGGTCGCGAAGGACTCCACCACGGATGCGGGGTTCGAGATTGCGGTCCCATTCTCCTGGATAAAGGGAATGGGGTCGTGCGAGAACTAAGTCGACGAAATTCATCGACAATGAAATCGTTCGGGCGGCGCTTATAGGGCAAGTACGTATAACGCTTCTATTTGATTGCTCTCTCACACTGCTGACCACCACGGAAGCGGTCGGCGTGCAAAACGGCCAGACGTTCTAGGAATAGTAGTTAGGCCCACGGCGATGAGATTGCCGGAGAACTCGACGGCCTTATTTCTTGAAATACGGAACACCGTACCCGCACCAAGAACCACCGGGGAGGTCTTTCAGGTGGCAGCAGTCTAGAAAATATTTAAATGGGAGTGATCACTACCATAAAGGTCATCGACCACCCATCACATAAAATCAGGCTGTGCATAGATCGATACAGGAAAATGGGGCGGTTCTAGGGCAATGAGGAGTATACTCATCCACATTTAGGACACCTATCTCCAGCTCCTCGATGAGGACCTGACCCCTGGGATTGATATAGTAATCTCCACATCCACGACGCGGCGGAAGTCGTAGTCGACTGATGGTAGCACGAGTATGTACGCAGAAATAACAGGTCCCATCCAGGTGCAGCTTGACTGCTGAGTGAACAGAAATATTTATAGCAAAGAGAAGAATGGAGAAATCATGCCGGATGTAAATCGCGCATCCTCCTGCCCGGCACCTGCCCCATGTTGGTGAGGTCGCAAAACCCTCATACCCCGGGAACGGGAGGAGACGAGCCTCCGCAGCTCCTTCCAGTTGGCTCGGAGTCCGTGGAAATTTTATTGAAAGCCTAGCTCGGAGGAGATACGGGAGGCCCTCATCGAAGAGAAAACTCAGGGAAATGGCCGTACACTTTCCCGAGGCACAGCTCCGGACGCTGTTGGTTCAACAAGGAGCTGAAGGCGCCGTCGCCTTCGCGGGAGGATTTATCGGGGCAGGTTGGGCTCGCCAAGCGAGTCTTTTCTCCCTCCGCCTCGAAATCTTTGACAGGCGGGAGTCCTTCTTCTAGAGGATCCACCGTCTCCGAACTACCCAGTCCAGCCTTACTTGGGTGCGTAAGGGATGGGAGGGAGTCTTTAGGAACCCAAGAAGACGGCCTCACAACCACCTTTAAGGGTTGCCTCCTGTGAGTCTAACCTAATGATGGAGGCGCGCAGTCGTTTCGCCTTACGAGAAACGATCAAAATTGTTAAGGTCGGGGAGCCCTGGTTTTAGCCGAGGCTGGGTGTGAACTCTTTGTGCCGCCAGCTCTACCAGGGGAGCGCCCAGAGTGAGTAGAACCCACAAAATGGTTCGGAATAGACGCGTAAACGACCATGCTGAGAGGTATGTATGGACTAGGAGCAGACGGTGCCCTTTTTAACAGTGAGACATATGACGTACCGGGCAGCGCTGGGCGCGAGAGGACCAAGAACTTAGCCTTGCGAAATGAGAGAATCCACAGCATGAACAGCTAGGATTTCCTTATCCAGGAGATACGGACCACATTGCTTCGAAGAAAGGGGTGTGCAGCTCTCCGCTTGCAATTGGCACAGTTAGCCATACAAGATAGGGACTTATCGCGCACGGCCTTGGAGCAATTTACACAGACTTCGGGTAAACCCAACTTTGCACGTCTACATGAGCGATTCGTATGGCCGAAACTGTGGCAGTAGTAGCACCTCCGCGGTAGTGGCACGAATGCCTTCGCGCGCTACCGATACCAACCGGCACGCACCGACTCAGGTAAGCTGTCACGGTCGAACGTGACGAAGAGTGTAGGCCCTTCCCTGTTCACTCATCATCACACGTTCGAACTTGAGTGCCCAGTGGTCAGCCAGTTCTAAGGTGATGTTTTCTATGGAGTAGTCCAAGAGTTCCCATTCCCTATCAGGGCGTTCATGTCAACCAAGTGTCAGGGCTTCCTAAATTTGCATTCAGGCCAGTAGGACCCGCACTCCAACAGAAGAGTCCTGGAAGGCCGTTGAAAAAGCACGGGGGGGGTGGGGGGCACGCCTGTCCCAGAGGAGGAGCTGCACAGGGAAAACCCCTGTAACTGTAGAAAGAGAATACCTCTACCTGTCAGTGGTGCTGTCATTTCACTCCTCATCGGCTACAACACCAAGGTCAGGCGAGCATTGAGGGACGTAGTCGATATGATGGCAAAAATTAAATAAAACCTGCCAACACATGCTATTTTCTGACATTTCTAACCACTAAAGAAAAAAGAAGGGGCTCTATCTCGCATCCAACCGCTCCCACCTATCTTGTCTTGGTTTTTCAGACTTTTCAGGGAGGGGTCCCCCTGGGTGTGTTAACGAATGGTATTAACAACCTACGACAGTAACTCATACAGACCAGAAGTTACCCGGTGTGTGCTGTTCGCCACAGGGAAGTGATATTGGGGCAAAACCAATATTACCATTATTCACGTTCCAATTCCCAAGTCCCCTCAATGCCCAGTCTCTTGAAACCTGAGGGCATGAAAGGGCATGGTTTATAGAGGTTCCAAAGCCTCTCTTCTGACATGGCATGAGGTAGCTGGTCAGGTCCTTGAGCTTGGACAAAGGGTTGAGTGGATAGTCATAGAAAAAAAAAAGAAATGCTGAGAGAGAACAGGGGGCAAATACTTGCCACGGCTCCGTCACAGTTCAAGACAACCCAGCGACAGATTTTTCCCAAATTTTCCCTCAGGCCAGAGGTACATGCGCTTCTCCAGGTAACATGTGCAACAGGCTGCCCAGGGTATCCCCCTTCGGGGCAGTCGTGCCTATAGATTTATCCTCCCAAACTGGGCATTTATTTTTAACCCCCTCCTCACACATACCTGGTTAAAGGCTGTGATCAATAGTTGCAAATCCTTCTCACTCTCAGCAACTAACAGCAAGTCATCAACATATACCAATAAATCACCATTCTTCATCTGTCATACACCCAATTCTCTTTCATAGTTTTCTCAGTACTCCATATCAACTAGGATGTATCAATGCCAGATTTAGTCATAAGCTAACTGAACAAGCTCCATCTTAGCACCTCACAAATTTGCAGCTCACTGTCGCAGGGCAAATTATTGATCGACACACTCCCTCGCTGCTCTAAACCCATTCAATCTCTAGTTATTACTCATATAGGCCAAGAACTCTTCCATGCACCATGCCTAGAACATTCAACACTCATTTCCCTGTAGTTCTTGCATTCACCTCTCTCCACTTTGCCCATACTTCCTAGCTACTTCCTAGCTATTGCATGGACGGCTAGCACATGGGGGTACTATAAAATTCCTTTAGCATCCAACAGCCTCACTCCACTCTAACCTGGTTCCTCAGTTAGCATCCAACAGCCTCTCCAGTCTAACCTGGTTCCTCAGTTAGCAACCAACAGCCTCACTCCACTCTAACCTGGTTCCTCAGTTAGCATCCAACATACTCACTCCACACTAACCTGGTTCCTCAGTTAGCATCCAACAGCCTCACTCCACTCTAACCTGGTTCCTCAGTTAGCATCCAACAGCCTCACTCCACTCTAACCAGGTTCCTCAGGACATTCTCACACAAAGTGCAGACATTGGCGGGGCCCTCCCAAGCAGTCAGAGGTCATCTGCTGCTCCTGAGGAGCTATAAACAACACAAACCAACAGTACTATCACAGCATTATTAAAATACTCAGGCACTCTTGCCCTTTGAACTCTCTTACAACACAGCCAGCAGACCCATTCACATAATCACCACCAATTTTCAGCATCTCAATGGCTATATCATCTTGAGCTGCTTTCCCATTTTACACAATTTTTACAGCACTAACAACCTCTTGCCTGTCACGCCCCTACTCTGACAAAAGACAGTTTACATTCACTTCATCTTCCATACAGACATTATTGAACTCAAAGTACTCTCACATATAAGCTATTTCTCAATATCAGCAACACAAAAAATGAATGATAATCAAAACCAAACTTATAAACTAACACCGACCAGAGCTCTGTTTGCTACTAACATAATAACCTAAAGCCAACCCATCATCTTGTGATGTCACATCAATTTCATTCTCAAAAGTGTAAACAAAACTACCTTAACATAACATAATTAACATAACATAATTTCACGGATGACAAAAGCCACAAGGGCCTATCAAAGGTCATCCGCATCCGTCAAAACCCACCCACAAAAAGCACTATCGCCAGGGGAACACAAAATCATAGTCCCCCACAATATAATATAACAGATGACAAGAGCCACAAGAGCTCATCATAGGTAATCCGAGTCAAACGGCCTTTTTTAAGGAACCCAAACTCCGAAAAAAACTACATCCAGAGGATTGCGTCCAGAAACGAGGGTATCACCAATCAAGGCTTGTCAAGAACTAAATCATGCAGCTATAGATATATACAAACAATATTAATATATACAAAACTTAGGAACCATCACAACCTTCCCTCCCCATAAACTCATCCAACCTACTCTTAAATACACTCCGCTGCAATTTGTTCCAGAAGTCTACCACTCTATTGGTGAAAAAATATTTTCTTAAATCCAACCTACACCCTTGCTTTTTAATTTTCAAGTGGTGACCTCTAGTCCGATTTCCATCATCTAACTCAAAAACCTTGCTAACATCCAATTTATCTATCCCAGAAATTTTTTTAAAGAGCTCAATCATATCCCCTCTAAACACCTCCTTTCGAATGAGAACATATTTAATACCCTCAGTCTATCTATATATTCAAGGTGCCTCAGGAAAGGAATAATCTTTGTTGCCCTCCGTTGCACTGACTCTAGAAGGTTAATATCGTGTCTAAAATGTGGGGACCATTCTTGTATGCAGTACTCTAGATGTGGCCTAACATAAGAGTTATAGAGTTTAAGAATAACCTCCTTACTTTTGTAACTGACATTTCTCTTAATGAAACCTAGCACTCTATTTGCCCTATTTCTTGCTTCAATACACTGCTTAGAAAACTTTAATGACTTATCTATTACTACTCCTAGATCTTTCTCATCCTCTACTGAGCTCAGCCAATGCCCATCCATTTCATAGTTAAATTCTCTATTATCTTTTCCCATGTTAATAACTTTGCACTTATCAAGGTTGAAAGTCATTTGCCACTTATGTGCCCAGGATAACAATTTATTTAAATCCCCCTGCACTTTAAAAATATCATCAATATCTTTAACTACAGCTGCTAATTTGGTATCATCCGCAAAAATTGACACTTTATTATTAACTGCCTCCCCAAGATCGTTTATATAGATGACAAATAATAATGGGCCGAGAACTGATCCCTGAGGAACCCCACTGATAACATCCCTCCACTCTGACTTTACACCATTTAGCACTACCCTTTGCTTCCTGTCTTTCAGCCACTCAACTATACAATTTGAAACACCCCCACATATCCCAATTATTTTTAATTTATGAACTAGTCTCTTATGTGGTACCTTATCAAATGCTTTAATAAAATCTAAGTAAATTACATCTACATTCTCTCCCTTATCTACTTGATTTGTTACAAACTCCAGAAAGTCTAGTAAATTAGTCAAACATGATCTACCTGATCTAAACCCATGCTGAGCATCACTGATTAACCCTTCCCTCTCTAGATGTTGGCAAATGCCTTTTTTAACTATTTTCTCAAGAATTTTACAGACTACAGGAGTTAGGCTAACCGGTCTAAAGTTATTTGGATCCTCTTTACTACCCTTCTTGAAAATGGGGACTACATTCTCTCTCTTCCAATCATCAGGTATTTCTCCATATTCCAGTGACCTAGTATACAACTTCTCCAGAGCTATTGAGATACTTTCTACCCCTTCTTTAAGTATCCTAGAATGAATATTATCAGGGCCGGAGGCCTTGGTAGTATCTAACTCACCTATTAGTCCTTTTATCGTCCTCTGATCCACACTAATGGTAGTAAACACCTCTTTCCCTGGCCCATGAGTACTATACATAAGACTATTTAGTTTCTCCTTTGTAAATACTAATCCAAAATGACCATTTAGTACCTCAACTATTTCCTCATCAGTTTCTCTCACAACCCCTTCATATTTGATAGGTCCTATTTTAACTCTGCAAGACTTATTATTAATTTTATAGTAACTAAAGAACTTTCTATGATCTTTGTTGCTATCCTGAGCTAATTTAATTTCTGACACCCTTTTGTTCTTCTTTATAATCTTATTTAAGTCATTCCTAGCCATTCTATAATCACTTAAATTTTGAATATTATTTTCTACCTGTAATTTTTTGTATGCCCTTTTCTTCTCTGAAATTTTTCTAGCTATCTCCTGATTCCACCATAATGGTTTCCTACTTTTGTTCCTAATAGCCTTCATTGGGATACATTGCTCTTGGACTACATTTATTATATGCTTGAAAGTATCCCACATCCCATAAGCATTTTTACCTCTGAATTCTACATCCCAGTCTACCAAATTTAGCAAGCTTCGAAGTTTTACATAATCTCCCTTATGAAAATTTGGAACTTTTTCAGCATTCTCAGTTATTTTACCCTTCTCAATTCCCAAGTTAAAACGAACTATCTGATGGTCACTATTTCCCAATGCTTCCCCAACAGTCAATTCTTGAACTAAATGATCACTGTTAGAAAGTACTAAATCTAATATATTGTCCCTCCTCATTGGCTCATTAACAAATTGATTAAAAAATTATCCTCAAAGCATTCTATGAACCTGCCACTTGTTCTATCCCTACCCATCATATTTTCCCAGTCCACAGAGTTTAAGTTGAAGTCCCCAATAATAACTGCATCTGTTTCACATCCCTTACTTATTTCCCTTATCATTAGTTCATCCATATCATCAGTCTGCCCAGGTGGCCTGTAAAAAGCTCCCAAATGCACCATTCTATTTTTACTGAACCTAATATCTATCCAAAGTGACTCAACTCCATCCTGCTTTATTGAAGTATTTAAACTTGAAACAATGTTGTTTTTTATATAGATAATTATTCCTCCACCAATCCTACCTGTCCTTTGACTAATGTACATATTATAGCCCTGTAAATCAAATTCATTTATAGTGTCACTAAATTCTATTTCATTAATCCATGATTCAGTGACACATAATATATCTATATCCTCATTGCTAATATAACTAAATAGCTCATCCTTCTTGTTTCTAAGACTACAAGCATTTGTATAGAAACAATTTAACCCCCCTATCCCTGAAGCACCTCTTGAAACCTGAATGACCTCACCTCTATTGCCTTGGAACCTATTTCTGTTATCTGCCAAGTCCATTCTACTTTCAGTACTATAATGTCCTCTTGTAATTCCCTGACCACTATTAGTATCTAGTTTCCCACCTGCAAAGACCTAATAACACAATCATACTCCTCCTGTTTGAGTATTCCTTCAATTAAATTGACTCATCACAAAAATAGACTGATACTTCTCCATAATAAAATAAAGTCTACCTCTCAACTTTTAAAAGAATCAAGCATTTCATTATATTCCTTAAAACTAAGAAACCTACAAATATTTTGCCATAAACTAAAAATAATTATCACTCCCATCCTTATCATTGATGTTCACACAACTATTCTGTTTCTCACTTCATTCTAGAATAACTTCCTGTTCCAATCTTGAGTTTCATTCATCTTTCCAAATACTAACTACATTTAATTTCTTATTCTGGTGAATCATTGTTTCACTTTTATTTTACCTCCTTGTATGAATTTATCTACATCTACCTAACATTCTCATCTGCACTATTAAGCAAATGTGAATTAACAAGCTATTTTTAACTGCTTACCAGATTTATAGCATTGTTCTTGTTTTGCCATTTGACCTCGGTAATCACCGAAATAAGATTTCATAACTTGTCTTTTCTTCACCATTGGCTGCTTCATACTTGAGAGGATTTTATAACATTTGTTCAATTCTTCAGCTGAAATAAGGACAAGCTATGAATAAAATTGATCAAAAGTAAAAACAACCATGCAGACCATCTGGCTGGATGGTAAAGTGAAAATTCAAACCACTCAGGCACTACCTAGGTATCACAAAAAAAAATAATAAGAGGTAAATTGCTGAGAAAACTGAATATCCATTGCAAAATATAAAAGATCAAGGGTGTAAGATGCATGGTAACTCATGTTTACCAAGGTTACTACATATTTTAGAAAAGTATTATTTTATTTTTTACAGTTTTAACAGCCAATTAAAATTTAATGCAATTCTCATTGGGAGCTGTTAGGTTGTCAAGAAAATCCTTTTTAATTTTAAACATTCAGCAGGGTAGTTTACAGCATTACTAACAGAACTCTCCCATCATTTAACTAAGCAGTGGATATTTACTTGAATAATTAATTCTGTTTTTATTGGAATATATAATTTGATATCCTTTTCCGCCTCTGTGGCAAAGTAAGTTTTGCCAGGGAGGTAATGTTTTAATGATTTAAGTGGTAATCACTTAGTGCAAGGTACAGTGACAAATAGCTAAGGGTTGGTCCAGAGAACCTTACCTGCTTTCTCAACAATCGCCGACCCTTTAGTTGACCAGTTCTTCAGGAATATGCTCAATGGAGTAGTTTGCCAGTTCTTTGGCATACACTAGCCCTTTCACAAAGTTCATGGTAGGGTGTGGGGTTACCACACTGGTGTACCATTGAGTGCCTTTAGACTACTCGGTTTAGCAATCTATGCATCATTGGCCACATTAAGAAAAAGGGTGCCATCCAAGATACCATTTGTTCCCTACCAAGGAATGCAACTTGGCCTTAGTACTAGTGGAACATGGACCTTCAAACAACCTAGTTCCATTAGTCACACAAATGACCATGAGAAGCTTGAAGTTAGTGGCCTCGGAGACACCCAGTAGCCTCTGAATGAGCAACTCCAAGGTCTTCAAGGCTCTGGTCATTCTCATATTCCTTTTAGGCAAGGGCAGGATTTTCACTTCTTTTCCTCCCTAAGGAGGCTCCTAGGTAGTACAGAGCGCTCTCAGCCTGATCCCTCATCAAAATGACAATGGACCCACCCATACTAGGAGCCCCCTTTATGGAAGGAGCAGAGCCACTAACAGTCCTCCCCAGGAATGGGATTAGAAACGGATGGTTCACTCCCAAGACCTGATCCACCCCAGGTGGTTCCTGGGTCAGGGACATCTTAGTACCATGTTGGAGGGCAAACAGCATGAGCACCCATATTCTGTCATTGACTGTCATAGGTGCTAGCACACCGGTTTCCATGTTATTCACAATTCTGGGTTGTAAGAATCTTGGCAAGCAAACCCGAGAGAATTCAACAGCATTGAGCTCCATGCATGAGCACACCAGCTTCCTCCCTAAACTCATGGTCTTATGAGTCCTCTGAGAAGGATTACGTGAACTACAGAAATAGGAACCAGCAAAGACCCTAAGGTCCGCTCTAGGCCAGTCCGCTTACACATTCTAATGTTAGTGTATCATGCTTTTTTTTATGCTTTTTTTTGTTATATATATATATATATATATATATATATATATATATATATATATATATATATATTTTTTTTTTTTCACTATTTCAACTCTACGGTACACTTATCTACATGTGTACCCTTGACATGCAGGTTTAGCTATCCCTTAAATACACTAACATAACACGCTTTTTTGAACCAGGGAGGAGGGGGGTGATAGGATAGTACTCTCTTCTCCCACAGGCATCGCCTGCTAGTGATGAAAATTATATACTTATAGGAAGAGCAGAAAAAGAGAAGGGGAATTCACATTCACTCCATGCAGGAAGGCGTCGCTGGCATCTTTCTATTCATCATTTCATTTTAATCCTCAACTCCTTATAATATATGACGTTTTAATCTGTGCTCCTACTATGTTATATTTACGCTATTGAAGTACTCATCAAGTTGGTTTTTGAACATATTAACTGACGTGCTTTCAACTACACGGTTGGGAAGGCCATTCCACATTTGCGTGATTTTAAACGTGAAGTAATTTGGGGCTATAGTAGAGTTAAAATGCTTGTTCACTAATTTTAAACTATTTTGGTGTATATTGGCCCTTTCATCCAGCTCGAACAATAGTCTGTAATCAATATTAGTAAATCCTTTTAAGATTTTGAATAATTCTATCAATTGTCCACGTAATCGTCTACTTTCAAGTGATAGTAGGTTTAATAAGCATAGTCTATCTTCGTACGGTTCGTTTCGGATTTCAGGAATTAGTTTTGTAGCCCGACATTGCACTCTTTCTAACTGTGCTATATCCTTATTTAGGGAGGGACACAAAATTGGACCGCGTATTCAAGGTGTGGGCGCACAAGGGATTTGTATAGTGGCATGATTGTATCTTTCGATTTGAAAGTAAAATTCCGAGCAATATATCCTAGCATTCGGTTTGCTTTTTTGCAAGCTTCTGCGCATTGCTTTGATACTTTAAGGTCCTCCGAGATTAAAATCCCTAGGTCTTTTTCCAAGTTAACGGATTCGAGAATTTGGTCTTTCATATGGTATTCTAATTTTAAGTTCTGACATCCTGAATGCATGACCTTGCATTTACCTATGTTGAAGCCCATTTGCCATTTATCCACCCATTCCACAATTTTATTAAGGTCCGTTTGCATTTGCTCTACATCAGGTCTCGTAAGGGCACGGCTTCCTAGCTTTGTGTCATCTGCAAATTTAGAGATCCTACTAAACACTCCATTATCCAAGTCATTAATGTACACAATAAATAATAATGGGCCCAGGACTGACCCCTGTGGTACCCTGCTGGTGACTGGGGCCCAGTCTGAACACGCCCCATTTACAACAACCCGCTGTAAACGATTTGATAGCCAGTTTCTAATCCATTTAAGTATGTTGCCCCTCACCCCAATTGCTCTAATTTTCATCAATAGCCTTTCGTGCGGGACTGTATCAAAGGCCTTTTTAAAGTCAAGGTAAATTATATCCGCCGCTTTAGTTTCATCATAGATGCAAATCATGTTATGAAAGAATTTGAGTAAATTGGTTAGGCACAAGCGCGCCATCTAAATCCATGCTGTGAGTCTGCAATTAAATTATTTGCTTCACAATGGCTCACCAACCTATCTCTAATTAGCGATATCTCAGAGTTTTCCAATTACAGAAGTTAGACTGATGGGATGGAAATTAGTAGGCTCAGTTTTATCTCCTTTTTTGAATATCGACGTAACATTAGCACGCTTGAACTCTAATGGAACTAGGCCTTCCTCTATTGATCGATTGAAAATCGTGCAGAGCAGTGTTGCTAATTCATTTTTTAGTTCTTTAAGATGTGTCGGTACACCCCATCGGGCCCGGGTGACTTTGACTTTTTCATTTTATTAATATATAAGAGAATCTCCCCTTCATTTATATTTATATTGGATAGGGTATTTTGTCTTTCAAAATTTATATCCTCGCCTAGTGTTTCTAATTGTGTCACGTCTTCAATAGTAAAAACGCTCGAGAAGTGCTCATTTAATATTTTAGCAAATTGTTCTGGGACGTCCGTCATAACACCATCTTTACCTCTGATCGGCCCTATTGAACCCTTTATGGGCTTTCTACTATTAACGTAACTGTAAAAACGTTTTGGTTCGTGTTTCGAATTTATAGCAAGGTCTTTTTCATATTTCAACTTAGATTCTCCAATGGCCCGCTTTACCAGCCTTTGAGTGTCTACGTATTTTTCCTGATTTGTTGTCGTTTCATTTTTTTTTAAACTTTGATAGTCTTTATTACGATCCCGAATTAAGTTAATTATTAAAGGGCTAACCCACGGTGCTCTCTTTGACATTCCATTATTTCGACGAACGTACTTATCTAACTCGGAATCCACCGTGAACACATTTTGCTGTAGCTCCGAGTACATTCCTTGTACTGTCTTATTATCAGAACATCTCCCCCAGTCTATCCTTTTAATCCGGTTACGGAAGGTTTCAAAATTACAACTCCCAAATCTTGGGATTAGTTGTGAACTCTCTTTTACCTCAAGCTCGTATTAATTTCAAACCTAATTACATTATGGTCACTCATCGCCAAATGCTCACCCACCAAAGTTTCCTCTGTTGAAATAATCAAATCCAGTATATTTTGTTCACACGTAGGTTCCTCTACTTTTTGCAAAAGAAAATTATCCTGGATGAAATCTAATAATCTCTCCTCAACTTTATCCGAAGTATAGTTTGTAAAGTTAACGTTAGGGTAATTGAAATCTCCGCAAATTATTGTTTTTCCTTTTCTCACTATGGATAAAAGGCACTCAAAGAGTAGTACGTTCTCTGATTCTATTAGAGATGGGGGGCTATAGGTAACGGCTAAGTTAATTTTATTATTTTTAGCACACTCAAAGCTCAATTAACAGAACCTTGCTCTTCATATTTACGGTTGTGGCGGCCATCGATATCGCATTTATCCCCTCTTTTACGTAAGCTAAAACTCCACCGCCTCTTCCATTTAGTCAGTCCTTATGATGGATTTTGTACCTTTCTATATTAAATTCCGCAATAAAGTCTCTAGAAGCTGTATCTAACCACGTCTCGCTAATACATATCATATCGTAATCAACTGACCTTCGAACAGGTAGCACGTGTGTCATAGAGCTCTCAGTCTGTTAATTTATTTTCAGATTTTTCTAGGGGGTTTTTTAACCACAATCAGCGAAAGCTAAGTTACGCTTCTTTTTTTTTCTTATTACTACTTAAGTTCTTTCTTTGTTTGAATAAGTGATGGAGTTCGGGGATGAAAGTGAGCATGAGTGTCAGAATGTATGCATTGGTTGTAGTGTATTAGGTGAGAGGTATACATGTGTTGTATGTGGGCTGCATGAATGCATTGTAGATTTAGAGGGGATGAGAATGCAGGATTTAGACAGGATATGTAGGCTGGAGGGGTTAGTTGCTGAGCTCAAGAGGGAACTTAGTGTTAGGCCTAGAGCTGGGAATAGGTTAGGTGGTGAGGTAGGCCAGTTAGATGTTTCAGGTGAAGGTAGAGGGCCGGTGGAGGAGGTAGGATATGATAGTTCCAGGGATAGTGAAGTTAGCCCCCTTAGATTAGTTAGAAATAGGCCTAGTGAGGATGGGGGACAGTGGAGAGTGGTTAGGAAATGTGAAGCTAGGGAGGCTTCTCCTGTTCTTTGTGAGAATAGGGTTGCCTCTGTTGAGGTTGTTAGCCAGGGGGAGAATAGGTGTGTGAGTCAGAGGGACACAGAACCTATTAGCTTGACTAATAGATTCAGTGCCCTAAGAGAGAAAGTAACTGGAAGTGATATGACTGATGGGGGTGGGGTAGGAGGTAGAGTGACTGGTAGTTTGAATGAGAATAGGAGTGGGGCTGGAGTTAGGTCTGTGGGGGGTTAGGAATAGGAGTCTGACTGTGCTTGTGATGGGTGATTTGCGAGTTAGATATTTAGATAGGAAGTTGAATGCAAGTAGATTGAATGGTTTGAGGGTGTGTTTGCTGGGTGCTAGAGTGAGAGATGTGTCTGATAGGTATGAGGAGCTGGTGTCTGGCTGTGCAAGGGATGCGGTTGTGATTACACATGTAGGAGTGAATGATGTGAAGAAAGTGGGTGCATGAGAGTTACGTGAGAGGTACAAGAGGTTGATTGAAAAGGTGAAAGAAAGTAGAATGAAAGGTATTGTGACAGGTGTGTCTCCAAAAATGGATGTTGGGGTAGAATGGATGTCTTGTGCGATTGGGCTGAATGATTATGTGAGGAGGATGTGTGAGATGGAAGGTGTCATGTTTGTGGATGTGTGGGATAGGTTTGTTGGAATGAAAGAAATGTATGCGATGGATGGACTGCATTTGAGTAGGAGGGGGGTAGATGTGTTGTGGGAGGAGTATGATCGTGTTATTAGGTCTTTGTGGGTGGGAAACTAGATACTAATAGTGGTCAGGGAATTATGAGAGGACATTATAGTACTGAAAGTAGAATGGACTTGGCAGATAACAGAAATAGGTTCCAAGGCGATAGAGGTGAGGTCATTCAGATTTCAAGGTGCTTCAGGGATAGGGGGGTTAAATTGTTTCTATACAAATGCTCGTAGTCTTAGAAACAAGAAGAATGAGCTATTTAGTTATATTAGCAATGAGGATATAGATATATTATGTGTTACTGAATCATGGGTTAATGAAATAGAATTTAGTGACACTATAAATGAATTTGATTTACAGGGCTATAATATGTACATTAGTCAAAGGACAGTTAGGATTGGTGGAGGAATAATTATCTATATAAAAAACAACATTGTTTCAAGTTTAAATACTTCAATAAAGCAGGATGGAGTTGAGTCCCTTTGGATAGATATTAGGTTCAGTAAAAATAGAATGGTGCATTTGGGAGCTTTTTACAGGCCACCTGGGCAGACTGATGATATGGATGAACTAATGATAAGGGAAATAAGTAAGGGATGTGAAACAGATGCAGTTATTATTGGGGACTTCAACTTAAACTCTGTGGACTGGGAAAATATGATAGGTAGGGATAGAACAAGTGGCAGGTTCATAGAATGCTTTGAGGATAATTTTTTTAATCAATTTGTTAATGAGCCAACGAGGGTGGACAATATATTAAATTTTGTACTTTCTAACAGTGATCATTTAGTTCAAGAATTGACTGTTGGGGAAGCATTGGAAAATAGTGACCATCAGATGGTTCGTTTTAACTTGGAAATTGAGAAGGGTAAAATAACCGAGAATGCTGTAAAAGTTCCAAATTTTCATAAGGGAGATTATGTAAAACTTCGAAGCTTGCTAAATTTGGTAGACTGGGATGTAGAATTCAGAGGTAAAAATGCTTATAGGATGTGGGATACTTTCAAGCATATAATAAATGTAGTCCAAGAACAATGTATCCCAATGAAGGCCATTAGGAACAAAAGTAGGAAACCATTATGGTGGAATCAGGAGATAGCTAGAAAAATTTCAGAGAAGAAAAGGGCATATAAAAAATTACAGGTAGAAAATAATATTCAAAATTTAAGGGATTATAGAATGGCTAGGAATGACTTAAATAAGATTATAAAGAAGAACAAAAGGGTGTCAGAAATTAAATTAGCTCGGGATAGCAACAAAGATCATAGAAAGTTCTTTAGTTACTATAAAATTAATAATAAGTCTGGCAGAGTTAAAATAGGGCCTATCAAATATGAAGGGGTTGTGAGAGAAACTGATGAGGAAATAGTTGAGGTACTAAATGGTCATTTTGGATCAGTATTTACAAAGGAGAAACTAAATAGTCTTATGTATAGTACTCATGGGCCAGGGAAAGAGGTGTTTACTACCATTAGTGTGGATCAGAGGACGATAAAAGGACTAATAGGTGAGTTAGATACTACCAAGGCCTCCGGCCCTGATAATATTCATTCTAGGATACTTAAAGAAGGGGTAGAAAGTATCTCAATAGCTCTGGAGAAGTTGTATACTAGGTCACTGGAATATGGAGAAATACCTGATGATTGGAAGAGAGAGAATGTAGTCCCCATTTTCAAGAAGGGTAGTAAAGAGGATCCAAAAAACTTTAGACTGGTTAGCCTAACTACTGTAGTCTGTAAAATTCTTGAGAAAATAGTTAAAAAAGGGATTTGCCAACATCTAGAGAGGGAGGGGTTAATCAGCGATGCTCAGCATGGGTTTAGATCAGGTAGATCATGTTTGACTAATTTACTAGACTTTCTGGAGTTTGTAACAGATCAAGTAGATAATGGAGAGAATGTAGATGTAATTTACTTAGATTTTAGTAAAGCATTTGATAAGGTACCACATAGGAGACTAGTTCATAAATTAAAAATGATTGGGATATGTGGGGGTGTTTCAAATTGGATAGCTGAGTGGCTGAAAGACAGGAAGCAAAGGGTAGTGCTAAATGGTGTAAAGTCAGAGTGGAGGGATGTTATCAGTGGGGTTCCACAGGGATCAGTTCTCAGTCCATTATTATTTGTCATCTATATAAATGATCTTGGGGAGGCAGTTAATAATAAATTGTCAATTTTTGCGGATGATACCAAATTAGCAGCTGTAGTTAAAGATATTGATGATATTTTTAAAGTGCAGGGGGATTTAAATAAATTGTTATCCTGGGCACATAAGTGGTAAATGACTTTCAACCTTGATAAGTGCAAAGTTATTAACATGGGCAAAGATAATAGAGAATTTAACTATGAAATGGATGGGCATTGGCTGAGCTCAGTAGAGGATGAGAAAGATCTAGGAGTAGTAATAGATAAATCATTAAGGTTTTCTAAGCAGTGTATTGAAGCAAGAAATAGGGCAAATAGAGTGCTGGGTTTCATTAAGAGAAATGTCAGTTACAAAAGTAAGGAGGTTATTCGTAAACTCTATAACTTTTATGTTAGGACACATCTAGAGTACTGTATACAGGCATGGTCCCCACATTTTAGACACGATATTAACCTTCTTGAGTCAGTGCAACAAAGATTATTCCTTCCCTGAGGCACCTTGAATATATAGATAGACTGAGGGTATTAAATATGTTCTCGTTCCAAAGGAGGTGTGTAAGAGGGGATATGATTGAGCTCTTTAAAAAAATTTCTGGGATAGATAAATTGGATGTTAGCAAGTTTTTTGAGTTAGATGATGAAAATCGGACTAGTGGTCACCACTTGAAAATTAAAAAACAAGGGTGTAGGTTGGAATTAAGAAAATATTTTTTCACCAATAGAGTGGTAGACTTCTGGAACAAATTGCCGCAGAGGGTAGTAGGTAGTCCAAATCTAAATGTATTTAAGAGTAGGTTGGATGAGTTTATGGGGAGGGAAGGTTGTGATGGTTCCTAAGTTTTGTATATATTAATATTGTTTGTATATATCTATAGCTGCATGATTTAGTTCTTGACAAGCCTTGATTGGTGATACCCTTGTTTCTGTATGCAATCCTCTGGATGTAGTTTTCCTGGGAGTTTGGGTGCCTTAAAAAAAGAAGCTGTTTGACTCGGATGACCTATGATGAGCCCTTGTGGCTTTTGTCATCTGTTATATTATATTGTGGGGACTTTGATTTTGTCTTTCCCTAGTGATGGTGCTTTTTGTGGGTGGGTTTTGACGGATGTGGATGACCTTTGATAGGTCCTTGTGGCTTTTGTCATCTGTGAAATTATGTTATATTATGTTATGTTTCTCAAACTCCGAACATTGGCGTAAATATATTTCAATTTTCCTTTTAAATAACGACGTCCCTCTCTCGTATGACTGAACCGTTTCCCTGCTTGCGGCGTTAAATCTTGTTCGGCGCATTTATGGCTTGGGGCAAATAACTTCCGTACTATAGAGGTTGCAGAGGCTCTCATTTACAATCCTGTCCAGCTTTGAATTACCCAGAGAATTAAAATGTAGACCATCATTCAAAAAAAGTGACGGTCTGTCCTGAAAATCATTCCAAAAATTATAAAACTTAACTCCCATTTCCTGACATAAACGTTTGAGACATTCATTAGTGTAAATTGACCTTGACTGCATTCTCAGAGTTGCTCTTAATCTTGGTATTATCCCAATTACCCTAACTCTATTCGCCTTCACTTTGGCCGCTATAATTAGGTCCCTTGCTCGATGAACAATCTCGGTAGTCGAGCTGTCAAAATGGTGTACGTCATTTCCACCCGCGAGTGTGAGGATAGCTCGATCTTCACATGGCTCATTCAGTCTTTTAATTTCATTAACCACGTGGTTTATTCTGCCCCCCCGTAGGCAGATTTTCTTTCGCTTAGCTGGATTTCTTGCTTCAAATTCAGAATCCTGGTTCTTTATTAAAGAGTCACCGATTAGAATAGTCTCTGTTTCTCCCTCGATTGTAGTTAATAAGGCCAATTTATTAGAGCACGTAATTTCAAAACGGTGAGATGTTCTCGTTGGTCTAGCCCCGTTTCTAACCGGCCTAAATTGAGGTTTGGGCGGTCTATACGAATTTAAGATACGCGCTTGTTCATTTATAATAAATTGCGGGTCACTCTTCTCTATACGGCTCGATCGGCGGCTCTGAGGGCGATTTTCGCTTCTCCGAGGCTTATCAAAAGATGCCTGCACGCCGCTGGCCAGTTCATCAATCTTACGGTTCGTTGCTTCTACGTCTCTCCCGACAGAGTTAACCTCTGATCTAACTTCACAAATCGCGTTGGTCAGTTTTAGCTCAAATGCCTCATTTAGCAGACAAAACTGACATATTCTAACATTATTAGTATTTGAGGGAGTGTATATTTCCTTATTAAATGAAGCCCGGCAGCGTTCACAGTCAAATTTCACGATAGGCATTGTAAAACACTAAGATTGTTTAAAATGAATTGAAATTTATGGAGCTAATGGAATATAACCGACACAAAATGTAGTTTCTATCTCTTTAATTTTACGACACGAAGTTTGGGAACAGATAAAGTAATTTTTTTTTTTTTTTTTAGAAGCACAGTGATAACACATCTTAGTAGGAGAAGGGCTTGGCGGAGGCAACTAAAGAGGGGTAGTTTTAAAAAGTGTAGATGAGCACATGAGAGGAATCTTTTCTCTTATTATGGCACAATTTTGTCTCCTCAGCCAGATGGCTGAACAGTTGGTTCCTCGAGTGAGTAGCTTGTGACAACTTTAGTGTTACAATATCCTAGGGTTTGTTTAGAAGCATAAGCATTGTTTTCACCCTTAAAAAATGACAATGTAAGAACTTGCTAGAGCAAGAACAATGTCTGGAGGGTTTTACCAATGCAGTGGGTTTTCAGAGGGATTTGCACAGAAATGTGCGAGTGTTTCATGTATGTACTTGCACATTTCCTGATAGATCGGCAAAAACACTATTATGCATAATTAAACCTTGCTAGAGATGTGGTATATAAGCATTTGACTGTTAACCACTCACAGAATTTTAAAGATCTAGAAACAGGTGACACACAAACCAAATAGAGTCGCTTTGGGCCAAGGCAAAAATGGGGAATAAAAACAAATGTGAAGCCGCTCGTTCTCTGATCAACTCCTATATGTGCGAGTCTTTATGGAGGTAACAAAATAAAGCAAAATACATGGTTGTTCAAATTTATGAAGATATTGTAAAGTTTTATCCATTAAATAATATTTAGCTTTTACTTTTATTTACATTCCTTAGCTTTTATTTTTTTACTTTCCTCTTATTCACCCCACAAAGCCCCCAAATAATTATAACATAAGAATGATCCCATCCATCGATTCACGTGCATGAGAAAGGCAGTTCAACATCCTCATTCAGCCATCTGGCTGAGGATACAAATTTTGCCATAATAAGAGAAAAGATCCCCCAAGAGAGATCACTAGTTTCTATCAGCAGTGACTGTAGCAATAACAGTTATCACACAGTCTTTGCCTTCCTTACAGGCAATGGGGCTTGGAGGGCACAAGGTCCTACAAATGTCAACTGCACTATACTTGCCCATGATAGTTAACACTCCCAGATGCACTAGGGCTGGGAGAGGATGCCACTCCTCCAGATACCCGGTATAAGTCTATATGGGGGCCCCTTTTATAGGGGGTACTCATTTTTGGATAAGTGGTGGTGCCTGGGAAAGGAGAGAGGATAGGCTGGGGACACAGAAGGAAAGCCAGGGGATGGGATATGAGGGGTGGCTAGGGATGGGTATGATTGGTTGCATCATGTAAGGATAAAATAGCAGAGGAAAGAGGGTAGGGGGATCAAGAAGGGGTTGATTTGTCAAGTTCCGGAGTCTATAGGCAGGGCTAGCCCAAGCCTCTATGGGGCCCTAGGCAGAATTTCATTTAGCCCCCCCCCCCCACACACACCACCACAAGCACACTGGATGCTTGATCATTTCATAGGCTACACTGACACATCCACTATCATCTCACATCTGCATTTTTCATAGTTGGTTTGCATCATACATGTGTCATTCATGTGTCCTTCTGGCTATTACACTATTCAGAGTGATGTAAAAATGTGCCATATTAATTGGACTATTTGTAAGTAATGTAACAGAAAACATCAGCAGATAAGTCACTGCATTTACCGTAAACAAGTTTTATTTCTTTGGTTTTTAAATTTGAAACAGATACAAACACCACCCACCCCAGGAGCCTGACCTTGATTGGGTGTAGTTGTACCTGTGGAGCGGTAGCAGGAGTTGGGTGTAACAATATAAAGTAAAGAGAAAGATGGGGATAGTGGAAGGGTGGGAAGAATGCAGGCATTAAAAACTACCACCTCCAACAAGAGCCAAGAGGGAGGAGTGCCACCCCCTGCCCTTTATCAACCAGACCAGGGGTGAGTAGATGGTGGAAGCTGGTTGGCTGAGAGCTTGCAAAATTAGCTGATAATCAAGAAACTTGGCGAGAAAGGGTTCATAAAGTGTGAAAGAAGTGATAAGAAAATGCATGGAAGAAATAAATCCCAGATAGTTTAAGTATTACCAGAGTCACTTGTATCTTGAGAGCATGCCAATTATCCAGGTTACAGTTGTAGCAATAGCTGTGCTACATCATCCACTCTTTTGTGTAGTCCAGGAACAAATAAAAAATGGACGGATTCAAAAATACAACTTTGGACTTTTTACTGGAAAGGGAAACAATTAAATAGAGGAATTCAAAAGTAAACCTTTAGATTTTTACTGGAAATGTACCGTTTAAAAATGAAAAACAAATGTGACTAACCTTTCTTTGCATTTTTTTTATCTTTAATAGATAAAGAGGTCCTTTCTAATTGTTGTAAACACCACTTTAACTCAAGGGCAAAATTTTCAATGATTTCATTTTTGTCTTCTGAAGATTCATTGTGGCTTTCTTCCTTTGGAGGTTGTTGGGAGCTGATCTCCTTTACTTTGGCCGAACATTTTGGGGTCTTTTTCTACTGAAAAATATATCACCCTTAAAACATTTTAAACATTAAATAGAATCATATAAACTAAGGAACTGTGGTTGGTTCAACCTATCCAAACTCCCACTGCAGAGACAGCAAAGTGGAGGTAATGATTTAAGGTCTCACACTTTTTGATACTTAATCTTGGGGGCAATAGGTTGTGCATACGTTGTTGTCCTTCTTGTCAGGTAGCCAGATGGCTACTTTTGTTTACTGATTATGTTGGTCTGGTCTTAGGTTGGTTCCATATAAAGTTGAAACCGAGTGGAAAATTATTCAGACTGTCAAGCAGGGGTAAGTTTTGTATTTAACCACAATAAATAAACAGGAATTTAAAAATAGGGATAAACAGGAAGTGAATAGATAGGAAGTTAATAAATATGAAGTGAATAAACAGGAATAAATAGGGAGTGAATAAATAGGAAGAGAATAAACACAAAGTGAATAAACAGCTGAGTAAAGTAAATAGGAAGTTAAAAACTGGAAGTGAATATACAGGAAACAAATAAACACTAAGTGAATAAATAGGAAGTGAATAAACTCAAAGGGAAATGATGGATTATCAAGGTGAAATTTTTTTTTAAGAGAGACCCTATTTAAGCAATATATTGACGCACCAATTTTTTTAGGGGAGGAATAAGCTTTTATTCTTCACTTGGAAATGCTTAATTGCGATAAGTGATGTACTGATTAATCAGCCAATTTATTCTCATCAACATCCATTTTTTCATGACCTAACATTTTTTAGCAGTAAAAAATCTTATCATAATTGCATATTACATGCTCCTAATTTAGCTACCAATCAACAAATATGTTAAAATGGTAAAAAAATGTTGGAATGGTTAAAATAGGTTGGGTTATGATAGTTTTGACTATTTGGGTTGGATTAGTTGTTAATTTAACACAGCCTTTAAGCTTTGAGGTAGCAATGTTTTAACAAGTCTAGGGATGTTCTTGACATTTATCCTGGAATCTTTTGGATTGGTAGTCTACTGTGATTCTTAACTATAAATGCTTTGTTTAAGGAAATAAAAGGTTTAAAAGGTCATCATTTGCTGTTTACTCATCCCTTCCTAATATTTTTGCCAGCTTTAAAATTTGCCACCTGCAAGTGACTAGAAATGGGAGCTTCACAGAGAAAGAGAAATCTGATGTGGCAGTCCAAGAAGTGGCAAAGGCTGAATAATTTCCACTATGCCTGGAAAAGGATGCATCCTCGCCCTGTCTCGACTGAGCCTAGGGTCACCATACCTTCCCTCCTTCCCATACCTCCACCTTTTTCCACATCATAGGTAGTATCCTCACCTCCACAGGAGACAATAGAACTCTAGTCTCCTCACCTACATATAGCTCTACCTGTGACCGACCTGTCTATCTTGCACAAGCTACCATCCTCTATAACTTTTGTAACAAAAGGGATCATCTCTGAATGCAACCACCTACAGTACTGAAACAATTCCACACCCCAGTGGACTTGCAACCATGCAAAAACTACCTGCACACACTCTCCAACACCTTGCAGCCCACCCACTCTCTCAACATTCTCCAAGTCAACACAAATGGCATCTGCAGCAAGCAGGTAGAATTACAAAAATTAATAAACATATACAACATTCACATTACCCTAATCCAGAAATCCACTTACACCCCAATCTCAGCTAAAATCCTTCCATAACAATACTATACTAGGACACGATGTACACCTGGCTTACTCAACTACTATACAAAGATATCCCATTCTCCACCAGCACCAGTTACACTACAATAAATTGCCATAAAGTCAACAAAACACCATACATCATCTACCTACCACCTACCTACCTACTCCAAACACTGCCCTCCAGATTTTTCACCTAACCTAGCACCACTCTCACAACTGCCCAACCACTTCTTAAGTGGCAACTTCAAAGCCTACCACTGTGCCTAGTTAACTTCACAGCCTGATGGATCAAGAAGTACCACCATCATCAGAAAAACTACACTCACTACAATCTCATCTGACAGCCACCAGCAAGGGCAAAGCTGCCAAAATATCACAAACAAAAGCCATCTTTAGACTAAATTAAAAAGACAAAAAACAATAACAAACAAAAGAATTAGGTAAAAAGTGATGCCTAACCAGTTGTTCTAGGGTGGCCCCCTCCTCTCAGGGCCTAAGGACGCAACCAACAGGAGGAAGACTGCCCCCTCCAGAAACAAAAACTCCACAGTCAGGAGTGCATGAAGCCATCCTGCACATAAGAGACAAGCAGTAGCAATCTCACTCATACTACTTTTGGGACAGGAAGTGTGTGCAAATATTCCCCCAAATTGGGACATTCTACAAAAATGTGGCAAAAGTCTGGAAGACCAAACAATCATTGGAGAAGGGTTAGGCTAGCGCTCCCTCCGACAAATGTGTCCAATCCAGAGATGACAAAAAATTAACTGGTACGATTGGGGCATATGTCCAGAGGAAGAGTCATGGTGTACTAGCGCATTGAGTCAGGTGTCCAGGAAGTCTCTCATCATCTTTGGCATACATGCATTATCACAGGCCTTCTCCAAATCCAAGTGGGGAAGTGCTGTCCACAAAGAAAGGCCTCGCAGATACCGTTTTCCAGTCAGAGTAGTATCCAACATGGAATGGAACTTGAAAAATGTGTCAGGTAGCCATCACTGCTCAAAAAATGAGCTAACCTAACATTAACAAATTTCTCCATCAAAATGCACACGCAGGAAGTTTGAAAAATTGGGGAAAAAATGGCCAGGGTAAAGTGATCAATCTCTCCCTGGCTTACAAAATGCAAGCATAGTAGCCATTTGCCGGGAATCTAAGAAGATACACATTATCCTGATCCAGTTAAAGTTAACAAAAAGGTTGTGCCTCGCTCACCCAAATATCCAAGCAGAGACTACAAGATTTTTTATTAAGAGTCAATCTAATGACTGCCTACTAGGTCAAAAGTTGCCGTAATCAGGTTATAGCTTAATTCTAGGCTGCAAAAAAAATAAATAAAAACAAGAAAAAGAAGGAAGCACACTCCAGCATCAGAGGGAGGCTAGAGTACAGGATATCATTCAGTGGCAGTGTCTGGCAATGATGCAAGGGATGAACATGGCTCATTTAGTATAAACAGGTTATTGAAGGGTTCAGAGCCACTGGTGATAAAGTAACATAACATAACATAATTTAACGGATGACAAAAGCCACAAGGGGCCTATCAAAGGTCATCCGCATCCGTTAAAACCCACCCACAAAAAGCACCATCACCGGGAGAAGACAAAATCAAAGTCCCCCACAATATAATATAACAGATGACAAAAGCCACAAGGGTTCATCATAGGTCATCTGAGTCAAACGGCCTCTTTTTTAAGGCACCCAAACTCCCAGGAAAACTACATCCAGAGGATTGCGTCCAGAAACAATCATGAAGCTATAAATATATACAAACAATATTAATATATACAAAACTTAGGAACCATCACAACCTTCCCTCCCCATAAACTCATCCAACCTACTCTTAAATACATTTAGACTTGGACTACCTACTACCCTCGGCGGCAATTTGTTCCAGAAATCTACCACTTTATTGGTGAAAAAATATTTTCTTAAATCCAACCTACACCCTTGCTTTTTAATTTCCAATGGTGACCTCTAGTCCGATTTCCATCATCTAACTCAAAAAACTTGCTAACATCCAATTTATCTATCCCGGAAAAAATTTTAAAGAGCTCAATCATATCCTCTCTCACAGCAAACATCCAGAATAGTTTTAAATGCTGGTGAAGCAGCATCCCAACTAGAGAATGTGGAGAAAGAAGACAAAGGATTCTGTCACAGACAGGTCTGATAAGATGACCATCTTGTTGGGGTAGGGATGGGAAAGGGATTGTATGAGAATTAACCCTGAATCCTTATGATAAGCTTCCACATCTCTTCAAGAGTAGTCCTCTTTTGATTAAGTGAAGAGGACCAGTGAGCATGGTTGTAATGTAACAGAAATTGACCTTTGCCTAGCAAAATTCACTGAGGGTCATCTTGCAGGGACAGTACTTATAGAGTAAGCATAGAGGCACAGCGCTTCTTTCTGAGGGCAATCTCACACTAAGCCAACCACCACTTAAGTGGTGAGCATACAAAACAGCTAGACACTTGAGGAATGGTAACCTAGCATGTGGTGATGAAGGTGCCAGAAGAACTCAATGGCCTCATCTACTGAACTAAACTACTTAACTGAGATAAAGGTCACTCATTTCCTCAAATGCAGACTAACATGACAGATCCAGACAGCACTGAAGTGGTCTTTTGAGCAACAAAAATCTTGTTAAAAGATATGAGAAAAGTGATGCCTCCCACATTTATATTTATTTAAAGAGTCCCACCAGGCAACTTCCATCAAGGCCATAAGCTGCCAAAACTAATTTTAGTATATTTCTTAGGCAAAATTAAGAACAAAAAACAAAAAAAAATCAAAACAATAAACCACACAAAACAAAAACAAGACAAAAAAAGGAAAAAGACATGCTCAGGCATCGGGAGGGAGTCACACCTCCTTCCACCACTTAAGCATGCATCCATCAGCTCAAAAGCTAAATATAATAGAGGAGGAGGTCCATCTTCTCCATAAACTCTCAGTCCGCAATCAGGAATGCACAAATCTCTCCTCAGTGCAAGTGGAAATGACTCTGCTCATCCTGGTACTTGAGACAGGTAGCATGCATGAAGATCCCTCGACTGGGACATTCAACATTAATGTGCTGCGCAGTCTGGAGGACCAAGTATTGTTGGCAGTAAGGTTCAGGGAAGCACTATCAGATGGAACTACATCCCACAAGTGTATATAAATAAGAGAGGACTGCAAATTGAGGCTCCCATTACCCATCTTCTTTGCAATGCAGACTGAAGAGATGACCAGGTCCCTGCCATGTAATCAGAATGGGAAAGAGCGAAAGGCTGGCTCAGTCTACTATTCCTTGCACACAGTTACCCTCAACAGTGCACTCTGTTCCCAAAATCCGATGATTTCCAGGAACCCAGCAGAAGACAATCTTTATATTCTCTTGGCTCATGGCACCAGTGAGGTCATAGGTACTGCAAACTAGGGTGTGTGTTGAGATTGCAATGCCTCAAGGGCACCCAGACTGCTCTGTGAGTCACTATATATCACAATTTGGTCTCCAAAATGGGCTTTATGGATAATCTCTAATAAGAGTAGTGTGTAGAAAATAACTCGGCTATGAAGACAAAAAAGGTGCTTGATAGGACCTTGAAAAGATCTGTGAACAGTAGCACAGCTCTAAGAAGTTTAAATGAAATACTCCCAAGGCTGTAGAAGCCCTGGATTGAATTCTAGATAGCGATGTTGAAGTTTTATATATATTAAAGATCATGCAAAAAAGTTAGCTTCTTTTAGTTGTTAAAAAAATATTCATAGTTGTTTGCATAGAATAACTTAAACTAACTTACCTACTGAATTTTTGTAGTGAAAAAACTCATAGCAATAATGCTGGTTCATTAAAAGTGACTGGGGCCTATCTACGTAAACCACTTGCTAAGATATTCTCAAATACCAAAACCCCAACCCCTGATAAAAACATCTAAGGGATGCAGTTAATTATATTAAAACACCAAACAATGCTGTCAATCCATAAATGGAACTAAAATTATCTATAAAAACAAATTATACTACAGTCACTATAAGATCAAATCTAAATTATCATATAGTGATACATGGATACAAACTCATCAAGTGTGACATGCCTAAGTACCTCACTCGTGAAACTATTAAAATATTTTACCACCCTTTGCTGTTTTTTTGTGCTTCATCATCAGTTTCCTATCATGCCCAGTTGTCCTCCTCTCACCAGATAACTCAAATACCATAGCAACATGTCATTTGAATCTGAGATAAGCTTAAATACGAGTAATATCATACTTAACTAATCTATGCCTTTTCAACTTCAACCTATTCTCATATCCTGGCCTACTGATACTTGGGATAAGCTTAGCACTGAACCTTTTCAATCATATTCAAGTCTTACTCCAATTAATGAGCCCAAACTTGACCACAATATTCCAGATCTCTTACATACACAAAAACTATATAGTCTACAAATCGCCTCTGCTTTTATATAATATATTCTCTTTATAACATTTTGTGCCTGACTTCAAGAATATATAAATTGTTCCATAAAGTATTTATATCTGAACCTAATACCAATTCTTTTGTCATAGTTAATGAATCATTTAGTGCATTAAGACTAATGTTTTAATAGATATACTAAGAAAATTCTGACAAATTTGATATACAAATGAAGTAATGACATTTTTTACAAAGATGTGCAACCAAAAAGTATTCATACAATATCATTTTAACATCCATATATTTACTTTATATGATTTAAATTATGACAGTTTAAAAATCCTGGATAATTTCTGTGACCTATTTATAATTTGGAATAGTCATGAATAGTCTAGAAAGAAAGTTCAACCAACCCTTTCTTCAGCATCGCAAACTTAACCATCTTAATCAACAAGCAATCATCATGGCAAAAGGAGTGAACTGTCTTCCAACATCAAATTGAGAATAATTACAAAATTTAAATCTAAAATGAGCTACAAAATTCAATTCTCCCACATTCAGATTGTCCTAAGAAACATTCTACTCAGCATAATTTGTAGGATCCTTAAATCTGTTAAAAATGACACGAGGATGACTGGAAGGGAGGTGAATGTAAGTTAGGAGAGGAAGGTGTCAATGTTATTTTGAACAGTGTCCAATATGTTAAAAGAGCGGAAACGCATGGATGTCATCTGAGGAAGAGACCTTTATTGAAAAATACTCATTTGAATGAGGTTTTCAAGTGTTTTGGATATGGTTGATAGAAGGGAGATGGGGGAGTAGGAATACAGTGTATTGGTTTGAGTTTTAGGTAGGAGTTCACCTCCCCTGACCCATGTAGATACCTAATCCCTTTCCTCTTTTTCAGGGTTATGAGCTGACTGAAAGGATGGGAAGAATATGATCTGGGTGAGGGACTTGATGGACTTCCATCATGCCTGCATTCATTTTTTTCTTTTCCCTAAGAGTCTTTCATCATATTTAGTAGATTTGATAGAAAGACAGTTTCTTTGAGTGAATGACTGTTACAATTTAATGAGAAAATTAGTGTGAAGACCTTTGACCAGTGTGATTAAAAGAAACGAAGTTGGTGAAGTTTCCAGGTGAGGATTGTCTCTGCTTATGTGTGTGATTGTGTATAAATGATTGGTGTGGATGTTTGATTGAAAATGTTTTCTCCCTTCCAGCTCCTTATGGCCCATGAGTGCCAGCACACAGTTGACATACCAATGTCAAGTCCTCTCAGTTTGGAGCATTTTGCCAAAAATGGCAATTTCCTTAAGAGAGTGGAGCCCCTCCAATGCACACTAAAGACCAGGGCTGGAACACAGCCAAGAAGATTGCGCACACCATTACAAGCACAGAATTCCTGTATTATATTGAGTGTAGATACATATTATTGACAGAGTTTTGATATAGCAGGATATTGCAAAACAAGAGTTTTTATGTCCATTTAGAATAGGATTGTATATATTTTTTATTGCTTATTGTTCTGGGTTCTCATTTACTGCATTTCTTTGTACATAAAGTTTGTTAGTTATGAATAAAAATTGTAGTAGATCCCTCTTTCATTCTCCTTTCAAACAACCAGATGGTCATCCCATGATGCGACAGGCAGTGTACCGGCAAGATATCTGGAGTCTGCCACCACATATTTTTGGCACCAAATGTGAGGTTTAAAGAAGCAGAGGGGTGATGTGTTTTTTTAAAACATGGAAGAGGAACAAAATGCAACTTTATAGGTGGAATTGAAAAAGCTGAGAGAGGTGTTAAGATAGCAAGATAAAGAGAATATGCAACTGAGAGAAGAGAATGATAGTTTAAAAAGAAAAATGAGAGAAATGGAAATGTAATGGAAGAAAGGATTAAGGATAGCGAGATGCGCATGAAGGAGAAATTAGTAAGAAAGATAAGAGGATTCAAGATGTGAATGGTGGTGGTGGTGACCTCGATTCCTGGTAATACCAGTTTGGAGGAGACAAGAGGACTGCATGATGAGTAGTAGTTTCAGAAAGTGAAAGTTAGGAAAAGAACTCCCAAAGACTAGACACCAGGACCAACTGCACAAGACTAAGGTGATGTCAAGCATTGACTAGTTATACTTTAGTTCAAGTGAGAATGAAATGAGAGTGAAGCTGAAGTGCATAGGAGCATAATGATCTGAGATGTCCCAAAGATCAGTAAGTCTAGAGTAGAAGGGCCAAAAGATATAAAAGTCTTCCCATGGGAGTATGAAAGCTAGTGTAGGGAGAAGTTAGGGGATGGTTGTATGAAAGAGTTTTATAAGACAATTACTAGTGTAAGTGAGCCTAGGTGGGAAGTGGCGAAAGAGAATGATTGAGCAAGGTAAAAGAGTGAAACAAGTGTAAAGTATAAGAAGCTGAATGGGTTTGAAGAAGCAAGAATGGGAAAGAATGAAAGAGCTGATTTGTATTTGTACTGATTGGGGTCATTGGTGAGAATAAGATTTGGGGATGAAGGAATAAATGATAATAATGAGCTGAGTACAATTCCAGATAAGCTGTGTGAATGTTAATTTTAGAAGGAAAAGATTAAATAGACAGGAGAGGATTGTTGTGGGAGGGAGTTTAAGAAATTCTGGAAGATCATGAGTTTGAAGAGTATGACAGGGAAGAAGCTTCTACCTGTACTGCGAGAAACAAATATAAGCCTTCCATACTCCAGTTTCAGTCATACAGGGATGCTTTGGTCCACAACCAAGTTGATGGCCAAATTTTGGAAGTTATTATGGCCAGAATGAGTGAAGGGTGGAGCAAAAACATGTGTATGTTGGCTGTGAGCAGAGTGAAAGTAGGAGTAAGAATGTCTCTGAAAATAGGAGCTCAGGTAGAGTAGGTGGAACATGAGTCAGTATGGAAGTAATAATAGTAGTGGTAATTGCATGAGTGAGATGAATGATTGTATGCATGGAGTGAATGAGTGTAAGAATTGACAGATGAGGCGTTTGAGGTGCCAGAGGATCAGGCATGTAAAAGCCAAATAATGTCATTGGGCTCTCAAAAGTTGTTTTGGTTGCGGGTAAACTTGATCGAGATCTACAAATGTGCAAGAGATTGCATGCTATAGATGTGGAAGGAAGGATTTTTTTGCACAGGATTGCATGGAAATGGAAGAATGAATGTGGGTAGTTATGGATTGTGTGGCAATTGTGGTCAGAGTGAAAGATTATGATTATGTATTGATTACAGAAAAGTGAATGAATGGAAATTAAAAGATAAGTTTCCTATTAGTGTTGTATCAGAATGTATGTATAGTAGGCATGGAATGGTGTTTACAATAATGGAATTTGTATGTGGATACTACCAGATGCCTATAACAGAAAAGAGTTGGCCAATTACAGTGTTCTCCACCACAAAGCATTGGACAAAGTTTTGATTGCAAAAGTCAGTCTCATTCATATAATATTTTCTCATAAATGGCCTGGGTTAACCTCTCTTAAAAGGCACCCCTCAAGGGCCTTTAATTGAGATAAATCATGTGATATCAGAGCCCAATTTAAGTTTGACAAGAATCCACCAGGCCCCATGAAACATTATCCCATTTTAAAAAAATAACTCTCATACTGTACCAAATAATAGTCAAATATTTAGTTATATTCTAAATTTAAGTTAATATAGAAATAATTAAAACAATACCTTCTGTGAAGGCTTCATTTCACTCATTCATGGATGAATGGCTAGTATTATGTTTGCAACAGCACTAGCAGATGTATTGTTATCTGTTAATTAGATTTGGTTAATACATCTAACATAATAACAATGCAGATGAAAGTCAGGGCCTATCAGAGGTCATTGATTGGCAAACAAAAGAAATTAAACCTCTTCCCAGAAAGCCAAATTTTGATTCCATTGAGGATACATGAGGAATGCTTTGTAGCCTTGCAAACTCATAATATTTAAGCATTCAGATTCCTATGGCTGAGTCGTAAATAGATCTTGGAATGACAATTGATACCACAAAGTTTCACCAACAGTGATCGGGCAATACAAGAAGCTGTTTGCAACTCACCTCATGCTACTTCTTTTATTTTATCATCGCCTCTGCAGATAGATGGCTACAGGAAAAGGGTCAATATAAAAATAAAGAGTGAAAGTAGATAACGAGAGGAGAGTTGTGACCAGCTTCCTGCATCACCGGATCCCTGCTGGTGAATGGCCTATCAACTGCACCACCATGAATCTAAAAAAGTTACTCATTCAAGCGAAGCTTTTTAAACCATCCTCTTGCACTTCTTGGTACTCTATACAGCCCCCTCATAGAAGTGGAGCATATTTTGAAGAAATGAAGGCAACGAAGGGCGACCTGAAACATTATCCAAGGCATAGCACTTACGTCCCCCTGAGTGAAGACACCATTGTAGTTAGAGGAGTGTAGGAAAGGGTCAATAAAAATAAAGAACAAAAGTAGAGTGTGATAAGTTGCAAACAGCTTCTTGCTTCACCAGACCACTGTTGATGACTATCATATATACTACAATAAAAAAAAAAGACTCAAACAAAACTTTAATACCAACTGCTACACTTTTCAGCATGCTGCAGAGCCCACCCCTAGAAGCAGATGTATTTTTAAGAAATAATATTTCCTTTCAGTGCTACACCAAACAGGATACTACCTTTTAGAATTGCTTGAAACTAGCATTTATCAACGCTGTTCGCTCTGAACAGCTCCGGCCACTTTCACACGCTGGCATTCTTAATGGTTCAGATATACCCTATAATAATGTAATTTACATGCCTTCTAATATAGCTAGTATCACCACTCCCAAAATGCTGCCACCTCATACTTTCATGCAGGAACCCTCAGCATCAGCATTATACACATCCACCCTAGCCGCTTAGATGGAGTCTATCAACAAACTACAAAAACTCCAAATTTTTAATTAGAGAGTTGGTGAATCAGGTTAACTGGGATATATAATTCAGGGGTAAGAGTACTTGCGAGATGTGGAATACTTTTATGACTATATTAAATGTAATTCAAGAGCAGTGCATCCCGATGAAGGTCATTAGGAAGAAATGTAGGAAGCCATTGTGGTGAACTCAGGAGATAGCCAGGAAAATTTCTGAGAAGTAAAGAGCATACATAAGAATACAGGGGGAAGGTACTGCAAAAAATCTGAATGATCATAGGGTCAGTAGAAATGAATTAAATAAAATAATTAAGAAAAGCAAAAGGGCAGTAGAAATTTAGCTCAAAATAATAATAAAGATCAAAGAAGAATCTTTAGCTATTATTAAATCAATAAATAGTCTAGCAGAGATAAAATAGAAACTATTAATTATAAAGAAGTTGCTTCAGTATTTACAGAAGAGAATCCAAACAGTTTAATTTGTGATAGTTCTAGGTATGAGATGTTGAATACCATTAATGTAGATAGGGAAATCAATCAAGGGCTTATAATTGATTTGAATACTACTAGTAAGGCATCTGACCCAGGTGACATTCATTCTAGGTTACTTAAAGGTATAGAAAATATTGCAGTAACTCCAGATCACTGGAGTTTGGGGAAATACCTAATGATTGGAAAATAGCAAATGTAGGGCCAATTTTGAATTAAGAAGGGAAGTAAAGAGAACAAAAGTGACAGATGAGTTTTAACTTTAAAAAAAATGTAAATTTAATTACATGGGAAGGGATAATAGGGAATTTACCTATGAAATGGATGGGCATTGGCTGAATTCAATTAAGGATGAGAATGACAAAAGCCACAAGGGCCTATCAAAGGTCATCCACATCTGTCAAAACCCACCCACAAAATGTATCCATAGGATTGTGTCTGATCATGCATCTACAATATACAATTAGAACCATCCACAGGAATGTGTCAAAAACAAAAGGCATCATTATAAAGACTCGTCAAAATCCAAATCAATTATAATATACAATAATACCTCCCCCCCCAAAAAAAGTTATCCCTCCATCCCTATATAATCATCTAATCTGCGTTTGAATACATTCAAGTTTGGACTGTCTACTGTCTCAGATGGCAAGCTATTCCAGTAATCTACCACTCTATTGGTGAAAAAGTATTTTCTAACATACAACCTGCACCTCTGTTTTTTATTTTTAAGTGGTGACCCCTAGTCCTATTACTACCTTCCAACTCAAATAACTTGCTAAAATCCAACTTATCCATCCCAGAACAGATTTTAAAAAGCTCAATCATATCTCCCCTCACACATCTTCTCTCAGATGAGAACATATTTAGTACCCTCAGTCTATCTTCATATTCAAGGTGCTTCAGGGAAGGTATTATTTTTGTTACCCTCCTTTGTACTGACTAGCAGGTTGATGTCATCTCTAAAATGTGCTGACCATGCTTCTATACAGTACTCTAAATGTGGCCTAACATACGAGTTGTAGAGTTTAAGGATGACCTCTTTACTCTTGTAGCTAACATTCCTGTTAATGTATCCTAGCACCCTATTTGCTCTATTTTTTGCCTCAATACACTGCTTTGAAAATTTCAGTGACCTATCTACTACCACTCCTAAGTCCTTCTCATCCTCAACTGAATTTAGCCAATGCTCATCCATTTCATAGCTAAATTCCCTATTATCCCTTCCCATGTTAAGAACTTTGCATTTTTTAAGGTTAAAGTCATCTGCCACTTCTGAGCTCAAGCTAATAACTTATTTAAGTCACTCTGCACTTTAAAGCTACCCTCCCTCAACTTCTTTGACTACAGTGGCAATTTAGTGGCATCAGTAATATTTGACACTGCTATTTACAGCCAATAGCAAGTTCTATATAAGGTTTGGTTTTTGTATGTTTTTGTTTTGTTTTCTTCTTAGTATCTAAAAAAAAAAAAAAAAAATAATACACACCTATTAATATAGGTACGTACATGCATATATATATATATATATATATATATATATATATATATATATTGCTCAGGAGGCCAAAGATTATGTTGAAAGGAGAGGAACAAGAAAGGGGGAACTTCAGTTGTAGGGCTCCACTCTACAACACTTAAAGCAAGAAAAGAGAGGGGAGCCATGTTAGTAAAGAGAGGGTGAGGTGTAGGTAGCACTCCTGTAAGTGTATACTAAAAACAGAAACAAAAACAGAGAATAAAGTTTAAACAAGTTAGATTAAGGTTCAAAACAGTTCAAATTTTGTGGTAGAGACCTGATAATTTAAGGAATTCAAAAATAATTGGGAAGGGGAAATCTTTCATAAAGAATATCTCTCTGGACAAGGTTAGTCCTTTTTTTGTTGGCATGACATGCAAGAGAAGTTCTTGCCCTGCTGAGTTTTGTGCATTCAAAAATTAGATGGGGTAGAGTCATGTTTTTGTTACAATCATGAGAGATTGGAGGAGGGTCACCTGTAAAGATGTGTTTGTGAGATTAAGCTAACATTAAGTCTCAATCGGGTGAGGATGACTTCTTCTTTGCAGTTTTCCAGAAGGGGAATGTCAGTGGAAATATTTTGGATTATTTGCTAGTAAGTTGGGGAGACATTTCTAAGGTGTTGTGACCATTTTGTCTGAAAATGTTGCATCAGGGATCATAAGATTTCATTCTTAGATTTAGGAATATTTATAAGATGCCCATATAGATTGGCTGATTTGGCGATCTTTGGATCAAGATGAAGAAAAATTTGGCATATGGGATTTCAGTTTTAATTTTGTATATTCATCTGACTAAAAAGTGATCACTATTTGATTGAATTGCTAAGATGGATGCCAGGGGACCAGAACAAAAACGGTGTTTTCTTTGTGTTGCTCTGCAGCTAGCATTGCTCCATGATATATATCATATAATTCTGCTGTAAAAACTGAGCTGTTGTGGGTTAACATATATGAGTAATCGGTTGTATCAAACAGGATTCCTGAATTTGTTTCCATCAATGTCTTTAGACCCATCAGTGTAAATTACGGTGATGGGTTGTGGGAGGGATTCTATTAATTCAGAGTAAAGCTGGTTATACATAAGGAGGGTGTTGAGTTTATAAGATATTGGGTTAGCTTGAGATGGAAAGTGATATTTGATAGTGGTAACTCGTATAACTTATGGGAAGGGTATGGGGGGATGTCTCCATAAGGAAGGCTTGATAAGTTCAATAGCTCCTTGTATCTCTCAATAAAAGGTAAGGGGAAGGGTCTTGTGGAATAGAAATTATCACTATGATTTTGAGAAAAGGGATCTTATTGTGTGATTTTCAATTGAAAGGCAATGGAGAAGATATCTACAGCCAAGTTGTTGTCTTCTTATTGCAAGGGGCATTACATTGGCTTTAGGTTCTAGACTCTTGCTTGGTATGCACTTTAATGCACCCGAGGCAACACTTAAGCAGGCATACTGGATTCTATCCAATTTTTGAAGATGAGTATTAGCTGCTGTATCAAAGAGAAATGAACCATAGTCCATTATAGATTGTACAAGAGATGTGTACAGGTGGATAAGGTTTCCCTGTTGGCCCTTTGAATTTTACCTGAAAAAAGTTTCATGATATTCATGCCACTTGAACACCAATTTTTGATATATGTGATATGTGGGCCCCAGGTGAGGCTACAGTCCCAAATAAGGCCAAGAAATCTATGAGTAAAGGCTCTCTCATTTTTTCTCCATATAGAGTTAGGGGAGGATCTATGCGGATAGGTCTTTTACTAAATATTAAGTATTTGGATTTTTCTTTTTAAAAGTTCAACCCCCAGTGCTCAGACCAGTCTTGAAGGGTTTGTAGGGAGTGCTGGAGCAAGTTCATACATTCTTCTATATGTTGTCCAGAAACCCAAAGAGCACAATCATCTGCATAAATTGATTTTTTAACACCGCCAGGCAATGAGTCAAATATATTGTTGATATTTTTATTTTTTTTAATTAAGGGGCTATCTAGTGACTATATTGTTGATATAAATTAAGAAAAGGGTGGGGCTGAGGAACCTTCCTTGGGGTGAACCAGTTTCTGTATGGTACAACTCTGATAAAGCTGTAGGGAGTTTCACTTGTACTAGCCTGTTTTTTATAAAATTTTGTAGGAAAATGGGAAGATTTACTTGTAAGTTAAGATCTTGTATTTTTCGTAGCAGACCAAAATGCCAAATGAAATCATAAGCCTTGTTTATGTCCCCAAAAAGGGCAACTGTATATGTACACTGGAAAAAACTTTCTCACACTGACAATTCTAGTGATGTTAAAGAGTCATAAGTAAAGTGACCTTTGATAAAAGCCACTTTGGGAATTTCTGATTATAAATATTCCTAAATCTAAGAATGAAATCTTATGATCCCTGATGCAACATTTTCAGACAAAATGGTCACAACACCTTAGAAATGTCTCCCCAACTTACTAGCAAATAATCCAAAATATTTCCACTGACATTCCCCTTCTGGAAAACTGCAAAGAAGAAGTCATCCTCACCCGATTGAGACTTAATGTTAGCTTAATCTCACAAACACATCTTTACAGGTGACCCTCCTCCAATCTCTCATGATTGTAACAAAAACATGACTCTACCCCATCTAATTTTTGAATGCACAAAACTCAGCAGGGCAAGAACTTCTCTTGCATGTCATGCCAACAAAAAAAGGACTAACCTTGTCCAGAGAGATATTCTTTATGAAAGATTTCCCCTTCCCAATTATTTTTGAATTCCTTAAATTATCAGGTCTCTACCACAAAATTTGAACTGTTTTGAACCTTAATCTAACTTGTTTAAACTTTATTCTCTGTTTTTGTTTCTGTTTTTAGTATACACTTACAGGAGTGCTACCTACACCTCACCCTCTCTTTACTAACATGGCTCCCCTCTCTTTTCTTGCTTTAAGTGTTCTAGAGTGGAGCCCTACAACTGAAGTTCCCCCTTTCTTGTTCCTCTCCTTTCAACATAATCTTTGGCCTCCTGAGCAATATATATATATATATATATATATATATATATATATATATATATATATATATATATATATATATATATATATATGTACGTACCTATATTAATAGGTGTGTATTTTTTTTTTTTTTTTTTTTTTTTTTTTAGATACTAAGAAGAAAACAAAACAAAAACATACAAAAACCAAACCTTATATAGAACTTGCTATTGGCTGTAAATAGCAAAGTGTCAAATTTGATTCCTTTTGTGTGGTAATTTTACCTCGTTTAAGGATGGGACTTAAGAGGGAGATTTTCCATTGGTGGGGAAAAGTACGAGTTTTCCAAAGAGAGTTGTAGTATTCATAAGTTTATAGAGTTCTCTATGTGGAAGATGTTGGAGGAATTCATAGGAGATATTGTCTTTTCCTGGAGTTGAAGAGATGGCATTGTTCAATGCATTCTGAAGTTCATTTAAGTTGAAAGGACGATTGTACAGATGGCTTTCTTGGGTTGCAAAATCCAGTGAGTGTAATTCCTCTTCTGCAATATGGGAGGCAAAAGGTTGGGTAAAGTTTCTTTTACTGTTGGTGGCTGAGAAATGGATTGCTAGTATTTCTGCAGCCTCCTTCTGTTCTGAAATTAACAACATAATTACACGGATGACAAAAGCCACAAGGGCCTATCAAAGGTCATCCGCCTCCGTCAAAACCCACCCACAAAAAGCACCATCACCAGGGGAAGACAAAATCAAAGTCCCCCACAATATAATATAACGGATGACAAAAGCCACAAGGGCTCATCATAGGTCATCCGAGTCAAGCGGCCTCTTTTTCAAGGCACCCAAACTCCCAGGAAAACTACATCCAGAGGATTGCATCCAGAAACAAGGGTATCACCAATCAAGGCTTGTCAAGAACTAAATCATGCAGCTATAGATATATACAAACAATATTAATATATACAAAACTTAGGAACCATCACAACCTTCCCTTCCCATAAACTCATCCAACCTACTCTTAAATACATTTAGATTTGGACTACCTACTACCCTCTGCGGCAATTTGTTCCAGAAGTCTACCACTCTATTGGTGAAAAAATATTTTCTTAAATCCAACCTACACCCTTGCTTTTTAATTTTCAAGTGGTGACCTCTAGTCCGATTTCCATCATCTAACTCAAAAAACTTGCTAACATCCAATTTATCTATCCCGGAAAAAATTTTAAACAGCTCAATCATATCCCCTCTCACACACCTCCTTTCGAACGAGAACATATTTAATACCCTCAGTCTATCTTCATATTCAAGGTGCCTCAGGGAAGGAATAATCTTTGTTGCCCTCCGTTGCACTGACTCAAGAAGGTTAATATCGTGTCTAAAATGTGGGGACCATGCCTGTATACAGTACTCTAGATGTGGCCTAACATAAGAGTTATAGAGTTTAAGAATAACCTCCTTACTTTTGTGACTGACATTTCTCTTAATAAAACCCAGCACTCTATTTGCCCTATTTCTTGCTTCAATACACTGCTTAGAAAACCTTAATGACTTATCTATTACTACTCCTAGATCTTTCTCATCCTCTACTGAGCTCAGCCAATGCCCATCCATTTCATAGTTAAATTCTCTATTATCTTTTCCCATGTTAATAACTTTGCACTTATCAAGGTTGAAAGTCATTTGCCACTTATGTGCCCAGGATAACAATTTATTTAAGTCCCCCTGCACTTTAAAATTATCATCAATATCTTTAACTACAGCTGCTAATTTGGTATCATCCGCAAAAATTGACACTTTATTATTAACTGCCTCCCCAAGATCGTTTATATAGATGACAAATAATAATGGACCGAGAACTGATCCCTGAGGAACCCCACTGATAACATCCATCCACTCTGACTTTACACCATTTAGCACTACCCTTTGCTTCCTGTCTTTCAGCCACTCAGCTATCCAATTTGAAACACCCCCACATATCCCAATCATTTTTAATTTATGAACTAGTCTCCTGTGTGGTACCTTATCAAATGCTTTACTAAAATCTAAGTAAATTATATCTACATTCTCTCCCTTATCTACTTGATCTGTTACAAACTCCAGAAAGTCTAGTAAGTTAGTCAAACATGATCTACCTGATCTAAACCCATGCTGAGCATCGCTGATCAACCCCTCCCTCTCTAGATGTTGGCAAATCCCTTTTTTAACTATTTTCTCAAGAATTTTACAGACTACAGGAGTTAGGCTAACCGGTCTAAAGTTATTTGGATCCTCTTTACTACCCTTCTTGAAAATGGGGACTACATTCGCTCTCTTCCAATCATCGGGTATTTCTCCATATTCCAATGACCTAGTATATAACTTGTCCAGAGCTATTGAGATACTTTCTACCCCTTCTTTAAGTATCCTAGAATGAATATTATCAGGGCCGGAGGCCTTGGTAGTATCTAAATCACCTATTAGTCCTTTTATCATCCTCCGATCCACACAAATGTTAGTAAACACCTCTTTTCCTGACCTATGAGTACTATACATAGGACTATTTAGTTTCTCTTTTGTAAATACTGATGCAAAATGACCATTTAGTACCTCAACTATTTCCTCATCAGTTTCTCTCACAAACCCTTTATATTTGATAGGTCCTATTTTAACTCTGCCACACTTGTTATTAATTTTATAGTAACTAAAGAACTTTCTAGGATCTTTGTTGCTATCCTGAGCTAATTTAATTTCTGACACCCTTTTGTTCTTCTTTATAATCTTATTTAACTCATTCCTAGCCATTCTATAATCACTTAAATTTTGAATATTATTTTCTACCTGTAATTTTTTATATGCCCTTTTCTTCTCTGAAATTTTTCTAGCTATCTCCTGATTCCACCATAATGGTTTCCTACTTTTGTTCCTAATGGCCTTCATTGGGATACATTGTTCTTGGACTACATTTATTATATGCTTGAAAGTATCCCACATCCCATAAGCATTTTTACCTCTGAATTCTATATCCCAGTCTACCAAATTTAGCAAGCTTCGAAGTCTTACATAATCTCCCTTATGAAAATTTGGAACTTTTTCAGCATTCTCAGTTATTTTACCCTTCTCAATTCCCAAGTTAAAACGAACTATCTGATGGTCACTATTTCCCAATGCTTCCCCAACAGTCAATTCTTGAACTAAATGATCACTGTTAGAAAGTACTAAATCTAATATATTGTCCCCCCTCGTTGAATCGTTAACAAATTGATTCAAAAAATTATCCTCAAAGCATTCTATGAACCTGCCACTTGTTCTATCCCTACCTATCATATTTTCCCAGTCCACAGAGTTTAAGTTGAAGTCCCCAATAATAACTGCATCTGTTTCACATCCCTTACTTATTTCCCTTATCATTAGTTCATCTATATCATCAGTCTGCCCAGGTGGCCTGTAAAAAGCTCCCAAATGCACCATTCTATTTTTACTGAACCTAATATCTATCCAAAGTGACTCAACTCCATCCTGCTTTATTGAAGTATTTAAACATGAAACAATGTTGTTTTTTATATAGATAATTATTCCTCCACCAATCCTACCTGTCCTTTGACTAATGTACATATTATAGCCCTGAAAATCAAATTCACTTATAGTGTCCTTAAATTCTATTTCATTAACCCATGATTCAGTAACGCATAATATATCTATATCCTCATTGCTAATATAACTAAATAGCTCATCCTTCTTGTTTCTAAGACTACGAGCATTTGTATAGAAACAATTTAACCCCCCTATCCCTGAAGCACCTCTTGAAACTTGAATGACCTCACCTCTATCGCCTTGGAACCTATTTCTGTTATCTGCCAAGTCCATTCTACTTTCAGTACTATAATGTCCTCTCATAATTCCCTGACCACTATTAGTATCTAGTTTCCCGCCCGCAAAGACCTAATAACACGATCATACTCCTCCCACAACACATCTACCCCCCTCCTACTCAAATGCAGTCCATCCATCGCATACATTTCTTTCATTCCAACAAACCTATCCCACACATCCACAAACATGACACCTTCCATCTCACACATCCTCCTCACATAATCATTCAGCCCAATTGCACGAGACATCCATTCTACCCCAACATCCATTCTTGGAAGCACACCTGTCACAACACCTTTCATTCTACTTTCTTTCACCTTTTCAATCAACCTCTTGTACCTCTCACGTAACTCACATGCACCCACTTTCTTCACATCATTCACTCCTACATGTGTAATCACAACCGCATCCCTTGCACAGCCAGACACCAGTTCCTCATACCTATCAGACAGATCTCTCACTCCAGCACCCGGCAAACACACCCTCAAACCATTCAATCTACTTGCATTCAACTTCCTATCTAAATATCTAACTCGCGAATCACCCATCACAAGCACTTCAGTCAGACTCCTATTCCTAACCCCCACAGACCTAACTCCATCCCCACTCCTATTCTCATTCAAACTACCAGTCACTCGAACTCCACCCCCACCCCCATCAGTCATATCACTTCCAGTTACTTCCTCTCTTAGGGCACTGAATCTATTAGTCAAGCTAATAGGATCTGTGTCCCTCTGACTCACACACCTATTCTCCCCCTGGCTAACCACCTCAACAGAGGCAACCCTATTCTCACAAAGAACAGGAGAAGCCTCCCTAGCTTCATGTTTCCTAACCACTCTCCACTGTCCCCCATCCTCACTAGGCCTATTTCTAACTAATCTAAGGGGGCTAACTTCACTATCACTAGAACTATCACATCCTACCTCCTCCACTGGCCCTCTACCTTCACCTGAAACATCTAACTGGCCTACCTCACCACCTAACCTATTCCCAGCTCTAGGCCTAACACTAAGTTCCCTCCTGAGCTCAGCAACTAACCCCTCCAGCCTACATATCCTGTCTAAATCCTGCCTTCTCATCCCCTCTAAATCTACAATGCATTCACGCAGCCCACATACAACACATGTATACCCCTCACCTAATACACCACAACCAATGCATACATTCCGACACTCATGCTCACTTTCATCCCCAAACTCCATCACTTATTCAAACAAAGAAAGAATTTAAGTAGCAATAAGAAATAAAAAAAGAAGAGCAACTTAGCTTTCCTGATTGTGGTGAGAAAACAAAACAAAAAAACAAACAAACTATAGAAAGATCTGAAAAATAGATCAACAGACTGAGAGCTCTATAAAACACGTGCTACCTGTTCGAAGGTCAGTCGAAGACTGACCTTCGAACAGGGGGCTATGTGGTCTTTGTTTTAGAAACGGTCTCACCTTGTTCCAAACAAAGCTGAAGGGTCTTTGGGGGGAGAAAGTAAATATAAATTCCCTCCATGAAGCTTTTTTGTTTTTCTTAAGGATATACCGAGCCTTGGCTCGGACTTTTTTGTAAGTGATGAAGTTATCTAGACTTCTATGGGAAAAAAATGTCCTCCATGCTGCTTTGCAAGCTTTGACTACTTCCTCACATTCTTGGGACCACCAAGAGTTACAATACTTTGGGTGAGGCATAGGCTTTCTTTTGGGTATACAGGTTTTGGCAGTGCTGTGAAAACTTGTAACCATATTCTGGTATATGGTAGAGAGATCAGACTGTAAATTAGGGAGATTAATATTAGCTTTGAAAGCACTCCAATCTGCTTTCTTTAGGATCCATCTAGCTGGGAGAGGAGAGACTTGAATTTTGGTTGGTTCTATGAATGAGATAGAGATGGGGAAGTGATCACTATCGGTTGGGTTTGCAAAAGCTTCCCATGAAAATTTAGGGTAGATATCATTTGAACATATAGACAAATCAATATGGGAAAATTTATGATATGATTCTGAGGTATATGTTGGGGAACTATCATTTAGAATGGTTAAGTTTTTGGTAATACTCCAGATTCAGGGGGCTGTTAGTAGGCTATAATTTTGCAGTCTCCTTCTTTTCTTATGTTTTCATATTTTTTGTTTGCTGCGAACGATAACAGCATCTTACTGGCAACGTCGTAGCTTATAAATAGGACCTGTTTTGCCAACATCTAGAGAGGGAGGGGTTAATCAGCCATGCTCAGCATGGGTTTAGATCAGGTAGATCATGTTTGACTAATTTACTAGACTTTCTGGAGTTTGTAACAGATTAAGTAGATAAGGGAGAGAATGTAGATATAATTTACTTAGATTTTAGTAAAGCATTTGATAAGGTACCACATAGGAGACTAGTTCATAAATTAAAAATTATTGGGATATGTGGGGGTGTTTCAAATTGGATAGCTGAGTGGCTGAAAGACAGGAAGCAAAGGGTAGTGCTAAATGGTATAAAGTCAGAGTGGAGGGAAGTTATCAGTGGGGTTCCTCAGGGATCAGTTCTTGGTCCATTATTATTTGTCATCTATATAAACGATCTTGGGGAGGCAGTTAATAATAAAGTGTCAATTTTTGTGGATGATACCAAATTAGCAGCTGTAGTTAAAGATATTAATGATAATTTTAAAGTGCAGGAGGATTTAAATAAATTGTTATCCTGGGCACACAAGTGGCAAATGACTTTCAACCTTGATAAGTGCAAAGTTATTAACATGGGAAAAGATAATAGCGAATTTAACTATGAAATGGATGGGCATTGGCTGAGCTCAGTAGAGGATGAGAAAGATCTAGGAGTAGTAATAGTTAAGTCATTAAGGTTTTCTAAGCAGTGTATTGAAGCAAAAAATAGGGCAAATAGAGTGCTGGGTTTCATTAAGAGAAATGTCAGTTACAAAAGTAAGGAGGTTATTCTTAAACTCTATAACTCTTATGTTAGGCCACATCTAGAGTACTGTATACAGGCATGGTCCCCACATTTTAGACACGATATTAACCTTCTTGAGTCAGTGCAACGGAGGGCAACAAAGATTATTCCTTCCCTGAGGCACCTTGAATATATAGATAGACTGAGCGTATTAAATATGTTCTCATTCGAAAGGAGGTGTGTGAGAGGGAATATGATTGAGCTCTTTAAAAAATTTTCTGGGATAGATAAATTGGATGTTAGCAAGTTTTTTGGGTTAGATGATGGAAATCGGACTAGAGGTCACCACTTGAAATTAAAAAGCAAGGGTGTAGGTTGGATTTAAGAAAATATTTTTTCACCAATATAGTGTTAGACTTCTGGAACAAATTGCCGCGGAGGATAGTAGGTAGTCCAAATCTAAATGTATTTAAGAGTAGGTTGGATGAGTTTATGGGGAGGGAAGGTTGTGATGGTTCCTAAGTTTTGTATATATTAATATTGTTTGTATATATCTATAGCTGCATGATTTAGTTCTTGACAAGCCTTGATTGATGTTACCCTTGTTTCTGGACGCAATCCTCTGGATCTAGTTTTCCTGGGAGTTTGGGTGCCTTAAAAAAGAGGCCGTTTGACTCGGATGACCTATGATGAGCCCTTGTGGCTTTTGTCATCTGTTATATTATATTGTGGGGGACTTTAATTTTGTCTTCCCCTGGTGATGGTGCTTTTTGTGGATGGGTTTTGACGGATGCGGATGACCTTTGATAGGCCCTTGTGGCTTTTGTCATCCGTGAAATTATGTTATGTTATGTTATGAAGGTATATCTTCTTTGTTAAGAGAGACATTAGGCCTATCTTTTCAAGGCTGAGAGCTAATTGGGATATTTGATTTAGACTTTTTATTTACAAGTGGGAGAGGGTAACATAGGGCTCAGATCAAATTGGTCTGATTCTAGTGATGGAATAGTTTGGTCAAGTTGAGTTAGGATGGAAAAGTTTCAAATAAGTTGTGACAAAAATGTCAGCGTTATCATCTATTTCGAGGCTTTCTTGTGCGACATAGAGTTTGCCACTTCCCTTGGGAGCGAACCTTCGGGACTCCCGAGGCTGAAGCCACGGGTGAACCGGGGCCGCTTAGCTGACCGTCGTGTATCTTAGTATGGGGGCGCTTCACGTTTGTTATTTAAAAAGGTAGGTTAAGGTAAGCATGAAGATCGGCGGTGCGCCCGAAAACTGGGAGGGGGGGGGTGCATGCGTTTGGTTCACCCACGCATGCATATTCATGCACGTTTGGTTAAATAAAAACGTTAGAACATTATTCTATAAACAATTATGATTATATACTGGGGGCTATGCCCTCCCCCCAATTGATTGAAACTCAGGATCATCGTAGAGGGGAGGCTGCAGTGATAAAGCCCCCACGAGCAGTAAGTACCCTTGAATTTATTCAAAAAAAGGTGAAACATATTTCGGTAATGGTAAATATGTAGACGAGCGACCCGGCCGAAAATAATTTTTTTTGTGTAACTATTATCGTTCACCCGTGTCGGAATATTCATGCGCGTTTGAGTCCTTTTCGAATTAAAGCTGGTAAATATGTAGATTATCGGCCCGGGGGATATAAACCGTAGTTTTTTCGTCCGTGTTCCAAAATGTTTCACGTTTTTGGAGTACATTTAAGGGGACGGCTCGTGTGGGGGTAAGCACAAGGGGGGACCACACTACGATGATCCTGAGTTTCATTAAATTGGGGGGGGGGTCTGGGGTGCACAGCCCCCCAGTATATAATCCTAATTGTTATAATGTTCTGCCGTTTACAGAGGTGAATGCTTTAACTACATCATGTCAGCGTCTGTAATCGTTTTGCGAATTATAATAGGGGTGTGGGGGTATGACATCAGAAGTGCTTGATATCAATTTTTCTTTCCTACTAAATAGCTTTTTATTAACCTCATTCGGAGTCATTTTTATTTTTCAATATATTTTTCCCCATTTTACTATTTTTGTTACCTTCTTTTATACATTTAAATGTAATTGGCTAGATCATTTCAAGGAACTACTTGTTTTTTAGCAGTTTGGGTGTCAAATATTCCCCTTCTACGCAGTTTGTAAATAATCATCGAATTCTGAATTTTGTCCGTCGGCTATTGCGGAATTATTAACCCTAGTTTCTGATAAAGATAAATTAAACACCTTAATGGCACCTAGCATTCGAACAAAACTCAAACGCGCGTGAATATTCAAACACGGGTGAACGATAACGCGAACGAAGATTCAAACACGGGTGAACGATAATATTTACACAAAAAAAAAATTTCAGGCCGAGCCGATAATCTACATGTTTACCTTAAAGCTGCCGCCATTTTTGTTAAAGCATTCATCTCTGTAAACGTCAGAACATTATAACAATTAGGATTATATACAGCGTTAAATGTACTCCAAAAACGTGAAACATTTTGGAACACGGACGAAATAGTACATCTTATCGGCCGGGCCGCTCTTCTACATATTTACCTCGGTAATCCTTCAGATTTTTTTTTTTTTCGTGGAGTGGTTCACTCCTCTTGGATGGAGTATGTCTTCCCACCAGACCAGTATTTTTTATTTGTTCTTCATTAATTCGCGTTTTTTGGGAGATGTGTTAATGATAGTGAGTCTAAGAGAGTTAGACACTACACAGTTTGCTGCACTGTATAATTGGTATAATTATGAGTTTATATTATAATTAGGTGAGCTAATGATTCTCTTTTTTCTTTCCTTTTTTTAACTTATTAATTTACTTTAATATGTAAAATCTTATTGATTTCTCTTTTAAAGGTGAATATCTGTATAAATAAGTTTAAAGATATTAAAGGGTGACAATGTTGATGACTTTTCTCTGGTAAGAAATCTTTTGTGTGTTGACTGGAACAGGAGCTGCCAAGTGTAGGCCATGAATGGTCTTTTGCAGTCTCCTTCTTTTCTTATGTTCTTATTAATTTCGAGTTACATCTGGTTCCTAAGATAATTGAAAGTGATAGTTATAGTTAATAGAATAGAAACCCACACCAATCTTCACCTATGGAGCTCCTCTCTGGAACCTTGTTAGTATCACACTTCAGATTAGGGGCGCACGGTAGGTGGCGCTATTAGTAGACTACAATATATCTTATATGACGTCAGACGGTAGCTTCAGATGTGACCAATCACGGCGTTATATTTTTTTGTTGTTTTGGGGATTTGTAACTTTTAGTCTGTATTATTTACTAAATATCTGCGCCTCTGCTCATTTATAGTTTTTTTTCTAAGTTAGGTAAGGTTTCTTGATGTCTTTTATTGGGTTTTTTTTTTATTTTCGCATTTTTTGTTTCGCAACGAACGATAACAGCTTCTTAGTGGCAACGTAATAGCTTATAAATAGAACCCGCTTAGCATTTGTTTTTGTTTCGTTATGGCTTTTTCGTGCTCTAGTTGTGCTTCTTCGTTATTCGAATTCGGCTTTATTTTGCATGACCGTGAAAAACTTTTAGATTATTTAGAGGCGCATAAACTAATCAAGAAACCTATAAAAGTAAGTATTGCTTGTCATTAGGATAGGTTTTTCTGCCAGTAAAAAGCTGTTGGGGAAAAAAACAGTAAATTCAAGGGACTGCTCGTGGGGGAGATATCATTACAGGGGGGGGGGGGCTGCGATGATCCTGAGTTTCAATCAATTGGGGGCCCATTATATACTCATATACAAAAAAAAAAATATAACGCCGTAATTGTTCACATCTGACGTTATCGTCTGACGTCATAAGACATATATTGTAGCCCAAAATTGTAGCCTATAAACAGCGCCACCTACTGTGCGCCCCGAAACTGAAGTGTTACCCATATTTCAACAGGGACGAAATATTTTGTGTCCCATCATTCGCACCGCCGATCTTCATGTGTACCAGAGTTAACAGAAAAGTTTAAGTTAGCAGCTAAGGAAGTCCAGAAAAGGCACAAACACACGCTTTGAAGGGCAAAAGAAAGATCTCCTATGCCTTTGGAATAGTTTGCCATCTGCGACGGTAGACAGTCCAAACTTAAATGTATTCAAATGCAGATTAGATAATTATATGGGGAGGGAGGGCTAACTTGAGGGGGGTATTCTGGACTCATTCCTGTGGATGCAGTTTTTTTATTATTGTATATTACGATTGATTTGGATTTTGACGAGTCTTGATGATGATGCTTTTTGGTTTTGACACATTCCTGTGTATGGTTTGAATTGTATATTGTAGATGCATGATTGAACACAATCCTATGGATGCATTTTGGGTAATACTTCAGTTTAGGGGCGCACAATAGGGTAGCGCTGTTTTGGGGCTACAATCTAGGCCTTATGACATCAGACGGTAGCTTCAAAGGGGGCCAATCACGGCGTTGTATTTGTTTTGTTATTTTGTTTTTCCTTTCTTCTTTATTATTTAGTAAATGCCTGCACTTCTACTTAATTATATTATTTAGTAATGCATTGGTATTTTTATAATTACTAATGTATTAAACTTTGTATGTTCAGATTCAGGTTAGATTTCTAAGGATGGGCTTTGGCTACAGCTCCTTGTAGTTGATTTTTCTTTTATTTATTTATAGTTGGGTTTCTTTAAAGATTAGGCAGTTGCAATTCATCTACAAATTTTCTTCATTTTCTTTAATTAAGTTGAATCTAGTTTTCCATAGTTCATGTAAGTATCTCTTAGTATCTGATATTCTTTGTTCAGTTCTGTCTTCAAATAGTAATATTTTTGCAGTGAGGTATTCTTCAGTAGTATCATTACATACTGTAATATATATTTTATTCTAATCATATAGTTTTTCACATTTTACCAAGAAGTGGCTTAGTGTTTCATCATGCGTTTTGCATAGTTTACATAAGGCGCTTTCATTCCAAAATGCATTTCTCCAATTAAGCTGTAGGGTGTCTGACCGGGATCCAAACAGCAATTTTGATGCACAGTCATTGCTATAGATATTTTCCTGAATTATTCTGTTTTTATACAGTTTGTATATGGGATTAAATTCTTTGCTTATAAGTTCTCTCATCTTTCGTTTAACTATTTTTGTGAAACTAAACCATTAATTTCACACACTGGCAACCATTATTCAACCTTATTTCAAACATTGGCAACCCTGAAACTGAGCAGTTAAAAGAGCGTGATACTAATACTAATTACTAATATATATGATCTTTCAATAAGGTCGCTCGATTTTTAAATGTAAATAAAACAAGTTGTGTGTCATATATGCACTCAATTTATCTTAAATTTGAAAGTACATTTTATGGCATTGGGTGTGGAATATGACGTCGTTCAAGTGTCCGCCGCGGCTTCGCTTGGTGGAACGTATTCGGGAGGCCAAATTTTCGATGACTTTGTCGCATAAATCTGGCTGAATTTGCTGGATGGTATTCGTTATGTTGACTTTGAGGACATCAACTGTTTGCGGATTATTCGCATAGACCTGCGATTTAAGATAGCCCCAAAGAAAGTAGTCTAATGGCGTTAATTCGCATGATATCGGTGGCCAGTTGACGTCGCCGCCGCGCGATATGACCCTGCCCTGAAATCGTTGGTGTAAAATGTCTATCGTGGCGTGCGCAGTGTAGCACGTAGCGCCGTCCTGTTGGAACCACATGTCGTCAGTATTCATATCAGGCATATAATCCAGTTGAGGACACAAGAAGTTGTTTATCATCGATCTTTAGGTCTCGCCGTTGACGGTTATGGCAATCCAATCTTCGTTCTCAAAAAAATACAGACCGATGATTCCGTTAGACGAAAATCCGCACCAAACAGTGACTTTGTTGGGATGCAATTGGTGCTGGTGTATCTCATGTGGATTGTTCTCGTCCCAAATCCAACAATTTGGCTTGTTCACAAATCCATTCGGCCAAAAATGGGCCTCGTCGCTGTGGCGAAGTTAGAAATCACGTAATGCGCGGAACGTTGGTCGAACGGAGCACTGATTTTGATAATACCATTTGATAATTTGCACACGCTGTTCAACACTATAACCTTCCATCTTGACTTGCCAAGTACTGCTGAACAGTTCACAGTGAAGTTACCAGATGTCGCTTTAACAACATGGACACTATCGCCTGACAAAGCTCGAGCGTCCTTGTTGAAAGACCTTTATTAAACTTTGTATGTTTCGTTTAACTATTTTTGTGAAACTAAACCATTAATTTCACACACTGGCAGTCCTTAATTCAACCTTATTTCAAACATTGGCAACCCTGAAACCGAGCAGTTAAAAGAGCGTGATACCTGTGAATACGGTTTGTTCGACTTCAATACGACTTGTGTTAATTCCTCGGTCAATTTAATAGACTTTTCTATAGATCGTGGTCTCATTTAAAAGAAGCGCGGCTCAATTATAATAGTGAAAGGTGGAGATAGGGTAAACCTGAAGATCTGCGTCACACGCTCACCTTCGCTGTTCCCCGGTCCTGGTCGCATAATATTTCGTCCATGTTCCAATATGTTTCACTTATTTTTACTAATTTCGAGTTACGGCTCGTGAAGTGGATCGCCCTGCGATGACCCTGAAATTTCAATCAATTGGAGGGAGATCTGGGGGGCGCAGCCCCCCAGTATATAATCGTATTTTTTTATAGAATAATGTTCTCACGTTTTTGTTTTTTTTTAACAAATCGTTTCTGCGCGTCTGAACGAAACATAAAAGCAACTTGGCCCGATAGATTTCGGAGGAAATCTATTTAAAAGTAACTCAAATTTTTAGAATTTTTGGCGGCTATAGCCTAAATTAGGCGGCGCCATCGTATTTGTTATTTTGATAAACGTGCTATCGTCTCTGCACGTTTATCGAAATAATAAAGACGATAGTGTCGCCTACTTTAGGCTATTTTCGCCCCAAAATTGTTAGTTACTTTCGAAATGAGGGGCTTCGCCTTTTGACATATGACGTCATAAGGCCCAAATTGTAGCCCAAATTGGTAGCCCAGAAACAGCGCCCCTTTTGTGGGTGGGTTTTGACAGATGCGGATGACCTTTGAGAGGCCCTTGTGGCTTTTGTCATCCGTGAAATTATGTTATGTTATACATACATCCATGGCCAAGAAAGCGCAGGAGTCTGGGCTCCTGCTTTTTAACGCCAGGATCAGCGGGGAGCAGATCGAGAGGGAGGAGTTCCACCCAATCCAATTCTGCTTCCGTTGTTACAAAATGGAGGCACACACTATGCAGGAATGCCAGGCGCCCCAAGGGGTATGCTCTAGGTGCTGCGAACCTGGTCACCATTGGAAGAACTGCCAGAGCCCTCACGAGAATTGAGCAAACTGCGGGCAAGGCCACTGATCTATGGCAATGGCCTGCCCCAATAAAAAAGAATTGATCTGGAGGAAGCAACAACAAAGTAAAGAAGAGGTGCCCCACCTCCCCGCAAGCCAACACAACGTACATTCACGTCGCAAAAGCAGCTTACTCCAGACAGAGAGTAAGAAAACTTACCTCAAAATCCAAAATGAAGAATCCACAAAAAAAATGATGTGCATCTTGTATGCCTACGTCAGAAATCTAACGCAGCCTGGAACATTCGCAAAAAAAGTTAAACCGGATACTTGCCAAAAACGGCATGAACCAGATGTGGTTCCTGGATGATCCCCCATCAGGAGTTGTCCTCTAACTACAAATGGTCCCAAAACAGACTCAGGAAGAGAAAAAAAACAAGAGGAGAAACCTAAGGAGCAGAACAAGAGACCCGATCCGAGAATATAAGCAAGAAAGGAAAGGGAGGCTGCGGCCAGATCGCTAAATACGCCCAAATAAAATAATAAAAACCTAAATAATGAAGAAATGGAAAATTCGGATTCCACAGACACTTCGGACTCAAGAGGTCATGCCCAAAGATGGACAGCGGGACAAAAGAAAACGGGAGGCCAAAAGATCTCTAGATGCGGACGAGATTAACCTCTCAATTTACGCATCTGAGCAGTTTCCCTCCCCAAAGGACAGAGATGCCAACAAAATATTCGTCGGTATCAAAAAGAAGTACTACAAGTGGGAAAACGATGCCCAGTGCGAAGAGGAAATAGTCGAGGAGGCCCTCTTCAATCATAATGTTAAACTCAACAGAGAAACATTTGAAGAGCTTACCACGGCAGAGTACAAGAATAAAAGGAACGGAGAAAAGCGTACCACCACCAGGAAACACTAGGAGCCAGAAAAGAGAACGGAGAACCCGAACAACAGATTGAAAATTGTGACGCTCAACGTAAATGGATGGGAGGAAAAAGCAACTGTGTATGGGAACATATTCCGCGTGCTCGACCCCGACATCATCTTAAGTACGGAGCACGGTATCGTCATAACATCTTGTCAAATCAAGATACCGGGCTAAAGAGTTGTCACAAAGAATCATTCTCAAAAGAGGTTTGACGGTGCTGCCGTTGCAATCAAAAGGAATCTCTTGTTCAGGCACCTTCCAGAACTGGACGAGTCATTCGTGGCGATAGAGCTGCCCACATTAGTGGGAAACCTCGTGATCGCGGCGGCATATCAACCTCCTCGAAGAGCGTATCTGCCCCTCAACAACTTCTACACCCTGTTCGGCCACGGCAGAATGGCATTCCTTGGAGGTGACCTCAACGCCAGATGCCGAACGGTTGGCTATGGTAACACAAACAACAGAGGCCATAACTTGGAAATGTTTATGCAACGGAAAAACATCCAGGGGATAGGACCGGATTTCCTGACCTATATCACCTCTCGGGCAGCAACAAAGCCCGACATAATCATGACAAGTGACGGCTTCTCATTCAACTACCATAGCGAGCCAGGACCAACCGTTCCCAGCGACCATATAGCAATCTTGACCACCATCCCACTCGCACCGATCCAGCTTCCGGTCCCTCTCCGCAAAAGCTACGCTTTGGCCAACTGTGAAAGCTACGGAGAAATCCTAGGCGGATTCGAACCAGCTGACCTAAGCGAAGCAACTCTAGAGGAGATTGACGGGGAGCTGGAGAGGATAACAGTCCTCATCGCTGACACTGGCCGCGAGTGTGTACCTATGACAATGTACAAGACTCCTCCACAAGCCAGATAGAACGAGGAGATGAAAAAGATCGCTGGGGAGCACAGGGAGGTGTATGAAGAAATCAGAAGAGCAGGTACGAATCGGGAACGAAGATCGCTGCTACGACATTTGCGTGATGAGTTAAAGCTGGCTATTAACCAACAACAGGCTGAAATCTGAGACAGCCTAATAACCAGGGTAGATAGCGAGGTGATCCCCGATAAATTCTGGTGACTGGTAAGGAAATTAAAAGGCCTACCAAGTAGAGGAAAGACCCGCATCAAGGAGGGCAATGACTAGTTGGAGGATCCGGCGGTTGGAACAGGGATTCTAGTTCAACTTTTTTTACATTGGATCGAATTTGGCTTTTAGGTGGCAGTTCAAACCGAGGTTAAGGGCTTCTAGAATCCCCGTTCCAATCGCTGTTGAAACTACAAGATCAAACCATCATTGAAATTAATTCCAACCTAAAAGACCAAATACGCGCAGAAGCCACCAAACGAATGTGTTTTACTAGCAGCAAACTTATAACACCAGAGATATGTAAGGCCATCAGGTCTCTAAAAAACAACAAAGAAATAGTCATAAGAAAAGCTGACAAATCCAACATATACGTCTTTCTAAACAAAGAAGAATATAACAACAAATTGAATACCATCTTAAGTGACACCACTAAATTTAAACGCTTGGAAAAAGATCCAACAGAAGACTTAAAAAAGAAAATAAACGGACAAATAACTAAAGCTAATGCACTCATCGGGGGATTTCACTTCCAAAAGATCATCGGTGATTACACACCAAGTTATCTGTATGGTAATGTAAAGATTCATAAGCCGCACAACCCATTGAGGCCCATCATCTCTCAAGTCACGACTCCTACGTACTGTTTAGCTAAAACCCTAAATGCATTAATAAAACCGTACATCCCTTCGAAATATAGCATAAAATCCACGGAGGAATTCATCGACATACTCCACGTTACAAGACCGTCAGGACTAATATCATCCGTTGACGTAGAAAGCCTGTTCACGATTGTGCCTATGGCTCAGACCATCGACATTATAAAAAACGTCTACGACCATCTTACAATGTATCTTCCAAATCTTGACCAAAACATCTAGAGGAACATGTTACGTTCATGCACATCAGAGGCGCCGTTCAGGACACCGGACGATAATCTATACATGCAAGTGGATGGAGTGGCTATTGGGTCACCCTTAGGGCCGACTTTCGCCAACTATTACATGGGTCAACTCGAGGAGAGATTATTGGACATCATTGAAAATAAGCCACACACATATTGCCGATACGTAGATGACATCTACATCAACGTCCAAAACGAAGAACATCTTGTAAACATCAAGCAACATTTTGAGGAGAATTCCGTGCTAAAATTCACTTATGAATTGAGCACGGGCAATAAACTCCCTTTCTTGGATGTTGAGGTTCATAGCATCAATGCCAACTACATCACTAAAGTACATAGGAAAAGTACGGACATGGGAAGATGCTTCAATGCAGAGAGTGAATGCCCTAAAAGGTACAGAATAAGCGTAATCGGCCCATACATCCGCCGAGCTTATAAATGCTGCTCTACGTGGGAACTTTTCCACCAAGAGATTGCACGAGTGAAGCAAATACTCGTGAATAATGGTTTCTCAAACAGCATGATTGTCAAACAACTCCTATCATTTTTAAATAACCATTATAGAGTGCGAGAAGTGCAGGCGAGCGGCTTAAAAGCTCCGTTTGAATGAGTCTTTTTTTGAGACTCAGGATGGCCGAGTGGATTCGCCGCTGGCTAACAGTGGTCCAGCGACGCGCGAAGCTGTTTGCAACTCGCCTACGGTATTATTTTTTCTTTGCCCCTTTTCCTACTCCCCTATATCTACACTATTACAAACATGCGGATAAAACTGAAAGTAATCATGGGGAAGTCAATAACATCAAAGTGTATTACAGAAACCAGATGTCCACGGCCTATAAAATGGATGAAAAAAAAAAACATCAAGGAGATTATTAACCGTAGCATCAAGGTTAAAAATCAAACGGATAAAATCCAACTTATCATCTATTATTAAAAACAAAAGCTAGCAATCTTCATGATGAAAAATAACATCTGCCCAAACTCCTCGAATTTCAAATCAACCAACATAGTTTACGAGTTCACCTGCCCCAATAAAGACTGTAAGCTTTATAAAAACTCTCAATATATTGGCATGACAACTACCAACCTTTCGAGAGGGTAAACTATGCATCTACAAAGCGGAGGGCCGAAGAACCATATGGAGAGTGTACATAATGTTAACTTAACGAGAGATATGCTCGTTGATAACACCATTATTAAAAGAAAAGAGGTTAATAGAGCGAAACTTAACATCTTAGAAACCATATTAATAAATGAAAATAAGCCGACCATCAACAGTCAAGCGACAAGCTGGAATCGCACATTAAAACTATTTTAAAAATTCCACGCACAGGAGTGGTTCATTTCCTCTAACGTTACGTTTAACCAAGGCGGAATACATACCCCTTAAAAATCGTTTTCTTTCACTTTACTTTCTGCCTAATCCTCAGTCCACTCATTACATCGGTAAAGGAGGGAAGAACATTTCAAAACGCTCCGAAGATGATCGAATAAGATCGAAAACTTAGCAATTTTAGTTTGGTTTTTACCAAACACATTCATTTGAAAGAGATGAATACTGGACAAGTAATCCACCATCTATAAGATGGAATAAAAAAGATAGTTAAAAGAGAAAGTTGCCAAAGGAAATTAATTAGGGCAAAATACACAATGGTCTTCAACAATATATATATATATATATATATATATATATATATATATATATATATATATATATATATATATATATATATATATATATATATATATATATATATATATATATATAATTAGCATACTTTTCATTTTAAATTCAATGTAAAAATATCCATTTATATTCACATTTAATTTCTACAATTTCTATTAAATCTTATGTAAAATCTCAACTTAGTTATGTATAAATTATCGATCATCTTAAATAATCCTATTATTAATGTATCAATCAAAAATCTCAAATATTTTGTATATGTATTTCCAATATATCTTTTGTAATAAATAATTGCCATCCAAAAATCGTGGCTAAGATACATTTTTTTTGGCAACACACTTACTTTAGTCAAACACACAAATTAACACGCTTTCAGCTCTTCCCCATTGAACAAAAATATTACTCACTCGGTTCTCGACATTCTTTTCGTAAAGGTCGGTAAATATCCCTTCTCCATTTAATCATTAAACTCCAAACAAATCACACTTAGTTTAATTCCTCGTCCTCTCATTCCAAACCCCCATACACACTAGTTTCTACCTTGTTACTTATTTACCATTACTTTGTTACCTATTTACCATTACCTATCTACCTTACACCAAGCTTAGTCACGACGAAAGTCAGTATTAAACTCATGTCCATTTTGTAGAATTAAATTCAAATTCAATCAATATAATTTCAAATATGTTCCAATCTTGTAATCTATAATAATGTATATTTTGTTCTATCCTCGTTTTATTCCATCCATTCCTTAACGATTTCGTGTTCAACCATTAAGCCTAACTTCGCCATAAGCCTCAGCCGCTCGAGCCTTTTTACGATTCAATAACTCTCCTCAAAAACTTATATAGGTTTGTTGTGAAGTATCTAGGTTCATACCACGATGACCCTATATCTATACGACTACCTTCAAGTGCATAAGTCGCCGTCATTTATAATTTCAGCCTAGTACTAGGCTACTTTAAAATTAACAAAACTAAATTTAAAAGAAACGAGAAAAACAAAAACATTAAAAAAACAAAGAAATAGGAAGAATGCTCTGGCGTCGAGGGAGGCGGGCCTCCCCGTGGCGCAGGAACATGCGACCTGCAACAAACAGTCAAATAAATGGAGGAGGCCAGTCTCCTTCAAAAAGTCAGATAGTCCGCAAGTATGTGTACACAAACATGTCTCGAGTATAAAGGTCAAGCGGTAGTGACGCCGCTCGTCCCTTTACCGGGACGGGTAACGGGGCACCAAGATCACCCAGATTGAGACATTGAACAAGAATATGCCGAGCAGTCTGGGGGCCAAAACAGTCATCACAATAAAGTCTACGGGAGCGCCCCGTCGCAGCATTAAGGGGGTAGGTCTATGGGAACATGCGCGGCACACTGTCACGCAACTTTAAGCTCCCCTCGTCGTCTCACATGTTATTTGCCAATAACCCAAAGAGCTGCCTGATTCCTGCCATGTAGTCGGTGTAAGTAAGAACGAAACGCTAGATTTGTTGCCCATTCCTCGCGTACTCTTTGGCGGCCTCATCATCGCGCTCATTTCCCACATGTCCAGGAACTCAACTGTCATATAATGCCCCTTTTCATCACTCCACACCTGACACCACTTTTGTCGTGGTATACGTTGTAGTCGTGATGTACTTCTTTGATGAAGTAAGCTTTGGTCTAAGAGTGCTAATTTTGTTGTTTTTAAGGAAGAGCCGCTTCAACACGTAAGGATAAGAAGGAAAAAAAAGGAATTATCCCCAAATAAACATATATTTTAAATTTAACACTTAACTATGAAAAACAAACAGTAATCACATTTATATCCTCGTCATAAGCTAAACTCAACTATCCCGGGTGGCATCAAGGCCTATTACAATATCTTCAATGACAAAAATAAACAAATAGGTTACACGTAAACACACTAATTGACGATTAGTATTTTTATCGCAACCCTTTTTGATTAGCGTTAAACATTAAATTAAAGTACTCTCGTCTACTAGCAAATATGACAGGGGTTCACGCACAATGGTTTCTGCATCCCTTAAATCGAGAGACGTACTAAACTCATACTATCGCAATATGAATATAAATGTTCTTTCTAACTTACATGACAGACGGGATCAGGGGTTGCCGGATGTCGCTGGAGGGCTTATCTTACGCTTTGGAGGGTTGCCGTGGCCGATGATAGACTTTCGTAGCGGTGGGAAGGCGGAAGAGAGGTGGGGGGATGGGGTCAACTTCTTATTGCAAATTTGCCTCCGGTTACGTTAAGAAGACGGAGAGAGTTACGGTGCTCTTCGTTCCAAGAGTCCTCTTCTGAATGATCTTGACGCCTCTTGGTGTCTGATTCTTCAACGTAGAGTGTCCACCTAGATTTGGGGGTATTCGGTGAGATTTTTACTGTAATTAAAGAACGGAACCTCGTAGGGGCTGGGTTCTTCTCCTCTCACTCTTACGGAGCTTGAGATGTGAGAGTCACTCGAGTTTTAGCGGGTTTACTTTTCTCCAGTCAGACTTCTTCTAAGTCTGTAAAGGATTCTTCGGTATGGCACCGATACAAAACTTGACGATTTATGTTAATTCGGCCCGGGAAGGGGAGATCTTTCTTCTCAATCTGATCCTATCGTTTCTCAAAGAAATTGTCTTGTATGGCTGAAGGATCGATCTTCACGAACTGAACCTTCTTCTTTCTTATCGAATTCTAATCCTTCTTGTCTGGCTGAAGGATCGATCTTCACGAACTGATCCTTCTTATTTCTTATCGAATTCTAATCCTCTCTCTTTCTTCCCGGGGCTTATTTATAGGCGGATCACCGCCCCATCTAAGGGGAAAGAGGCGAGGCCACAGAGGGGAGCGCGAATGGTGAGTTCGCATCTGGGGAGAGCGAGAAGTGCAGAGGTTGGCACTGAGGTGCCTAAGTCAGCTTGCTAATTAGAGACACTCTCAACCGCCACACTCCTTGACGTGCCTTTTGACTAGCACCGCTATTTTTTTGTGACATAATCACGGGTTTAGGGATGTCGAAGGTAATTGGATCGTTAGAGCGTCGTTTAATGGCCTTATGTGGTTGCCTTAACACATATGGTTGCTCCAACTACCTAAGCGGCGGGGAGATCAAACAGGGTAGGCAGTTACTGTTATTCGCCGGCTACCGTTCCCACGATTCTCCTTATGGAGCTCGCTTCTCCGGCTTTCTCCACAAGGGGGGGGGGGTTAAGGTATATGTCCTCCTGGCCTTCCGGGATGTTTTATGTAGCCATTTCTCTACATCAGCAGGAGATAATATCTGAATCCACCCGGCTCGGGGCAAACGTGGCATCGCGGATATCGCCAACCAGTCTGTCTGGAGATTCCAATGCACCGAGAACACTCAGGGAACTTTGTTAGTCGCTATAGATCACAATCCGGTCTCTAAACCAGGCACGACGTGATATTTCCCGTACCAAGCGGTATATTGCAATCAGTTCGGTCGTGAAGACAGACACAGTACCTAATAGACACTCGCTGACTTGAAACAGACGCGATATGGCGTGGAAACCGACCCCCTCATGTGACTTAGATCCATATGTATACACTGGCACTGCTCCAGCGTGACACGAAATGTGCCCCCAAAAGGCCGAACGCAATACTTCCGGCTTTGTAGAAGCTTTTGGAGCAGAGGTGTGGCGAAAAATAGTCAAAGGTGGTATGTTGCTGCAGGGTGGCGTCCTGGGCAGAACTAGAGACACCACTGGCGCGAGATTCCTAGGCCTAAATAAAACCAAAGGGCTTAGGATGTGATTAGTATCTCTCGGTGGCATGGACACATTCGAGTTCGGCTGAGAATACAGTGAGAGCCGTTTGCTACTTAGTGAGGCACCGGGCCCGCGCCTCAGGCGCATAATGCATTGTGTATGGTGCAGAGTGAGTGGCATCTCCATAGCATTGACAAGCAAGCTCTTCATGGTGGACGTGCGGAAGACAACAATCGTCAGACCGAGACCGGTGTGGTGTCTAGAGCCCACCTTCTGCAATACACGCTCGGGTTCGGATGCATAAAACTCGTATTTTTAGTCATGCTTCGAACGAACATGAAACGAATAAAGTCCCTGGCGCGCGTACAAGAGACGCTAGGGATGCGAATATGAGCCTCCCAAGAGAAGCGTTGGTTAAAAACAAGACCAAGGAAACGGAGCGAATCTATGAGGTGTTGAAGTTTCCAGTTTATGGGTGGTATAAGTCACCGGTTTCTGTGTGTGTGGTCAGTAATTATAAGGGGATGTAATGAAGGGTCCTCGTTGCTATTGCGCTCGACAGGTAACAAGGACTTTAAGCAGTGGGCCTACTTTATGCCTCTGTCGAGTTGGTTCTGACTCATAATTTCTCACAGGTAATAGGGGTAAGTAAATGACTTCGAAAGGACGCAGCAAAGAAAATTTAACTTTATTCTTAAATTGGCGTACTAAAAGGCGCAAGCGGAGACGTCTCTAGTTCTTTGCGGTCAATGTGCATGTTTTTTTTGTTTTACGCGCAGTATAGAGTCTAAAGGCAGCATAACTTAGGCGATTAAACGGGATTCCGTAACGCTACTAAGTGAATGAATTGACTACCGAATTATGAAAGATTTGAATTAATGAATAATGAGTGTGTGTCGTCTCCAAGGGGCGTGACCTTGACTTGTCCGTGGGGCGGACCCAGTGTGGTTATTATTTCCACCCCTTAGGCGGAGTTTCCGACAGCTCTGTGTACCTGTTGTGCCTACATATTCCCCATAGATTTATCTTTATTGTAGAGTATCACTTGTTGCAGATCTCTGTGAAATTTCTCTGGTCAAAGCCTTTATTTGTTCACCTTGCCTTGTAGTCTCGTCTGCTGATAAATATTCCCAACATGCGTATGCTTGTTTGTGCGCGATCCTCGCATTTGTTCAGGTGGTCACCTTTGATAGCTGTATATGTTCGTGTGTTTCCGCACGAGTCTAACGATCCCTTGCCTCACATCTATTTGTACAATTTGACATATATTTTGTTTCTTTTTCTAATTATCTTAGGTTTTTTTTTATTTATTACACTTGACATATTATTTCCTTAATTTACACACATAGCAATTTTTAGGATTTGATAAATGCATAGAGCGTCAATCTGTGGAGTTCCTCGCTGGGCCTATTAAATCCTGCAATTTGGGTGCCGCAGGCCTACCTATTTTATAAAAAGAGCCCTACCTTTCCACCACTTCTAGGCGAATCCTGTTTAGGAACAAGTCTGGGTCGGGATGGAGCCGTGGATGACGGCAGAAATGCACCATCTTAGTCTTGGCCAAGGAATACCGAAACCTGTGTGCTTCGGAAGAGTGAGAGATGCCATTCAATGCCTGTTGGAGTCGAAGCTCCAGTGTTGAAATTCGGGTCGCAGCAAAAGAGATAGAAAGGTCCTCCAGGAAGAGGGTAGCGAGAAAATCTTCCGGCAGCACCAAAGTGATTCCGTTGATGCTCAGGGCAAAGCGAGTAACACTGAGGACACTTCGCCCCGGGACCCACTCCTCTTGCTCTATTAGACCGGGGGAGGGTTCGCCCCCACCCCTACGCGGAATCGAAGACCTCCCAAAAACTCATAAAAAAAAGACTACGAGGCGTCCCCTCGCCCCTATTATCTGGAGAGTCTCTATAATACCGTATCCCCATGCGGTATCATAGACCTACTCCAAATCAAAAACAAGTGACATACTCGTAGCGCTGTCTACGAAGGAAGGCCTCGCAGACAGCATTTTCCAGTCGCCTTTTGGAAAAGGGTCACGCTTGGGGGAGGGGGGGAGAGCCCTGGTTTCAACACTTTGTGTCGCCAGTTCCACCAGGGTAGCGCCCGGTGTGAGTATAGCCCGCAAAAGCGTTCCGACTGGGTGCGAAAACGACCATGTTCCTAAGCCTGGAGGGTCCAGGAGCATAGGGTGCCTTTTTTTTTAAACTGAAGCATAAGCCGTCTTAGGAAACGCCGGCGCGCCAGGATCAAGTAAATAACCTCGCGAAATAAGAGACGACGCCGTAGCCTGAACGCCCAGGATTTACTTCTTTCAGCACATTGCTTCGAAGAAGCGGCGTTTTTCTCCCCACTTGGTCATACACGATAGGGACTTATCGTGTACGGCCTTGGAGCAACTTACACGGACTTAGGGTAAACCAGACTTTGCACGTTTACATGAGCAATTAGTATGGCCGAAGCGGTGGCAGTAGTAGCACGTCCGTGGTAGTGGCACGAATGCCTTCACGCGCTACCAATACCAACCGGCACGCACCGACTTAGGGAACCTGAAATGGTCGAATATGACGAAGAGTGTAGCGGTAGGTCTCGAGGCCCCTCCCTGGTTTCTCATTACACGTTCGACCTTTACCGCCCTATGGTGGGTCAGCTCTAAGGTGGTTTTCTATGTAGTAGTCCACGAGTTCCCTCCCATGAGCCACTCCTTTCAGGAAGTTCACGGTAGAGCCCGGCGTCACACTCGCGCCGAGCCATTAAGTGTCCGAAGGGCACTAGTCATGGCCGCCTCGGACGAAACTCCCTGAAAGTGAATTGGTTCGGGTGGCGCTTATAGCGCACGTAGGCCTATCAATTCTTTCTGAAGGCCGCCGCCTCACACTCTGCCAACCACCAACATTCGGATGGCGGGCAAAACGCTCAGGCGTTCTATGAATGATAGGCCACTAGTGATGAGGTTGCCGGAGAACTCAACAAACTTATTAAATGAACTAAAATGCATTCCTCTCGAGTTGTTCATTTGACTACGCTCATTCAATATCTTTCCATACTAATGTCACCACCATATACCTACGTTGGCACCGGCATACTCTCATGCAGCTTCCTGGGGGCATTCCACATTCAAACACTCACTAACGCTTTAATCGCCTCAGAGACATTCCTACCAATTGAGACCTTGTGATCACAATTTACATCAGTTGTATCACTTAGTACCCGGATATCCCACTACTAAATACCATTATCTTACTCTTTTCTGGATTCACTTTTACACCACCCCTCTCATGCAGCATATCAAAAGCTTCGATCAACATTTGCGAATCCTAACTCTCAGGGCCCAACACCGGTCATCGGCATATTACCAAGATTGATACAACCCATTCCTCCCTCTCATTCCCGTACGTTTCTTCATCAGCACCTCACCCATCAAGATATTAAACATCCATCACACAAATTTGCCTCGGCCCCCTACTTAAGCCAAACCAGAGACTCCGACTTTCACCCTAACGTACGCCTTACAACATAAATACTCTTCATAACATCCAATGGTTTACCATTCACTCCTTATAATCGTAGCACCTCCCATAATACTTCTCTATCTACACAATAATAAGTTTGCTCCGAATCTATGAACCCAACTACAGTACTCCTAAATATGCTCGGTCCTATAAACAACAGAGAATTCCTCCCACCCATGCCAGCCTCAGAACAAACCGACACAAAGGGAAAAAAAAGGTACCCCTCCCCCCATGACTAACACAGCAGAGAGAACACACGAACACCCCTTAGAAACTTGCCAAAGAGCACCATCACCTTCCCCGATAAGTGTCTCACTCCCCAGGGTAGGGTTTGTCCATCACTCCTTCCTACATTATACACACCTAAAAGGGAGGTACCAACACTATGTGCCCTAAATACACCCAGCAGTCAAAATTCTGCCTACTTGAACAATGCCGAATCTTAGCACTCCCCCCCACCAAAAAAAACAACAACACCTGTTTCTGCATTAAGAGACCCGCCGCAGTAGCAGCTGTCCTCCGGGAGCCGGCTGGCCATGATACCAGCCCCAGAAGCTAAAAAAAAGTAGCCACAAAATCTTGCTTTGTTTTTACTCACTAGAGGGTAGGAACGAGTCTGCAGCCATCCCCCTGCGTGAGATCACAGGTAAAGCGAGGAAACCAACGAAGGTACTTAAGAGGATCTACCTTTGGGAACTACAATTAGTCGATGCTCCCATCCATCATCAATAAGGTGGTCCGTTGCGTCTGCCAGTGCTGAACTCAAGCATTCTCAATCTCACCTGCCCTTCCTACCTCAGAGCTGACTATGATGTCGCCTCACTGGGAGGCCTCTGGAGAAGAATGCTACCGTGGCGGTATTCGAGTGCTGCCTGGTTTGACTGAAGAGAACACGGGGGTCACAAAGTAAGAAGCCCAACATTCCAAAGATCTAATCAAAGCAGCAGAGGGAAGTGTTGCGCCAACGATACTGCCCTGGATTACACTGTGGGGGTGAACCACCTTAAGCCAGCTACCCGTTGACCTAAGGCACAAAAATGAATGAGCGTCAGGGTGCAGAGGGTTGGAAGCTCGCATAAAAGGTAGGGTATGGCAATGTTTGAGAAAAAGGGTCGACTAAGTAGCAAGTGAGGGTGACTCGAAGAGTTGTCACAGGACATAACATCACATTGGTACGAAGGGCCATTTCGGGGAGCACAAAATAATGAGACTTTTTTCTTGATAGGGCATAAATAAATACAGGAGAGGGGGGTAGTTTTTCGTTAGCTTAGATTGGTGCTGAAACCGACTCTGTGGAAAACCCGAATTTAATGAGGTCTATTTTAATCCCATTCACTACATACCCGTCCCACCTGAAACCATTCTCACTTTCATCTTCACACCTCCCATCCATTTGTTCATCAACTTTCTTTTCTTACACTTTCATTGACCCATTCGCAGAGGGTTCTGGGGGACGCGTCCCCAATCCCAGTTTACTATCCTTTTTCTAGCATGTAATACAGGTAGGGAGGGGTACTTCCACGTCCACTTGGGGATGCTAGAGACAGGGAAGAAGAGCACCTCTCATGACACTACACCCCCTACTCCCCCGTTCCCCAACAAAGACAGCAACCCTTATTCGAGTTTCATTGAGCCAATTTTTGAAAAAAAAAAAGAGCTGGTTATGAACAAATAAAACATCTTAATTTGTTAATTCTTATTAACACAAACCAATAATCCAGCATGAGTAACAATGAAATAGTAAAGCTATAAATCTGAAATGGGATACTCCACTCATATCACAAGGAGATATATGATAGTAGTAACTAAATGTGGTAATTCGTTACCCCCACTACCATAAATTTGCGAAGAAGTTCACAGAAGCATTGGTTTAGCAGTTGCTCGAGCCTTCTCTTCGCCAGAAAGCTTTTCGACGAGGGCGAGGGCGAACATGAAGGAAGTTCCTGGTCCCTGAGATGTAATGAGGCGCTCTGCAAGAGGATAGGTTTAAAAGACCTTTACAACCAAAGAGCTATGATCTATCCGAACGCCCGGTCCCACTTGTCATGAATGGTAGTGACGGGGATGGGATTCTCATCCCCACCCCACAACGTGGATTTTATAAAAAAAAAGCCAAAAAAGCCAAAGGGGTTTCATCCGAAAGTTTCTTAATTTTGCTAACAACAATGTGAGAGAGAAAATAAGCCGGTCAATGGTAAAGATGGAATAGAAAAATCTGTCCATAAGTAAATAAACAAATTTCTTAGTGTGGTTGCTGGTTCAGGAAACTCGATTAATCAATAACTCCAAAGAAACGAGAAAACTGGAACTCACCATCCACCACAACTTCCTGATCTGAATGAGAATACTTTGAAGAGGGAATTTTGTCCTTCAAGGCTGGGTAGCAGGTGATAGACTTCCCTTCACCGATTCCATGAGCGACCAACACGACAGCAGGAGCTACCGAGGGAAATGGCGTCTCAAAAACCTTTCCTTCCTGATCCTCACTCAGAGAGGCGTCGGCTTTCGACCTCTCAGTGTTGGGATCGAACCCTCGCTAGAGAGGACACACACACAAATACATCCATACTCGCAGGAAGCTACCGCCAAGCGGTGTACCTAGTCTGAGGTATACGCCCAGACAGCTCCGGTTGCTTAAGTTCCAATACAGTCATAAGAAACGCTGTAGTCAATTCCTCCTCTTGGAACACATCACTTTTCCGCCCAGGGGTAAATTATAAACCTGCGTACGACGGGTGGTATATAAAAAAACAGGGGTTTTTTCTTTCTTTTTCTGTAATTTGAATTGGTTAACATATTAGAGGTTGTTCTGTTTATGAAGCATTTTCGGGTAACAATTCGAAAAAAAATCTCTGATCCATTTATTTGTATTTTTAGGTTGTTTTTTTTTGTAATAAATTCTATAATTCAAACTATAGTTGGTCTTCATGTATAATTCTATATTCATTTTTGGTGATTAGGGTTTCATAAAGCTTGTCAGTGTGTCTCGTCTACTTACGTCTCGTTTCAAGCGCCCCTGAGAGTTCCCTGGCATGAACGACTCATTTCACGAAGTTCATGGTAGAGGGCGGTGTAACACTCACCGGCGTACCATTAAGTGTCTGAAAGGTACTAATTATGGCCGCTTCGGAGGGATCAAACGCATTCGCCTGAAGGCTCCCGTCCGAGAAACGGGACACCTTCGGCTCTATACAAAATCAAGCTAGTTGATGGATCGTGTTGCCCTTGGCCAACATGCTGATGGATCGTGTTGCCAGGGAGTTTCTAAATCTGGAGCCCTGAAGTAATCGAGGATCAGCTCAGTGCATTTGCGACTTTGCTCTTGGTCTGCGACCCCCCACCCGGGAGCGCCTCTGGACCGGACGTGTTGATTTTGGCCTGGTCGCTTACCGAAATGGCAGCGGACCCCGTCCAGAGCCGCCCTGGAGTGAGAGGAACCTCTAGTCCTCTTCTTCTTTTGGGGAGAAGAGGCTGGAGAATGAACCTGCTTCTCTCCACTGCCGGAAGGACTGCCCTCAGCAAGTACCTGCGAGGTGCAGAAGTTCTTAGCTGTCAGAGGAGCATCAGCCGGGGGAGGAGGTCCCTCTTCTTGTGCGAGTCCTCGGGGGCCCGAGCCGTCTGAGAAAAAGCTTGCACAGGGGAGACTTGGGTTCGGTGTTTGGCACTAAACCCGGGATGACCCCATGGAAGATCTTGCAGTTTGGGGTTGGGTCAAAATTCGATTCGAGGCAACCTCCGTCACAGTCAAATCTCTGGGGGGCGAACTGACCTTCATCGGGGTAGAGAGGGAGGGAATAACGCCGACCACCATCACGGCCAAATGCATGATTGCACGACGTGACCCGCTTCACCATAAGGGGGTCGTTCCTATTGGGTCTATCCCACCAGGAAGCGGTCGATTTTGCGCCGCCTTCCACATCTCTCGGAGCCTTTCATGGGCGACTCCAGAGAAAGGCGTAAGAGGGAAACCCCCGCACCCATAGGCTTACTCTCCGGTAGAAGGGGCCCCTGAGCGAGCCTAAGATGGGGGGGGGGGGCACCTTTTTTCAGAGGTGGAGGTGCCCGAGAGCAGCTCCAGAAAATGCAAAGGGGAAACCTAGGGAGGTCGAGGCCACGCTTCGATTTTTTTTTTTTCCTTTAGAGCCCATCTGGCGACTGCCCCCTTGGGCATAAGTGGCCGGAAACACGATAGCCTGGAGCCAGGCTACTTATCAATAAATTAGGAAAAAATAACATATTGGAAAAACTCAAAAATTAGGAAGCAATCTCCGGCATCGGGGAGAGGTCCCCCTCACCCCGGTGCAGGAGCGTGCAACCTACAAAGAAAAACAAAAAATAGAACCTACTTAAATAAAGGGGAGAAGCCCGGCCTCCCCCCAAAAGTCAACAAATCAATGTGCACGAACTCGTCCCAAGTACAAAGGACAGGCGGTAGCGACCCCGCCCATTCTGGTACGGGGACAGGTAACGTGCGCGAAGAACACCCAGACTGGGACATTCGACAAGAATGTGCCGAACAGTCTGGGGGACGACGCAGTCGTCGCAATAGGGCGCAGGCGAGCGCTCCATCAGATAGCGATGCGTCACACGAGTGTGCCCGATTCGGAGACGACAGAAAGCGACCTGAAGCCGTCGTGGCATTGGGGGATAGGTCCATGGGAAAGTCGCGGCGCAATGGTACGCAACTTTAAGTTCCCTTCGACCGTCTCCCATCTTCTTTGCCAAGCAGTCCGAAGAGCTGCCCGTATTCCTGCCATGTAGTCGGTGTGAGGAAGAGCGAAACGCTGGTCCGGTCGCAGAGTCCTCGCGGACTCTTTGGCACCCTCATTCCCCGCAATTCCTACATGTCCAGGAACCCAGCAGAAGATAATCTCGACATCTGCCCGGCTCGCCAAAACCGTGGCGTCACGGATATCGCGAACAGGGGATGCGGAGATTCCAATGCCCCGAGAGCACTCAGGGCGCTTTGTGAGTCGCTATAGATCACAATCCGGACTCCGAACCGGGCACGTCGCGTAATATCCCGTACCGAGTAGTGTATTGCCACCAGCTCGGCCGTGAAGACAGACGCAGCGCCTGGTAGAGCCCCGCTGACTTCAAACAGAGGGGATACGGCGTGGAAGCCGACCCCCTCTTGGGACTTGGAGCCATCCGTATACACTGGCACGGTTCCAGCGTGACACGAGGTGTGCTCTAAAAAGGTCGAACGCAATACTCCCGTCGATAAAAAAGTAGGGCAGTAACCCTATCAGCACGGGTACAAGAGACCCTAAGGCTGCCAATATGAGCCTCCCAGGTTAGGCGTCGGTCGAATACAAGACCAAGGAAACGGTGTGATTCCACCACATCCAGGCGCACCCCATTAAAAAACGAATCTGGGTCGGAGTGAAGCCGTGGATGGCGGCAGAAGTACACCACCTTAGTCTTGGCCAAAGAAAACCGAAACCTGTGCGCTTCGGCATAGCGAGAGACGCGGTTCAATGCCTGTTGGAGTCGACGCTCCAGAGTTGGCATCTGGGCCGCGCCAAAAGAGATCGAAAGTTCGTACACGTAGAGCGTAGCGAGAACATCTTTCGGCAGCACCGAGGTGATGCCGTTGATTCTCAGGGCAGAGAGAGTGATACTGAGGACACTTTCCTGCTCCTTTAGGCCGGAGAAGGCTCCCCCCACCCGTACGCGGAATCGATGATCACGCAAAAATTCAGATATAAACATTGGGAGGCGTTCCCTCGCCCCCATCGTGTGGAGTCTCCATGATACCGTATCGCCATGCGGTATCATAGGCTTTCTCCAGATCGAAAAACACCGTGGCGTAGTGCTGTCTACGAAGGAAAGCCTCGCAGACTGCATTTTCCAGTCGGAGCAGAGCATCCGACGTGGAGTGGAACTTGCGGAATTGCAGATGGCCTCCGCTGTCCAGGAAAAAGGCTAGTTTAACATTTAACAATTTCTCCATCAACTTGCACACGCAAGAGGTTAGAGAGATTGGGCGGAAACCGGTCGGAGTAGAGTGATCTCTCCCCGGTTTGCGAAAGGCGAGCACAGTAGCGATTCGCCAGGAATCTGGGAGAAGACCCTCCACCCAGATCCTGTTGAACAAATCTAACAGAAATGCCATGCCTCGCTCACCCAGGTGTCGAAGCATGGCGTACGGGACATCGTCCGGACCATGGGCGGTGTCCGCGCACGAAGCGAGAGCGGAGCGCAACTCACTCACAGTAAACCTGTCGTTGAAGGGTTCTCCGCCTCTGGAGGTAAAGTCCAGCCGGCGGCCTTCCGCGACATGACAACGTGCATTCAATGCTGGCGGAGCAGCATCCCGGCTAGAGAATGCGGAAAAAGCGGTCGCGAAGGATTCCGCCACGGACGCGGGGTCCGAGATTGCGGTCCCATTCTCCTGGAGAACGGGAGGGGGGTCCTGCGAGAACTTGCCCCGAATCCTTTTGACTCGCCTCCATACCTCTACTAAAGGGGTCTTTCCGTTAAGTGAAGACACGTATGCCCGTCAAGAAGAGCGGCGGGCGTGCTTCGAAATATACCGGAACCTAGCCCTAGCCCGACGAAATTCACCCACAGTGAAATCGTTCAGGCGGCGCTTATAGCGCATGTAGGCATAACGCTTCTGTTTGCGGGCCGTCTCACACTTGGCCAACCAACATGGGAGTGGTCGGCGTTCAAACGGCCAGAAGTCCTAGGAATAGTAGTCAGGCCCGCGGCGATGAGGTTGCCGACGAAGAACTCAACGGCCTCATCTACCGACCTAAACTCCTCGACTGAGATAGAGAATTCAGTCATTTCCTGAAATGCAGGCCACCGCGCCCGCGCCAAGCACCACCGAGGTGGGCTCTCAGGCGCAGTTGCCCTGAAAATGATATTTGAATGGGAAAGTGATCACTACCAAGGAGGTCATCGACCACCCCCCAATCAAAATTAGGCTGTGCATCCGAAGAGCACAAAGATAGGTCAAGGCAAGAAAATGAAGCGGTTCTCGGACAGTGATGCGTAAACTCATCCACGTTTAGGACACCCATCTCAAGCTCTTCGATCAGATCGGCAAGGACTTGTCCCCTGGAATTTATGGAGTAATCTCCCCAGAGAGGATGCCTGCCTTTCAGATCTCCAAGCAAAAGATAGGGCCTCGGCAACCGTGCCACGAGGCGGCGGAAGTCCCCCGCGTCGAAGTCAGCTGATGGTGGAATGTACGCAGAAATGATAGTATATCTCCTATCCAGGTGCAACTACACAGCCACTGCCTGAAAGGAGGTATCTAAAGAGAAAGGAAGAACGGAGACATCATGCCGGGTGTAAACCGCGCATCCCCCAGCCCGGCCATCCCGCGGTGGTGGGGTCGCAAGACACTTATACCCCGGGAGGGCGGGCGGGGGGCACGCGCCTAGCATGGTCTCCTGCAAAAAGATAGCTAACGGGGAACGGGACGAGACGAGCCTCCGCAGCTCCTCCCAGTTGGCCCGGAGTCCACGGCAATTCCATTGAAGGAATATGCCCTAAAGGCCTAGCTCGGAGGAGACGCGGGGGCCCTCCTCGAACAGAAGACCCTCACGGGAATGGCCGTACGCTTCCCGAGGGCAGAACTCCGGGCGCTGTTGGCCGGAAAAAGCGCTGAAGGCGCTGTCGCCTTCGAGGACTTATTGGAGGAGGTTGGGCTCGCCATGCGAGTCTTTTCCTCCCTCCGCCTCGAAACCTTAGGCGGGCGTTGCGGCTTCGGAGGCGGGGGGCCCTCTTTTCGAGGAACCACCGTCTCCGAGCCACTCGCTCTACCACTAGGCGTGGGCAAAGGAGCCAAAGCTCCTTTGTTGCTGTCCTCCTTTCTCTCATATAATGGTCCCCAAAATGGAAAAAAATTTGTAGTACCTGAAATGGGACCTTACAATAAATTATTCACTAGAAAATGCAACAAATTACTCCAAAAATATTTCTTTCATACCAACTTCAAAATCACTTTTGTCAACCCACTTTCCATAGGAAGTTTCTTCTTGTCAAAAGACAAACTTCTTCTAGAAATGAGCAGCCGTGCTGTTTACGCTTTTACTTGTCCTTGTTGTTTGCAAGGAACCTTTATGGTAGTACGGTTCGCTCATTGAAAGAGAGGTTTTGTTCTCACATGGGAATAAGCCATCGCACTGGAAAAAATTTGTCTAAGAAAGAAGCTTCTGTAATTAGAAATCATATTATACAATGCAAGACAGAATGTTCCATAGATAACTTCAAAATAATTGGTCACAATAACAATGAATATATATATATATATATATATATATATATACTACCACTTGACTAAGGTTCATGAGAGGACGAAAGTAACCTGGGCAGCCAGAACCTCTGTGGATAGGCGAGCAAGTGTGGAAGAGGGTAGGAGGCTATGTAATAAAGAGGAGTAGAGATAGGCGGGTCCACTAATGAGTAGAGTGGGTGAAATAAGAATAACAATAATAATAAAAAGTTAAAATAGTACCGAATGTGAGCGAGGGGAAAGCACACCAACAACTTTCCCAGGCCCCGTCAAAGAGGTCAAATCAACCTAGTGACAGGGCCTCCCTAATTTGCACTCAGGTCGGGAGGAGGTACGACTCCTCCGGGTACCAAGTGTAACAGGATATACCCCGGCAGGAGCATCGCTATAGATCACAATCAGGGCACGGACAGATCGAGCATGACACAAAGTGTGCTGCAATAAGGTCGGATGCAATACTCCCGGTGCTGTGTAAGCAGAGGTGTGGTAACAAATAGTCAAAGGTGGTATCCTCCTAGGTGGCCTCTTGTGTAGAACCAGTAGCGCCACCAGTCCGAGTTACACAAAGCTCTCAAAGTAGCTTCCTAGCCCTAAACTAGAAAGACTTAGGGAATGACTGGAGTCTCTTGGCGGCATAGGCACCGTCGAAATCGGCCGCGGATGCAATGAGAACAGGTGGCGAGTGAGGGAGACGCCAGGGAAGCCTGTATAAACGCATAATGCAGTGTACGGCACAGAGCAAGTGGCATCTCCCGTGGTCTGGGCTGCAGCATAGAGGTGTGGAAGGTCTCCATAATAGTGTATCATAGACCTTCTCTCGATAAAAAAAAAAACCATGGCAAAGTGGTCTACAATGCAAGGCCTTTTTATGATGGAGAAGAGCATTGGAGGAGTGGAACTTGCGAAAGCCACATTGTGTAGGAAATAGGCTAATCTAATGTTAACCAATTTCTCGATCAGTTTGCACACACAAGATGCTAGATAAATTGGAGGGCAACCAGCGTGAGTAGAGTGAACTATCCTGGAATACAAAAAGCAAGCGAGGTAGCCGTTTGCTAGGAGTCTTCAATTTTACCCTCCTTCCAGATCCTGTTGATAGCTAGCATAAAGGCCACACATGCCTCACTCACCAGTATCGAAGGATGGAGTACAGGATATCTTCCGGACCACGGGTGGCATGAATGCATGAAGCAAGAACGTAGAGCTGCATGTTGAGGAGAGGTCCAGTCAATGGTACCTGCAGAAGGGTTCCAAATGGGCGCCGGAGCTACCATATTCCTAGGCTTAGAGGGTCTTTTCTCAAACCGAGGAGAGGCTTACAAAGTCCCAGGTAGCACAAGGTATAAGAGAACCAAATCCTTGGCATCTCAAAAGGAGTAAGTCAACAGCCTGAATGGCAGAATCTCCTCCTCCAGGAAGTACGAGCTATATTGGTTTGAGGAAGCAGGTTGTGGCTGGCCACATTCATGTAAAGTCTTAGTACATCTGAAATTTGTGAAGGTGCATTGTTGGCAGTAGTAACACCACTGTAGCAGTAGAATGGATGTCTTAAGAGACTAGCAATGCCAACATGTACGCACCGACTCAGGGGATTGCTCAAGATCTGATGAAGTGTATGGGATGGGGGGCTCCATGTCTTCATAACACGCTCAACCTTGACCGCTCCTTGGTCAGTCAACTCTTCAGCGATATCTTCCAAGGAATAGTCCGCAAGTTCCCTCACACGAACTACTTTCACAAAATTCATTGCCGAGTGTGGCATTACCTGCATTGGGGAGCCATCATGTGGCTAAAGAGCATTTATAATTAATTGCCTCCTGGGCAGGGTCAGCCGCACTTAGCAGAAGGCCCTCATCCTTAGGTTCTCTACCAATTATCCTAGCTAAATAGAGCCGTCTTCGTAGCTCTACTCACTAGCAAGTTTTGTTCTTTGGGTCTTTACCCTTTCCACCCAAGGGCGCCCCTGGACCGGATGTGCCATCCTTGGCCTGGCCGTCTGCTGAAATGGCAGTCAAAGGGAGAAAAGGTGGCAGGAATACAAACATGTTACCCCCCCCACACACACTATTTTTACAAATTTAACACCATAAAAATAGTTGTAATACCTGCACAAATTGCTCCAATAACACGCTCTGCGTCCTGCTGATCCTTCAGACATTTACCAACAAGCTCACTCTGTAAAAATTAAAATTCATAATTCCTTTGAATAGTAAAACCGTGGTATTATTACGGTGCACAAAAGATAGGGCATGGCATAAATAAGTTTTATATATAAAGGGGCCTACCAGGTGACTGCAACCAGGAGCAGTTGCTGAAATTTCAAACCTAGCCTATATAATATAAAAAAAGAAAGCCAAAAAGCCTACTCAGGCCACAGAGGAAAGCCCCCGCATCGCTCCTATCAGCAGCGGACGCACCCAACACCAAGATAATCAAATATAATGGAAGCCAGCCTCCTTATACCCCTAATAGTTGGGGAGGCGGTACACCCCCTCGCCTAGAAAGTTAAGGGGGGAAGGGGAGAGAAGCTCCTGCGGCTCCTCCCTGTTCACCCGGAGTCAACAGGAATTCCATAGAGAGAATACACCATGTAAGCCTAGCTCAGGGGAGATGAGGGCGGGAAGCGAGTCTTCTTTTCTTCATCTCTGGAAGGGAGGCCAAGGCTGGATGAGCCAACCTCGGTCAGGTCCTTCTCCAAAATGGGGAAGTCCATGGCTGAGAGGAAGGCAACTCGGGGGCCATTTTCACATCAGAAAGTGCCTCCAAATGGACATCCCTCCACTCATGGGAACTTATTAGGTCTATGGCCTGTAACAAATGTAAGTTGTTTTTCCACAGTAATTACGCTACAGACTAATACTAGGCTAGATGATAAAACAGAAACAAAGACTAAGAGAAACGACCAAAAAATACAACAAAATAAGCAAAAGGCAACAAGAAGGAAGTGTGCTCCGGCGTCGGGGGTGGGCCCGCCTTCCCGCGGTGCAGGAACATGGAACCTAAAACAAACAGTCAAATAAAGTGTAGGAAAGCCTCCAGCAAAAAGTCATATGGTCCGCAAGTCCGTGTACACGAACTCTTTGGCACTCTCATTCCCCGCAATTCATGCATGTCCAGGAACCCAGCAGATAATCTCGACATCCGCCCGGCCTGTCGAAAGCGTGGCTTCAGGGATATCGCGAACCAGGGGATGCGGAGATTCCAATGCTACAAGAGCACTCAAGGTGCTTTGTGAGTCGCTATAAATCACAATCCGGTTTCCGAACCGGGCACGTTGCATTATCACCCGTACCGAGCGCTGTATTGCAACCAGCTAAGCCATCAAGACAGACGCAGCGCATGGCAGATCTCCGCCAACTTCAAAGAGAGGGGATACAGCATGGAAACTGACCCCCTCCTGGGACTTAGAGCCATCCGTATACACTGCTACGGCTCCAGCATGACACGAAGTGTGGTCTAAAAAGATCGAAGGAATACACCCAGGGCTGTAGAAGCTTTGGGAGCAGAGGCGTGGCGAAAAATAGTCAAAGGTGATACCCTCGTATGGCGTCCTGGGCAAAAGCAGGGGCACCATCGGCCCGAGCGCTACACTGAGCTCTCCAAGCAGCTTCATAAACCCAAAGGGCTTAGGACATGATTGGCGTCTCTCGGCTGCAAAGGCACTGTCGCGATCGGCTGCGGATGCAGTGACAGTTGTTGGTGACAGAGGGTTGCGCCGGTCGCCAGGCGGAGGCCGGTGTGGTGGATAGATTTCACCTCTGACAATACACGCTCGGCTGTGGATACATAAAATTCGCATCCACAGCCAAGCTTCGAACGAACAGAGGATCGATAGAAAAGTAAGGCAGTAGCCCTATCCGCACCCCCAGGTGCTGAACATCACGGAACTAAGAATGTACATAGCACGGGTACAAGAGACCCTAAGGCTGCAAATGAGGCATGGGCCAAATACAAGAACAAGGAAACGGTGCGAATCCACCACTTCCAGGCGAACCCAATTTAGAAAAAAGTCCGAGTCAGGATAAAGCCTTGGATGGCGGAAGTGCACCACCTGTCTTGGCCAAGAAAACCCGAAACCAGTGCGCTTCGGCATAGCCTATTAGAGCCGACGGTCCGGCGTTGGCATCTGGGCCACGCCAAGAGATCGAAAGGTCGTCCACGTATAGTGTAGCAAGAACATCACCGAGGTGATGCCGTTGATGCTCAGGGCAAAGAGTGTGACACTGAGGACACTTTCCTGCTCCATTGGGCCAGATAGGGCTCCCCCACCCATACGCGGAATCGATGATCTCGCAAAAATTTGGATATAAAGATTGGGAGGAGTCTCCTTGCCCCCATCGTGTGGAGTCTCCATGATATCGTATCAGCATGCGGTATCATAGGCCTTCTCCAGATCAAAAAACACCATGACATAGTGCTGCCTGCGAAGGAAGGCCTCGTAGATGGCATTTTCCAGTTGAAGCAGAACATGTGACATGGAGTGGAACTTAGGGAAGCTGCACTGTTCAGAAGACAGGTGGCCTCCGCTGTCCAGAAAAAAGGCTAGTCTAACATTTACCAATTTCTTCAACTTGCACACGCAGGAAGTTAGCGAGATTGGGCCATGCCTCGCTCACTTAGGTGTGGAAGTATGGCATACAGGACATCGCCCAGAACAGGGTCAGTGTCCGCCACAAAGCGAAAGTGGAACCAAACTCACTTAATGTAAACCTGTTGTTGATGAGTTCTCCACCTCTGGAAGTAAAGTCCAGTTGGCGGCCTTCCGTGACATCACGGCGCACATTGAATGCTGGCGGAGCAGCATCCTGGCTAGAGAATGCGATGGCGAAAAACACTGCCACGGACGCATGATCCGAGATATCGCCCCCATTCTCCTGTAGAATGGGAGGGGGGTCCTGCAAGAACTTGCCCGGAATCCTTTTGACTCTCTTCTACACCTCTGCTAAATGGGTCTTCCGGTTAAGTGAAGACACGCATGCCCACCAGAAAGAGCAGTGTGCATGCTTCGAAACATACTGGAACCTAGCACTAGCTGGACGAAATTCACCAACAGTGAAATCATTTGGGCGGCGCTTATAGCGCATGAAGGCACGCTGCTTCTGTTTGAAGGCCGTCTCGCACTTGGCTGACCACCATGGAAATGATGGGCGTGCCAAAGGGGCAGATATTCTAGGAATAGCAGTTAGGCCCATGGCGATGAGGTTGCCGGGGAACTCCACAGCCTCATCCACCGACTTAAACTCGACTATTACAGAGAAATCGGTCATTTCCTGAAATGCGCACCCCCATGCCAGTGCCAAACACCACCCAGGGTGAGGGGCTAAGGCGGATGCGGTCCAGAAAATGATATTTGATTGGGAAAGTGTTCACTACTGTAAGGGTCTTCAAGTTCCCCCCCCCCAAAGAAAAATCAGGCTATGCATCAGGAGATCACAAGGATGTTTTCAAATTGAAGCATATGGCGAACTAGGCAAGGCCTGGTGCACCAGGACCAAGTTATTAGCTTCGCGAAATGAGAGAAGATCCGTAGCCTGAACGGCCAGGATTTCCTTCTCCAGGAGATACGCACCACATTGCTTCAAAGTGAGGTGCGGCTCTCCGCATTTGGCATACCTAGCCATACATAATTTGGCTCATCATGTGCGGCTTTGGAGCAACTTACACAGACTTCGGGTAACCCAGACTTTGCACATCTACAGGAGCGATTTATATGGCTGAAGAGGTGGCAGTAGTAGCACATCCGTGGCAGTGGCATGAATGCTTTCACACAGGAGCAATGCCAATCTGCACGCACCGACTCAGGGAACTTGTCACAGTCGAAGGTGACAAAGAGTGTAGGGGTGGATCTTGAGGCCTCACCCTCTTTTTTTTTTATCACACGTTCGACCTTGACCACCCTATGGTCAGCCAGCTCTAAGGTGATGTCATCTATAGAGTAGTCTACAAGTTCCCTCGCATAAACTACTTATTTCACGAAGTTCATGGTAGAGTGCAGCGTCACACTCATCAGCATGCCAAGTGTCCGAGAAGCTTGCACAGGGGTGGACTCAAGTTCAGTGCTTGGCACAGAGCACGGGTTCAACCCCATGGAAGATCCTGTCATCCGGGACCATGTCCATCTCGGGTGGGGAGGGGGGGCATGTGGCCATCATATGGACACCCAGGATTGGCTCCAAAGATGGTAAAGCAGGGGGTGGCTTTGGCATTCTCAATGGCAATAAACAAGATTCCGCCAACCCTGCCCCCCCAACAAGGAAATGGCACTACTGGGCATCTTTGATTGGCCCTGGCCATTATCACTAGACAGGGTTGTATACACCATCTCCACCACCCCTTGGGAAAATCCAGGCTTAATCCTACATGTGGCATGGTAGTCAGGTTGGGATGACGGATCCAGCTTATGAGCAATTAGGGTCGCCACACCTAACATCTCATGGTAGGAGTGTTTAGTTATGTGATCCAGATGAGCACCGGGTCATGATTGGGGAGGTCCATGGGCAGGACAAAAGGGATAGAGAAAAGGTGATTGTAAAGGGAAGATGGAAGGGCAAGGGCAAGATGAGGGAGAGTTGGTACAGGAGATGGAGATTAGGGGTTAATGAAGAGAGGGAAACTAAGCTGGGTCCAAAAGGGGTACGGAGGTCGAGAAACATTGCCGTGCCACTTACAGGTTTTCAATGGGGGTGTGGAAACTTTTTGCAGCCAGTGTATAAGTATAGATGAGAAAGATTACAGCAGTAGAAAGTGAAAAGGATGAGAAGAGTACAAGCGTGTTAAAAACAATCACCCCAACTGAAGCCCCCAAAGTTTTTAACTGACCTTTCTTTGGCCTTCTGTTAATCAAAAATAAAGAATTAAGCAGGCAAACCTCAATTACTGAGTAATAATTACACTATTATCACTATAACACTGTTCTGTGATTTACATCTCATAATTACATAACAATTTTATTCAAAATAACATACACCAGCGAGATTTTCAGCTCCCTTGAGTCCACCGGGCAAAACAATGGCATCATAGGGACCCTTTGTGACTGCATCTTTTAAAGATGCATCTGGTTGCAAGACCACACCTCGGCTTGCTTCTACAGGACCACTGCTCTCAAGTCCAGCAACAGTGACATTAACCTGAAAAGATACAAGTGGAAACTAATGCTTAAAAAAAACAACATTTTACCTACTTTATAAATTGCTACATGATAAATCTAAATTGGAAGGTGGTAATAATAAATAATGTGCATAATTATCAATTTCTTGATAGTACAAGGTTGTTACAACTCTTCCTACCTTAAAAAAAGTTAAATAAAGGAGCGTAGAGCCCAAGGTTTTCCAAAATAGCATATTGCATCATTCCCAGATAGTGTAACTATACTCAGAGGACCAGAATCAACCAAAAATGGCCGTATAGCCATCATATTTTACATGAAAAAAATGAAAAACAATAGGGTACCTTTACCAGAAGTTTTAGAAAAGAACTTGCAAAGAAATCAGTCAAGGGAAGTGAAAAGTTTCACACCCTGAATAACCCAATGAGAAGATTGCATAAGTATATGACCAAGGAGCAAGAAAGCATGCAAACCTGCTGAATCTGCCTCTGCCCTGCAATGAAAACAAGTCCTCCTGCAAAGGTTATTATATTAAACCATAAAAAGCTACTTCTGGCAGCACCTAGATTAATGCTAACAGTAAAGACAATGACACTGAGGACACCACTGTAAGATACCTTCCTCTTGCTTAGGTGGGCTCAGGAAGGGTCCCCCACCAACAAAGAATGGATGGTCTTCATGAAACTATCAACATGTATTATCATAAAGCTTTAAAGAAGAAAAACAGTAACAAAATGCTGCCGGCTTAGGAAAGCCTTGCAAATAGCACTCTCCAAATGGAGGAGCAGAACATCCGACGTGGAGTGAGAGATACATAAGGTGACCCCTACTAACCTAGGATTTAGCAATTTCTCCAACTTGCACATGCACAAGTTTAGAGAAATTGGGTTGAAACCAGGTTGGCTGGAGTGTTTTCTCCCTGGGTGGCAAAAAGCACACTTAACCATTCACCAGGAATCTAGGAAGAGGCACTCCAACTAAAGCCTGTTGAACAAAGCTAACAGAAAAGCAAAGCTTCACTCACTTAGGCATTGAAGCATAGGATATTTTCTGGACTAAGGGCAAAATGCAACAACTTGCTCAACAAAAACAGGTCAATGAAGGGTTCCTTATTCCCAGAGTGGAAGTGGAGAGTGTAATCATGAGCATAGGATGTGAGATGATGGAGACCTAAATTTAAACTGTCAACTGGGAAAATATGACAAGAAGAGATGGAGCAGGTTTAAGTTAATAGAATGTTTTAAGTCAATTCATTAATGAGCCAACTAGAAGTACCTAAATATTAGAACTATTACTTTCAAACAATGCTCATTTGGTTCAGAAATTGACCATTGGGAAAGCATTAGGAAATAGTGATCATCAGATAGTTCATTTTAATATACAAACTAAGAAAGGTAGAAATCAGAAAATGCTACAAAAGCTCCAAACTTTCATGAGGAGGATTATGAAAAACTTCAAAACTGCTAAATATGGTTAATGAGATGTAGAATTCAGAGGAAAGCATACTCATGAGATGTGGAATGCTTTTAAGTATGTACCTATTAAATTTAGTCTAGGAGCAATGTATCCCTATGAGGGGGATTATGAAGAAAGATAGAAACCATAATTGTGGAATCAGGATAAATAGAAAATTTTCTTAGAAGAAAAGGGCATACCAGAAATTACAGGTAGAGACTACTCTTGAAAATTTAAATAATTAAATAGGATTATAAAGAAAAGCAAAAGGATGTCAAATTAAATTAGTTCAAAATGTTAACATTGACGCAAGAAAGTTCATTGGATTGACCTTAAAATTTCTGAAATGGGTTTAGGGCCCAAAAATTTCTTATAAACCAAATTTCAGCAAAATCTGAGAGAGGGGGGTGTTAGGCACTGGTTGATCTGACTGCCCCATATGATAATGTAGGGTCAGATAAAGAGGCAGTGACTACCATTAATATAGATAGGGAAATCATTAAAAGACATGTAATCAAGTTACATTTTAACCAGGCCATGATAACATTCATTCTAGAATACTTAGAGAAGGGGTGGAAAGTATTGCACTGGCTCTTGTAAAGATATACAGGGGTTGGACAAAATAATTGGACCAGTAGAACTTTAACACCAATATTTTAATGAGCCATTATATTACGAATATCCATCCAAATTTCATTATGACCATTTTTTTTTATTGTAGATACATAGTTTTATTCATCAACTTTAATAATTATTTGTATTTCTTTTTCAGAGTGTGGTATAGATGCTTAGATGCAGGACCTCACTGAATTCAAAAAAGGGCAAATTGCTGGAGCTCGAATTGCAGGAGCTTCCATCACTAGAACAGCTAAACTCCTTGGTTTTTCAAGAGCTACCATATTAAGGACCATGGCAGAATTCAATTTACCATTGAATTTCCCATTGAAGTAGGGTCATGTTGAAAGCCTACTGGCTTGTTTAGACCCTCTCTATCGTATGTGTAAATTAGTAGGTTGGCCGTAGTTGGGAGTGTTTATTTATACCAATTTGGGCAGAATTTAGTTGGCTCAGTTTTAGTATATTCATTATAATGAAGGTTTCTATAGAAGGTGCCTGAATAGCATCCTCTGTTCCATCTGTCAACAATTCGCTGAGAAACAGTTCTTCCTGGTATGTAGGCGGCTCCTCTCGTTGAATATTTTCTTGCTGTGGCCTCTCTGGCCAGTCTCACTTGGGGGAAAGTAGTGAGAAAGTTCTGTTGTTGAGTTGTCATTTTAAAAACCTGAATCATGTCGGCTCTGCCACGACGAAATTCCAGAGTTGGGAGGCCAAGATGCTTGAGTCTTTCATTGTATGGGAGATCCTTCAGTGAGTGGATGAGTCTTGTTGCTCTCCATTGAACCCCTTCTTCAGCTTGATTTCTTTTAATTTGTAAGGTGACCATATACAAGTAGCATATTCAAGATGGGGCCTGATTAAGGTCTTATATTGTGGTAAAAACATATCTTTGTCCATGTAGTCAAATCTTCTTTTCACCAGGCCGAGCATTGTGTTGGCCTTTTCTACCTTGTCAGCAATGTGAGATCACTCTGAAATGTCACTCCAAGGTCCTTCTCTTAATCTGTCTGGGTTATTTGACCATCTCCCATGGTGTGATGATGTTTGGGGTTCCCATACCAAAGGTACATGCATCATCTTACACTTGGAAACATTAAATTGAAGCTGCCATGTACAGGACCACGCTAAAAGGGCATCCAAATCATCCTGGAGGAAGCCACATGGGTGCTCATCATCAAGGTTAAGGCTGATGTTTGTATCATCTGCAAACATATGGACCACATTCTTAACTACATCTGGCAGATCGTTAATGTAAATTAAGAAGAGGGCTGGGTCCAACATACTCCCCTGGGGGAACTCCACTCAGAACTCCCTTCCAGGCTGAGCTGGTTCCATTTATAAGCACTCACTGGGTATGGCCTGTCAGAAAGCTACTGAGCCACTTTAAAACACTTCCTCTTATTCCCATAAGTTCTGTTTTGGCCGGCAGCCTCATGATCGGGACTGTGTCAAAGGACATTTGGAAGTCCAAATAGACGCCTACCACCTTACCGGTGTTGAGTGCACTGGTCCATCTCTCAATAACGTCAATCAGTTGGAGGATGCAGTCTCTTCCACGGATAAAGCCATACTGTTGGTTGGAGAGTAAATGGTTGTGTATGAGGTGGTCCATTATGTGGTCTCTAAGGATGCTCTCTATAACTTTCCATATGACACAGGTAAGGCTAATGGGATGGTAGTTCCCAGGATCTGATCTGTCTCCCTTCTTATATATTGGTGTAATATTTGTTTGCTTCCAGTCATTTGGGACCTCGCCTTTGTTCAGGGATCTTTGAAACAACTTTGAGAGTGGTGCTGCTATCTGTTGCTGAACCTCTTTCAGAAGGCAGGGTGGCAGATCATCTGGTCCTCCGGCACTTGAAATTTTAAGTGTAGAGAGCTTCTTGCAGAAATCTTCCTTAGTGAATAAGACCTGTTCCAGTGGAAAGACATCCTTTTTGCTGTGGCAGGGGAATGTAGCTCATGTCTTCTCTGGTAAATCTTTTTGGTAGTGATTGTTTAATACATTTGATTTCAGCTCATCTGTAACTTCCACCTGTCCATTTGGCATTTTTAGATCTCCCATAGTAGATTTGGTTTTAGTTTTATTTCTCACATATTTCCAGAAGCTTTTCATGTCATGTTTGATGTTGAGAGCTAACTTTTTTTCAAAACTTTTCTTAGCCTGATGAATTGATGCAGTAGCAGTATTTTGTTTTACCTCATTCATCATATCCAGCAGGGTTCCCAGAATAAAAGTAAGCATTCTGTGCTCTATTCCTGGCTTTGATATATCTGATAACTTCTGGGGTCATCCATGGTGGCTTCTCCTTGTTCCTGCTAGATGCTTTGATTAGTGTGCGTTTCCTAAATACAGACAATAACAGTTCTTTAAATGAGTGCCAGATATTGTTAATATCATCGTTTTGGAAAATCTCATCCCAATTAACATTGGCAAATTCTTCACCAATAGCATCATAATCAACCTTGTGGATCATCCATTGGGTTGCCATAGCGCAGGGATCCTCAGAATACAGTTGTAGCTTTGTGAGGAGTGTGAGGTGGTCACTTGCACCAAGGGGAGGATTGTAATCAATTGAATTCAGCATGTCTGGCTCATTTGTTAGTACTACATCCAAGATTCTAGGTATGTCTTCTCTTCAGTGCCGGGTTGACTTGACATGTTGGACCAATATAGGATGAAGTGGAGGTTAGTTGAGGATTTTAGTGAGATTGGTCAGGGAATGTCATGTGTGTGCGAATGAAGTACATAGAGAAGGGGCCAAGGACAGACATGATCAAGTGAGATTACAACAGATGACAGAGAGTTGATGGACCTGTGACTAGGAGGAAAGGCAGAGTGAAAGAGTATGACTGGGTAATGCTGAAAGCGTTGTGAATGAATGAAATGGGTCTATGAAGATGGGGATTGAGACATGGTGAGGTGAGGCGAATTTAGCTGTGGGGATGTAGTAGTTTGGTTGTCCACCTCCCCTCTCCTATGTCTAATCCCGTTCTTCTTTTTCAGAATGTGTGTGTGGATAACGTGATCACTGTCTTGCTTTGTGTGGAGGGACTTGATAGACCTCTATCATGCTCACCCATTCATGTCTATTTTCTTTTTAGGTGGATTCTTTCAGCTTAACAATATTCCTGGTTCATTAAAAGTTCAAAAGCCATTACATAATTGTGACTGAGGAAGGAAAATAGGTGAGTGAAAATTGTGTGAGAGGGGGTGTGGTTGAATGCGTTAGGTATAAAGATGTTTGAGTGTGGCAGTGAATCAGTGACTGAATGTGCCTTCTCTTTTCCAGCTCTGTGGTACCGATAAGTCGTTGATATCTGGCTTTTGGAGATGGCTGAAGCCAATACTGATCATCGCACATGCGCCTACCTTTCAGGGTGATTTTCTCAAGTGAGGACCTGGGAGGGCACCTCCCAGTCTCCAGGGAGTAATTGGAGCAGCGTCTCACAGACTACAACCCAGCAGTCACTTCGCTGAGTCCCAGACCTCACATGTCTTTGTCAAAGCGGGCCTGCCTTCCCTTACCCTTCCATTGATCCCCCTGTTCAACCGGACATAACTAGTTTAAGGGGGCCCCCATTATTTCTGAACCTTTGCACTTCCTGTTTCGCGTTGGCCAAGATGTTTTGTAATGCCACCTATATATATTGTTTAGAAATTGTAAATATTTTGGTGATTGGTTGAATTTGCATTTTTATTATTTACTGGGGTTGTGGTTGATCACCATTATTCATTGGTTTTTAATAAATTTAGAAAATACTCTCTCTCCTTGAACCACCAAGTGGACCTTGTTGAGGCGGCGGGAAGAATTGGTGAGGGTGTCATGACCCCACCGCCACAAGGGGTTAGAAGAATTTTGTTGAGCTTGAGAGAAAGCTGCTTGAATCTTTTTAGCAACTATATTCTTAATTTGACTGATTTGTTTATTGACTTCAGATGTTATGTCTTTCCAAGGATGGTACAATTTCAGCTACTTCTTGATTGGGCAGCCTGAATTGAAGTATGAAGACTTTCCAATGCTTTGTTTGTTTTTTGTTGCTCACTAGAAATCTCATTTAACCTGTCAGACATGGACTTGAAGGTAGATACAGTAGGTCTACATGTATTGCACATCCAAGGGAAATTTTCCATTGACATCAAAAATTTCTACTGCTCCATAGAGATTCTACAACAGCTAGTGCATTCCCAATGCTGGCAAAAATCACAGTTAATACACTTGCACCCATCAGGCAGCTCTGATTTGCATACTACACATTTGTAGATAGTTTGCTTCTGTTTCCTACCTGGAGGGTTGGCACCATCAGAGAGAACAGCATTCTTGTCAAAGTCAGTATTGGCATATGGAGGTTTGGATGTACTCACATAAGGTTGTGTTGCCTGATGACTGGCTCTACTAGACCTCCTTTGTTCCACGGTTGAAAGGTACTTAGCTGCTCCTTGTTCATTTACCTGTGCACCTAGCCCTCTCCTGGACTGGGTAGGTGGTGTATGTCTTCCATATTTGCCTGTTCTCCCAATTGTTTTGGGATTTGTAGTAACAGAAAGGTGCTTGAGTTATTTAAATAACTTAATACCCTCAGTCTTTGAACATCAGTAATCAAAATCAAATGTTTCTATAAATTTGGCTGATGAATCTTCCGATAAGTTTAGGCTTCTCTAATGATATTTAATTTAATAGTTCCTCAATATAGCTTTTGTATCAGCATTTGTTATTCTTGACTCCTTCTTTGTTAAAAGATTAATATAACCTTGAGCAGGAGGAGTAATTCCAACAGGACTTCGAAGCTCACTGAAAGAGACCGATGAGTGTTGTAACGCATTATGATGAAAAATCCCTGGACAACAGCCTCTAAAGTGACTGCAGAGTTGAATCAACATCTCACTAGCCCAGTTTTGACCAAAACTATTCATCCTCAACTCAATAAAGTCGGATATCATGGAAGAGCTGCAATTAAGAAACCTCTGCTTTCTCATTAAAACATTCAGAAGCGGCTGAACTGGTGTAGAGATCACAGGGGCTGGTGGACAGACCAATGAAAGCAAGTAATATTCTCAATCGACAAGTTTTTCTCTTTTACCCACTGCAGAGTGAGTTTATGTGTGGAGGCAGCCGGGGAAAACTTTTAATCCTGACTGCCTTCTTCCTACAGTCAAGCATGGAGGAGGGTCAGTGATGGTTTGGACAGCCATAGCTCGGAATTCTCTTGGTCCAATTGTTGCCTTGCATGGTAGGATCAACAGCCACAAATATCTGAAAATTTTGGAAGATCAAGTTCATCCCATGGTTCAGACATTATTCCCTGATGGTGAGTGCTTTTTCCAAGAAGACAATGCCCCAATACACACTGCTCATGTGGCTAAGAATTGGTATGAAGAGCATAGGAGTGAGCTACAACATGTGGAGTGCCCCCCACAATCTCCAGATCTTAATATTATTGTGCATTTGTGGTGTGTCTTGGAGAAACAGACCTGTTAGAAGCTGTTACCCTCCACCATTGTGTGTGAAACAGGTGGAATAGGTATTGCAAGAAGAATGGCTCAAGATTCCTCTCAATGAAGTCAGGAAGCTGTATGAATCAATTCCAAGACTGTTCAGAAAGCAAAAGGAGGACCAACTCTGTATTAAATAAATATTCATTGAATTTAACATATGTTCCAATTATTTTGTCCAACCCCTGTATATTAGATTGGAAAAGAGTAAATGTAGTACCCATTTTCAAGAAAAGTAAAGAGGATCCAAATAACTTTTTACACTATTAAGCTTAACTATTATAGTATAAAATTCAAGAGAAAATAATTAAAAAGGCTATTTTGGAACATATAGAAAGTGGCTGTTAATGATGTTCAACGGGCATAGAACACGTATATTGTAGCTGCATGCTTTATGTAGTTCTTGACAAGCCCGGCTCAATTGGGGATACTTTAGAAACAGTATTCTGGATGCCATTTATGGGTTCTTCTTGCAGAGGCTCTTTGTGGACTTGGATGACCTTTGATAACCCCTTAAGCTTTTGTCATCCATTGAATTATTATGTTTTGCATTCTCCTGGCAGAGGCCCCGTTTGAATTAAAAAACAAATGTATGAGTTGCATTTGTGCAAGTATTTCTCATCCATGATGCTTTAGAAGCAGAACTCTGGATGCAGTTGTTGGGGAACAGGGGTGCTTCCTGGTGAGGCTCTTTTTTGATGGACTCAAATGACCACTGATAGAGCCTTGTGGCTTTTGTCATCCATTAAATTATGTTATGTAACACAAATATAGACTGACAAACATCACAATATATCTCATCTCTTAGGGACATGTGGACGTACCTAGGGAGTATTGCCGACTTCCTAGAGTCCACTAGCGACCCGCCTCACAGACAAATGTTTGGGTGTGTCACATTGTACCAACTTACCATCCTTACCCGGGGGATGCAATTATTTCTCGGGTGGTTTGTTTAGGATTGGGGCAGGAAGACTACAATGGCTCTTAAGTAGCCCCCCTATTTGCCTAAATAATTTCCCAAATTTGGGCTTAAAAAGGTTTGTGTTCTTGCCATGACTGCCTCCTCCGACAGGCTATTTCGCTCATTAATCACTCATTTCCTGAGGTTCAGTCGGGATCTCTGCTTAAAAATCTTTAGCATATGTCCTCTTGTTGGTCCCTTGTGCCATGTTAAGAACTCCTCAGGATCTAGCCCCTCCATGTTGTGAATGATCTTATGTAGCTCTATCAGGTCACTTCTCAGTCTTCTCATCTCCAAAGACATCAGACCTGTCTTCTGTAAACTCATTTCATACAAGTCACTTGATATAGCTGTTATAAGCTTAGCGGCTCTTCTCTGAACCCCTTTCAACACCCATTTGGTTACACAGGAAAGCATACTTCCTTATATCCAGCCGTGACCTTGTCTTAAAAAGCTTCAGTGAATTTCCCCTGCTGATGTTTTCTTCTTGAAGTTTCAATATGCCTTGACTACATTCCCCATCATATTTTCCAGTGAGTATCTTGTAGGTCTCTATTAAGCCTCCCCGTGCTCTTTTGTATGCCAGTGTTGGTAGGTTCAGCTTCCTTAGTCTCTCTTCATAATTAAGTCCTTTCAGTTCCGGCACCATCCTTGTAGCCCTTCGTTGCACGTTCTCCACCATCTCAATGTCTTTAACCAGGTGAGGACTCCATACCTGATTACCAAAGCTACAAACAAAGCTTTAAATATCACTGCATCCAATGTAACAAAGGTCCTTGTGATTATTCCCACTAATTTGTTGGCTTTATTTACTTTCTCTGCCAGGTGATCTACACAACTCAATTTATCATTGATTATTACTCCCACATCCATCTCAGAAGTAATCTTTTTCAGCTGCTTCTCCATTTGGTAGCCTAGCCTTAATCTTCAATAGTCGTTCTTTCTATTCTCATATAACTTCACTTATCCGGATGAAAACTCAACAACCATTTTTCACTCCATGAGTATACCTCCTGCTGCAGCTTTTGACAATCCTCTTGATCTTTTATGCATCTAAATATCTTTGTGTCGTCTGCATACAAGTATACTTTGCTGTCATTTACTATAGTAGCAGGGACTCCCTCAAAGTTCTTCTGTTCAAAGCGAGGTCAATCAGGAATAAGTTTCTTGAGCTCCGTGGCCTTGTAGTAACAGAGGAACCTGAGATGGTGGCCATAACGGAGTCATGGATAAAAACCTCAAGCCGAGATTTTGAAGGTGAATTCACGATTCCTGGTTACCAGCTCTTCCTGAAAGATAGGCCAGACAGAGAGGGTGGCGGTGTGATGTTGTATGTCAAGGATACTCTCAACTCGACAGATTGCAACATCGTATCCGACCATGAACTACTAGGTGTTGACCTAGAGATACGTCCTGCCAAATACAGGACCCTGGTGCTTTATAGACCTCCTGCACAACTCATTGAAAAGGACAGAGATCTGTACCAGCTACTAGGAGAACTTGTCGAAGACAGAGTGTGTATCGTCATGGGTGATTTCAACACACAAGTTGACTGGGAAACCAGAGAACCCTGTGGCGAGAATGCACTACTCCTGGAGTTCGTGAACGAGTTCCTCACTCAATGGGTGAGAGAGCCAACGAGAGGAAACAATATCCTCGACTTGGTTTTCACCTCTGAGGATGACATCGTTGAGGATCTCTCTGTTGGCGAAGAGCTCGGTGGCAGTGACCACCGACTAATTAGATTTGTAGTCAAAGTCCCGAAGGCAGGGCCTGCAACTAGTAAATCGAAGAAACTCAATTTGAAAAGAGCAGACTTTGCAGGTCTTCGTGCTGGACTGACTGATGCGAGGCTAGAAGTGTGCGATGTTGTTGAAGACTCGTGGAACAGTTTCAAAACCACATTCATGAGTCTTCAATCGCGTTTCATCCCTCTGAAATGTCCCCGTCGGTCTTCTGTTCAACCAAAGTGGTTTAATCGAGAAATCGGCCAACTGCTTAGGAAGAAGAGAACTGTGTACTGACAATCGAAGATCTCGGGTGACTTTGACATATACTGGAGGCTAGCCAGGAGAGTGAAGTCCAGCATAAGGGTGGCTAAGCGTTCTGAGGAACTCCGAGTGGCGAGACTCTGTAAAGAGAATCCCAAGGAGTTTTTTGGATATGTGAATAGCCGTAAACCAATCCGTCGAACGATTGGCCCTTCGAGAAATGAGGAGGGGACATTAAAGCACTTAGATGCAGAAAATGCTAACCTTCTCAACGACTACTTCTCTTCAGTGTTTACTGAAGAGTGTGGTCCCATCCCCCAGCCAATGGATTCCTACTCAGGAAAAAAGCTGGAGGATAGGGACTTCACCGAAGGGGAAATAAAAAAGAAGATCAGTGACCTAATGACAAATAAGTCACCTGGCCTGGATGGGTTTCTATCTAAAGTGTTGAAAGAAGTGCGTGATCAAGTGCAACGACACCTGAGCGCAATCTTTAACATGTCAATCCGGACCGTATGCGTTCCTAGAGACTGCCGTGAAGCGGAGGTGACTCCTATCTTCAGGAAAGGAGACCGAAGCCAACCGTCAAACTACCGACCTATCAGTCTGACTTCGATAGTCGGTAAACTCATGGAAAGCATCATGGTGGACAAAATGACGTTGTATTTAGAGTCAAACCTGCTACTGAGGAGTTCCCAGCAGGGCTTCCGAAGGCAACGGTCATGCCTGACGAACCTTGTGGAATTCTTCCACTTCATGTTCAGTGAGCATGATCGGGACAAGGCGGTGGATGTGGTCTACCTAGACTTTCAGAAAGCCTTTGATAAGGTACCACACTGCCACCTTCTCCGGAAAGTGCAAGCGCTGGGCATAAACGGAAAAGTAGCCGGCTGGATCGAGAACTGGCTAAGTGGCAGACGGCAATGGGTGGTGGTAAATGGACAGGCTTCTGAGTGGGTGCCCGTTACTAGCGGGGTGCCTCAAGGTTCTGTCCTGGGACCACTACTATTCATCATCTACGTCAACGACATGGACGGTGACATGGTTGCCAAGATTTCCAAATTTGCCAATGATACCAAGCTTGGTATGAACGTTGCAAAAGATGGAAATACTGCCCACCTGCAGGAAGATCTTGGGAAGATTGGGGAGTGGTCGGACACGTGGCAAATGCCTTTTAACGTGGGGAAATGCAAAGTAATTCATATCGGCCACAGAAACCCCCAATCTCAGTATATCCTTAAGGGCACTGCTCTTGAATCAAGTGACACTGAGAAGGACTTGAGTGTAACTATCACTAGCGACCTCAAGTTCTCGAAACAGTGCATCGAGGCAGAGAAGAAAGCCCAAAGGATGTTAGGCTACATAAAGCGCCAGTTTGGATACTGTAACAAGGAGATAGTACTTTGTCTGTACAACTCCCTCGTTCGGCGGCACCTGGAGTATGCCGTACAATTTTGGAGTCCTTCATTTTGAAAGGACATCGCAAGGTTGGAACGCGTACAAGCTAGGGCAACCAAACTGATTCCCTCTATCTGACATAAAAGTTATGAGGATAGACTAAAGGAATTAAATCTGTTCTCTCTGGAAACCCATAGACTGCGTGGTCAGCTCATCGAAGTTTTCAAAATACTTTGCGGGCTCGACAATGTTGACTACCGAGATATTTTCACACTGAGTGAGAACAGAACGCGCAATCACGGCTTCAAACTTGAACTGAAGCGTTACAACCGCAATCTGTGTGGAAATCTTTTCACTTACAGTATCTGCTGTAAGTGGAACGCACTTCCAGTGGAAGTTGTCAACAGTGAATCTGTTGACCAGTTCAAGTCAAGACTAGACAAAGTCTTGAAAAGTGACCGTTTAGGGACGCAAAACAATTGAGCAGCCATGTGCCCGCTCGATTGCTAGTCCAAAGGTACCCTCTTTGAATGGACCGTAAGGTCTCCTAGGGTACTTACTTTCCTTGTTACTCATCTTCTGGCTCCATGACAAACACCTTCAAAAATGCTTTGCTAAAACTTCAACTTTTTCCAGATCACTTTCAGTTTTTCCATCTTCAGCAGTTTCCTTGTATAAGTCAGGAATCCTTGGTTTCCTTTTTGTCTTAGTCTGCACATATTTCCAAAATATTTTAGGATTATCCTTCACATTTTTTTGCAATCTCTCTTTCTTTTAGCTTTACAGCATTTCAGGTTTCTTTTCTAATTTGATTATTCAGTTTTCTGTACTCCTTCTCAGTCTCTAAATACTCGTTCTTAGTGGATACATTCAGATTACTCTTCAAGGATTTCATTCTCATCCACAACCTCTGTTTCTTCTTTATCTTACACCATAATTTCTTATTCATTGGTAGACTGGTATTCGTCCTTTTCCTGGATTGATTTAAATTCCCCATCTTTCTTGTGGGTACACTCTTATCTATTGCAACATACAATTTTGACTTGAATCTACTCCACATTTCCTCAATATTGGTAGCCTCGGATAGGTATTTCACCCAGTCAATATTAATATTAAGTACCCTTCTCAGCAACTCATAATCTGCTTTTACATACAAATACATAGTTTTTCTATCATGAGCCACGATCTCCTCCATATTACATGTAACTTGTATCACAGCATGATCACTTCTCCCCAGTGGATTTCCAATCATGACCACTTCAACTATTGATTCTTCATTTGTGAAAAATAAATCTAGGGTATTACCCACATTTTCACCCCTTATATTGGTAATTTCCTCCACATGCTGGGTCAAAAAGCAATCGTGCACCTTTTCCACAAACTTTGTTCCAAAATCATTCATTCCAGTGTTAGTAGTGCAATTTTTCCAATTTATTTGTGGCAAATTAAAGTCTCCCATCAAAATCTTAAATGCAGCCTTCATCTCAGTTACCTCTTGCAATAAATCCAGCAACAGTTGGTCATTTTCCTCCTGGCTATTTGGACTCTGATATACTAGAGTTAGGTTAGGTTTCTCTCCTTGAAGCATAATTTCCAGACAGCAATACTCACAGAAACATGAAACCAAATCCCCCCTTACTATACTTAATGCCACTTTTCACGTATATCAAGAGACCTCTACCTTCATTACCCAAAACATTACTTTCTTCTATCTCATACCCTTCGATGTTGTATTCTTCAAGTTCTCTTTGATATCTAAAGTGCTTAGAAACGTTTAACTTCAGAGAGGGCAATAATGCTTGGCTTATCACTTAATGTATCAAGTAACGACCTTAATTCTAAAAACTTATCAAAAGTATATACATCCACATTTGTAAATATAATGCTAAACTTTCTATTTACATTCTCAGCACATGATGTATTTGAGTCAATTTCTACTGTGGCTGTGGTTTTTGATCCTCCACCTTGATGACCCTTCGGTTCCAGGGTGGACCTCTGACTACATGCTTCCCCTCTCCCATATCTGTTAAGTTTTTTGCCTTCTTTAACAGTTCATTGTCCATTTCTCTCTCTCTCTCTTGGTTAAATCATAGGCCACTCTAAATTTTTTCAAGTTTTCATCCTTGCCCAATTCTTTTATTTTTCTGAATAAATCATTTCTCACTTCTGAGTCAGTGAGTGCAGCCAGTATTGGGCGATCTTGGCCTTCTACCTTTTTCCCAAGCCTTATCACTCTCATCATATTATCCTCATGAACCTCACATGTATTCAGAATTTTCTTAACAATCTGTCTGTCATAATTAATTCTTTCCTGGAACATGTTTGAATTGCTTTCAGGGACATTGTACACCACAATGTTGTTTTCTCTCTTCTTCTTATCATTTAGTTCTTCAAAAGTGTAGTCATATTCTGTTGTTGTTCTACTTACTTTTCGTCTTCCTCCACCAGAGTCCATCTGTTTACTTGCCATATTTCGCTAGATCACCAATATAAATGCAAATTTAAAGTATACCCTGTGTTCAAATATATCTCAAGCAAGCTTATGGTGTCTAAAGATGATACTGTATAGCAGCAAACAACCTCAAAGGCATGAATTCAAGAGAGTACAAGCAACACATCCACCACACGCCACCTAATGTTATGCTGCACTCAATGCGCTGTGATGACTGCAAAGACTGGATCCACAGGTATTGCAGCAATTTACCTCTCTACCAACTAATGTGTTCCGCAAAATCGAACAGAAGATATACTTGTGAGAAGTGCTGCACAGGAAAATATGATAGTGGATAAATGAAGTGCAAGCAGCCATATTAAAACAAAGAAAAGGCATCACAGCAGGGCCTACAAAAACAGTGAGTACCCAGGAGGAAGCAGAGGAAATTAGCCCCCCCCCCCCAAAAAAAACAAACTGTGATCGTGAGCAGCCAAACACCAACCCTATGAACACACCCAATGACGGATATTAGGCCTAGGAAACACCCTGGAGGATATAAATTTTTCACAAGCATATGACCACCTCCAACTCAGCACCAGTCAACATCCAGAACCACCCTGTTCAAATGGAGGGACAGAAAATGATTCAAATGGAAGGACAGAAAATGCAAACCACAACCAACACACAAATAAACCTGGACTGACACAAGTATGCAAATACTATATAAAAGGCTTGTGCAAATTTGGCAGATCTGGTGAAAATTGCAACTTTAGCCACCCTCGACACTGTGAAAAATTCTTAAAGGAGGGAAACAAACAAGGTGGATGCATGCTAGAGAAAAAATGTAAATACCTGCACCCTAGCATATGCAAAAGCTCCTGGCGAAACAGAGAATGCTTCATCCCTAGCTACAAATTCCCACACCTAAAAGGGACAAAAAGATTGAAGGCAAAAACCCAAATACACACTCAACCACCCACAAATAATCCTGGAACTGAATACCTCCCAAAACAACCATCAAAAACAGGGAAACCAGATAAATTTTAATGTAGTAAGGGCTAGTGGAAACCAGAACCAGGACACGGCACCCTTGGGGTTTCACGAATTAGCAAGACCAATCCAGGACATGCAGAATTCTTTAATGTACCTGATGGGTATCATGAAGCCACAAGTGGAAATGCCAAAAGCCCCGTACCCATGGGAAAGAAGAATGATACCACTACAAGTCCAACAATAACCTATACAAAAACTCGAGGGTCATTAATTAAACTGCAAACTTGCAACATCAGAGGCCTATAACCAAGGTGCAACCAAACCAAGGTCCCACTACTGCAAGATAGCCACCACAGATAAAATATCTATACTTGCTACTTGCGCTAACAAAACCCATCTGTACAATGGCATACTGGACATAGAGATATGGATCCAAGACTACGAAATATACCGCAAAGATAGGAAGGATAGAAGTCATGGAGGTGTTGCCATGTACATCGAAAAAAACCTCATGCCTCATGCAAGTGTAACTACCTCTACCTTGGAAAGCTTCTTGAACGGAACATGCGAAATTCTCTCCTTTATAAAGGAAATAAACCAGAACCAGGACACGGCACCCTTGGGGTTTCACGAATTAGCAAGACCAATCAAGAACATGCAGAATTCTTTAATGTACCTGATGGGTATCATGAAGCCACAAGTGGAAATGCCAAAAGCCACGTACCCATGGGAAAGAAGAATGATACCACTACAAGTCCAACAATAACCTATACAAAAACTCGAGGGTCATTAATTAAACTGCTAACTCGCAACATCAGAGGCCTATACCCAAGGTGCAACCAAACCAAGGTCCCACTACTGCAAGATAGCCACCACAGATAAAATATCTATACTTGCTACTTGCACTAACAAAACCCATCTGTACAATGGCATACTGGACATAGAGATATGGATCCAAGACTACGAAATATACCGCAAAGATAGGAAGGATAGAAGTCATGGAGGTGTTGCCATGTACATCGAGAACAACCTCATGCAAGTGTAACTACTTCTACCTTGGAAAGCTTCTTGAACGGAACATGCAAAATTCTCTCCTTCTTTATAAAGGAAATAAACCTGGTAGTAACAGTAATATATAGGCCACCAAATACCACCCAGGAACAGTTGGAAATAGTCATGGACAAAATCAGAAACACAATGGACAACCTACCAACCCCAGGGGACTTCAACTTCCATGTGAACTGGGATACACTAGAAATAGAGGGTGGTAGCACAGAAGAAAAATACCAAGCAAAGAAACTAACAGTTCTCATGGAGACAAAGTTCTTAACACAATTTATAACAACACCAACAAGAGGCCCCAACATCCTGGACCTGCTGATAAGTAATAACCATGGTATATTACACAAATACATACTCATGGAGACCACCATGTCAGACCACAAGATCTGCGAAGCCACGCTCACAACGCACTGGTAAATAAGCATGGACAACAAAAATGCAGAGCCAAGGCAGGTTTGGGAAAACTCAACTTCCATGACAAAAACATAAACTGGGCTGAACTAAGGAACAACCTAAATCTCAACTGGAAGGCACTCCTGACTCAAGGCAGTGCTGAACTCATGCTCTCCACTTTTTCAAGAATTTGCTAAGGAATATGTGAAGTACATGTACCACCAAAAAGAACATAATCAAAGAAAACCAGGAATATAACAAGAGAGAGACGCATTCTAATGAGAAAGAGGAGCCTCGTTGAAGCTAAACTGGCTAGGATCGCTCCACAACATAAAGCAGCCAAACTACAAAAACTCTCCAAGAGATAGATAGAAAACTACTAAAATCTCATGAAAACCAGAGAAAGAAAGAACTCCAGGCAGTTGAAAATATAAGAGTCAATGCAAAGTTCTTCTTTACATATGAAAATAAAAAATCAAGAAACACATCAGCGGTTGGGCCACTAGAAATTGAGGAAGGAGATCTGGTGAGCGACCCTCAGGAAATGGCAGGAATCCTTAAGTCACAGTGCAAGGGTGTCTTTAGTATACCAAACCCCGACAAGACAGTGGATAACCTGTCAGCATTCTTTGAGGTAAATGAAACAGCAACAAATACGCCAATCTTGGTGGAAATAGATCTGCAGACTGACGACATAATCGAAGCCATCAATGCTATTGACTTTGACTCTGCGGCAGGCTCAGATGGTTTTAGTGCACAATTACTGAAAAAGTGTAAAAATGAACTGGCACTGCCACTGAAACTAATAGCAACTAAGTCTCTGATTACTAGCATCATTCCCCCATCTTTGAAGAAAGGAATAGTGACTCAAATACACAAAGGAGGTAATAAAGGACTGGCCAAAAATTACTGGCCGGTGACCCTAACCTTGCATATAACTAAAATAATTGAGCAGATCATCAGAAAAAGACTTGCCGTGTATATGGAGGACATTGAAGCATTCAACGAGGGCCAATATAGATTCAGAAAAGGCCGATCCTGCCTGTCACAGCTCCTTACCCACCAAGAAACCCTAATGGAGGACATCAGCAAAGGAAAGAATGTCAACGTGATTTACCTAGATTTTGCTAAGGCATTTGATAAAGTGGACCATGGCCTAGTGCTCCATAAACTGAGAAACCTGGGCATAAGTGGAAACCTCAGTAAATGGATGCACAGCTTCCTGACAGACAGGAAATAGAGTATCTGTTCAGGGACACCTATCAGACCCAAGTGCCGTAAAAAGGGGAGTTCCCCAGGGGTCAGTGGTGGGACTCCTAGTGTTTCTGATCATGATCAGGGACATAGACAAGGAGCTTCAGCACTCTCAGGCCACATCATTCACCGATGACATGAGGGTGAAGAAGAGGATAGATACTGGAGGATGTGACCCTGCTACAGAATGACCTAAATCGAATCCTAGACTGGGCAGACACTAACAATATGAAAATGAATAGTGAGAAATTTGAGTTGAGATATGGCCCATTGCAGGACATCAAACTGGGCACTAGCTACCAGGCATGCCAAACTCCCATAGAAGCTAAAGACCATGTGCAGGACCTGGGAATTAACATGAGTGCAGACGGAACGTTCTCTGAACATATAAATTGCATCACCAAAACAGCTAGTAGACTGACCGGATGGATCCTCAGGACCTTTCAAACAATAGAGAGAACCTGCATGCTGACCCTGTTGAAGGCCCTAGTCCTCCCTAGGTTAGAATACTTCCCCCAGCTCTGGTCTCCACACAAGACAGGGGACATCACCAATCTGGAAGCCCTACAAAGAACATTCACAAGCAAGATCTGCAGCCTCCAAAACCTGAACTACTGGGAGTGACTAAAAGTACTGAACCTGTACTCTCTACAAAGGAGACGCGAGCGCTACATGGTGATTTATGTGTGGAAGACCCTAGAGGGGCTGGTACCAAATGTAGGGCTGAAAGTCAACAACCAGTCTTTGACTGACCTTCGAACAGGTAGTACGTGTTTCAAAGAGCTCTTGGAATATTTTGGTTATTTGCTATACTTTGGTGTGTGACATAGTAAACAAATATTAACTTATTAGATCGTATATTTGGTTAATAGAACAAAGTTAAATTGTAGTTATTTTGTTTTGGTGAGAAAGTGACTTTTGTTTACTTCGGTGGCCATCTTGATTAGCAGGTTTTAAACTTGTGTGCACAAATTTGGGTCAAATTCTTGTTGTTTGTAAGTTTTTGTTTCTATTATTGTTCTTGTTTAAGTATGGCTGACTGTTTGGATGTAGAGAGTATGCCTTTTGAAAGTAGTGTGTATGTAGTGTGCGATGACTGTGGTGTAGAGAGGAGAGTGAATGTGTCTGAGTGCCGTGTATGTGCTTTGACTGAGGAGGTGAGTCGATTACGTGCAGAATGCTTGAGACTGAACGATTTAGTGTCTGAAGTGAGAAGAGATGCAAGTGTACGTTTGAAGAGTCAGATTGGGACCAGGAGGGAGGAAGTTAGGACTAGAACAGGGACTGGAGAGAAAGTAGTAAGTGAAGTAAGTGATGAGTGGTGGGTGAAAGTGAACAGAATAGATAAGTTAGGACAGGTTAGATGTGTGAATGAGAGGGACATGGAACCTGTTCAGCTAACTAACAGATTTGATGCCCTGAGAGAGGAAGAATTTGAAAGAGATTTGTCTGGTGTGGCAGTGCCTGAAAGTAGAATAGGAAGTCGAGTGAGTGAGAGCAGGAGGGAGGGTAATACTAGGCCTAGAGAGAATAGGAGAATGACTGAGGTGATTGTGATGGGTGACTCTCAGATTAGGTATTTAGATAGGAAGTTGAGTAAAAGTAAATGGAAGGGAGTGAGAGTTTGTCTGCCGGGTGCTGGTGTAAATGATGTGTGTGAGAGGTATGATAGGATGGTGTCTGGGTGTGAGAGGGAAGCAGTTGTGATTACACATGTCGGAGTAAATAATGTAAAGAAGGTGGGTACTTGTGAGTTACGAAAGCGGTATAAAAGGCTGATTGAAAGAATGTGTGAAAGTAGAGTAAAAGGCGTTGTTTCAGGTGTGCTTCCAAGAATGGATGTGGGGATGGAATGGTTGTCTTGTGCAATGGGGTTGAATGAATATGTGAAAGGTTTGTGCCAGGAGTCAGGATTGGTGTTTGTAGATGTTTGGAGTGGGTTTTATAAGAACATAAGAAAAGAAGGAGACTGCAAAAGACCATTCATGGCCTACACTTGGCAGCTCCTGTTCCAGTCAACACACAAAAGATTTCTTACCAGAGAAAAGTCATCAACATCGTCACCCTTTACAGGAGTTTGTCAGATCTAATCTACAATATACATAAAATGCATCCAGAGGATTATGTCCATTCATGCAACCGCAAAATATAATCTCCCCACTCCTTAGAAAAATATATACATATGTACATAAAAAAAAGTCGGTTCCATCTAGCAGCTTCATCCATAGATTTATCTAATCTCTTCTTAAAACTACCCAGAGAGGAGGCTTCTATCACATGTCTAGTGAGCCTATTCCATTCATCTACCACACGATTTGTAAACCAATTCCTCCCAATCTCATTTCTAAACCTATACTTATCAAGCTTAAACCCATTGCTACGTGTCCTGTCATGTTCACTAAGTATAAGAACCTTACCCAGATCCCCTTTATTATATCCTTTTACCCATTTGAAGACTTCAATCAATTCCCCTCTGACTCTTCTCCTTTCCAATGTATGTAGATTTAGTTTTCTGAGCCTTTCACCATAAGGTAAGTTCCTTAGCCCACCAATCATCTTTGTCATCCTTCTCTGCACAGACTCAAGCAAATCAATATCCTTCCTATAATATGGTGACCAAAATTGTACTGCATAGTCTAGATGAGGCCTAACTAGCGCCAGATACAGTTTTAGAATGACTTCAGCACTCTTATTGCTTATACTCCTCCTAATGAATCCCAATATCCTATTAGCTTTATTCTTAGCATTTAGGCATTGCTTTCTAGGACGAAGGTCTGAACTTACCAAAATACCCAAGTCCCTCTCACAATCGGTCCTCCCTAAATTTCTCCCATTTAATTTATAACTATTCAGTGGATTATTTCTACCTATACTAAGTACACTACATTTGTGTATGTTAAACTTCATTTGCCATTTCTCAGCCCAATTGGACAGAATGGTCAATTCCTCCTGCATTACAACAGCATCAGAATCAGCCCTAATGGCCCTACCTAGCTTAGTATCATCAGCAAATTTACTCAGGTCACTACTTATACCTATGTCAAGATCATTAATATAAATTAAGAATAGCAAGGGACCCAAAACAGATCCTTGCGGAACTCCACTGCTAACACCCCCCCACTCAGATTTAACTCCATCTATACTAACTCTTTGCTGTCTGTCACCAAGCCATGACTGAATCCACCTAAATATACTGCCATCGATCCCGTGTGCTTTAACTTTGCTCAGAAGCCGTAAGTGTGGCACTCAATCAAAAGCCTTACTAAAGTCCAAGTATAAAATATCATAGTTTTCATCCTTATCTGCTGCTTCATACACCTTACTATAAAAAGACAGCAAATTAGTCAGGCAGGATTTACCCTTACTAAAGCCATAATTTACCCTTACTAAAGCCATATTTACCCTTACTAAAGCCATTATGGGAATAAGGGTTTGTATGCGATGGATGGACTCCATCTGAGCCGAGATGGGGTTGAGGTTTTGTGGCGGGAATTAGATAGTGCTATTAGATCTTTAGAGGCGGGAAACTAGGTTTTGATAGTGGTCAGGGAAATTTAATGGCTCAAAGTGAGGCAGGGAAAGGAAGCAAACACAGATGTGTAGAAGGTAGGCAGGCTAATGAAAGTGCTTTAGGGTTAAATTACTGTGATAGTGGTCAGGAAAATACAAGAGTACAGGGTCGGGGAAGGAGAGAAAGGAGATGCAGAGGAGATAGGCCCTCAGGTGCTTCAGGGATAGGTGGGCTGAGTTGTCTTTACACAAATGCTCGTAGTCTTAGAAATAAGAGGGATGAATTATTTAGTTATATCATTCATGAAGATATAGATATAATATGTATAGTTGAATCATGGGTTAATGAAAATATATTTAATGATAATGTCAGTGAATTTGAACTAGGTTATACTATGTACATTAGTCACAGGAGAGAGAGGACTGGTGGTGGGTTGTTTATATTAGAAATAGCATTTCTTCAAATCTAAATAACTCTATAAAGCAAGGAGAAGGCGAATCATTATGGATAGATATTAAGGTTGGTAAAAATAGGAAAATACACCTGGGAGCTTTTTATAGACCACCAGGACAGACTGATTGCATTGATGAGTTAATGATTAGGGAAATAAGTAGAGGATGCAAAGAAGATACAGTTATTCTGGGTGATTTTAATTTAACTTCTGTAGACTGGGAAAATATGATAGAAAGAGATAGAGCAAGTTGTAAGTTTATGGAGTGTTTTGAGGATAACTTTTTGACCCAATTTGTTAATAAGCCAACAAGGGGTGCCAATATATTAGATCTAATTCTTTCAAATGATGATCACTTAGTTCAAGGATTGAGTGTAGGGGAATCATTGGGAAACAGTGATCATCAGATGGTTCGGTTTAATTTGCAAATAGTTAAGGGTAGAACAACGACAAACTCCACAAAAATTCCAAATTTTTATAGGGGAGATTACAATAAATTACGCGGCATGCTAAATCAGATTAGGTGGGATATAGAATTCCATGGAAAGAATAATTATGAGATGTGGGATATTTTTAAGACTATATTAAACATGGTTCAGGAACAGTGTATCCCGATGAAGTCTATTAGGAAGAAATGTAGGAAACCATTATGGTGGAATCAAGAAATAGCTAATAAAGTTTCAGAGAAAAAAAGGGCATACCAGAGATTACAAAGTGAGAGTAGTTTAGATAATTTAAACCATTATAGCTCAACCAGAAATGAACTAAATAAGATTATTAAGAAGACCAAAAGGACAGCAGAAATTAATTTAGCTAAAAATAATAATAAAGATCCTAAAAAATTCTTTAGCTATTATAGAATCAATAATAAATCTAACAGTGATAAAATAGGGCCTATTAAATATGAAGGGATTTTGAAAGAATCTGATGAGGAAATAGTAGAGGTCCTTAATGATCATTTTGCTTCAGTATTCACAGAAGAGAAACCAGTTAGATTAATTGATGATAATTCTAGGTCAAGGGAAGTAGTGATAAATTCTATTAATATAGACAGAGAAGAAATTAAAGGGATTATAATGCAGTTAAATACTAGTAAGGCATCTGGCCCTGACAACATTCATTCTAGGATACTCAAAGAAGGTGTAGAAAGTATTGCAGTAGCTCTTGAGAAGATATTTATTAGATCACTAGAGTCTGGAGAAATACCAAATGATTGGAAATTGGCAAATGTAGTGCCAATTTTTAAAAAGGGAAGCAAAGAGGATCCAAATAACTTTAGACCGGTAAGTTTAACTTCTATAATCTGTAAAATTCTTGAGAAGATGGTTAAGAAGGGAATTTCTGAACATCTAGAGAGTAGCAGGTTAATTAATGATGCTCAGCATGGTTTTAGAAAAGGTAGATCGTGTTTAACTAATTTACTGGATTTTATGGATTATGTAACTAAAGAATTAGATAGGGGTGAGAAAGTTGATGTGATCTACTTAGATTTCAGCAAAGCTTTTGATAAGGTTCCACATAGAAGACTAGTTCATAAATTAAAGCTGCATGGGATATGTGGGAACGTTTTAAATTGGATAACTGAATGGCTGAAAAATAGGAAACAGAGAGTTGTACTGAATGGAGTGAGGTCAGAGTGGAGGAATGTTATTAGTGCTGTACCTCAGGGATCAGTTTTAGGCCCTTTATTATTTATAATCTATGTAAATGATCTTGGGCAAGGTGTAAATAGCAAGGTGTAAATAGCAAGGTGTAAGGGTGACAATGTTGATGACTTTTCTCTGGTAAGAAATCTTTTGTGTGTTGAATGGAACAGGAGCTGCCAAGTGTAGGCCATGAATGGTCTTTTGCAGTCTCCTTCTTTTCTTATGTTCTTATGTTCTTAAAGTGTCAATTTTTGCTGATGACACTAAATTGGTAGCTGTAGTCAAAGAGGTTGAGGGTAGCTTTAAAGTGCAGGGTGACTTAAATAAGTTGTTAGCTTGGGCTCACAAGTGCCAGATGACTTTTAACCTTAATAAATGCAAAGTTATTAACATGGGGAGAGATAATAGGGAATTTAGCTATGAGATGGATGGGTATTGGCTTAATTCAGTTGAAGATGAGAAGGAATTAGGAGTAGTAGTAGATAGGTCACTGAAATTTTCAAAGCGGTGTATTGAGGCAAAAAATAGAGCAAATAGGGTGCTAGGTTACATTAAAGGAAATGTTAGCTACAAGAGTAAGGAGGTCATCCTTAAACTATACAACTCTTATGTCAGGCCACATTTAGAGTACTGTATACAGGCATGGTCACCACATTTTAGACATGATATAAACTTATTAGAGTCAGTACAAAGGAGGGCAACAAAAATAATACCATCCCTGAAGCACCTTGAATATAAGAACATAAGAACATAAGAAAAGAAGGAGACTGCAAAAGACCATTCATGGCCTACACTTGGCAACTCCTGTTCCATTCAACACACAAAAGATTTCTTACCAGAGAAAAGTCATCAGGATCAAAAGTGATCAGTCAAAAGTGATCAGGAGGCTGAGGAATTTTTGAATGTTGTCCAAGATAATTTTCTGAGGCAGATTATTAACGAACCCACTAGAGGTAATAATATACTGGATTTAGTTCTGACAAATAGGGAAGAAGTTATTAAGGATACTGAGATTGGAGGAAATTTGGGTAATAGTGACCATTGTGAAATTAGATTCAAGATGAAATGGAATGGTATTGATAGTAGCATGAACAATGTTAAAATTCCTGACTTTAGAAGAGCAAATTATAATGGGCTCAGGACTTACCTGGAGGCAGTTGTACAGAAACCAGGCAATGAAATCAATTCAGGAATAGATTCAATGATATCAGTTAGTGGAGACAATAATCACCAGGAGGAAGAGATTACAATTGAAGAGGAGTATGAAAGAATAATTGAGCAATTAATTACAGGTCAGATGATTAACATTCCATATAAGGAGATTAGGACTAAAAATAATGACCCAAAATGGATGACAGATAAAATTAAGCATTATATTGGCATTAAAAAGGGCATTTATAGGAAAATAAAAAATGGAGAGGATCACTTAAGGCAGAAATATAATGAACTAGCAAGAGATGTTAAAAAGTTAGTTAGAGTAGCAAGGAGAAATTATGAAATTAAAGTGGCAAATAGGGCAAAGGAGGATCCTAAAAGTTTTTATCAATTATACAAAACTAAGGTTAGAGATAAAATAGGCCCACTTATAGATTCCAATGGAGAATTAGTGAGTGATAGGGACTCAATGGCTGGAATGCTAAATGACTTTTTTCTCTCAGTAATTACACAGGAGGATACTCAAAATATACCTGAGGTGTCAATGATCTTTCAGGGTAATGATGAAGAAAAATTAAAGGATATCTTGATCACAAAGGAGATAGTGACAAAGGAAATTGATAAAATCAAAAGTAGTAAAGCACCCGGTCCTGATGAGCTCTTTCCTAGAATTTTGAAAGAATGTAAGGATGTGTTAAGTGAGCCCCTAGCATGCATCTTTAGAAAATCATTGGAGAGTGGCATTGTGCCAGTGGCATGGAAGAAAGCCAATGTGATACCTATATTTAAGAAAGGGGATAAAACAAATACGTCTAATTACAGACCAGTAAGTTTGACATCAGTGGTAGGGAAAATGATGGAATCTATTATAGCAAGGAATATTAGGGATCACTTGGATAAGCATAAGTTGATAAAAGAATCACAGCATGGCTTTAGTAAGGGTAAATCCTGTCTGACTAATTTGCTGTCTTTTTATAGTAAGGTGTATGAAGCAGCAGATAATGATGAAAACTATGATATTTTATACTTGGACTTTAGTAAGGCTTTTGATCAAGTGCCACACTTACGGCTTCTGAGCAAAGTTAAAGCACACAGGATAGATGGCAGTATATTTAGGTGGATTCAGTCATGGCTTGGTGACAGACATCAAAGAGTTAGTATAGATGGAGTTTAATCTGAGTGGGGGGGTGTTAACAGTGGAGTTCCGCAAGGATCTGTTTTGGGTCCTTTGCTATTCTTAATTTATATTAATGATCTTGACATAGGTATAAGTAGTGACCTGAATAAATTTGCTGATGATACTAAGCTAGGTAGGGCCATTAGGGCTGATTCTGATGCTGTTGTAATGCAGGAGGAATTGACCATTCTGTCCAATTGGGCCGAGAAATGGCAAATGAAGTTTAACATAGACAAATGTAGTGTACTTAGTATAGGTAGAAATAATCCATTGAATAGTTATAAATTAAATGGCAGAATTTTAGGGAGGACTGATTGTGAGAGAGACTTGGGTATTTTGGTAAGTTCAGACCTTCGTCCTAGAAAGCAATGTCTAAATGCTAAGAATAAAGCTAATAGGATATTGGGATTCATTAGGAGGAGTGTAAGCAATAAGAGTGCTGAAGTCATTCTAAAACTGTATCTGGCGCTAGTTAGGCCTCATCTAGACTATGCAGTACAATTTTGGTCACCATATTATAGGAAGGATATTGATTTGCTTGAGTCTGTGCAGAGAAGGATGACAAAGATGATTGGTGGGCTAAGGAACTTACCCTATGGTGAAAGGCTCAGAAAACTAAATCTACATACATTGGAAAGGAGAAGAGTCAGAGGGGAATTGATTGAAGTCTTCAAATGGGTAAAAGGATATAATAAAGGGGATCTGGGTAAGGTTCTTATACTTAGTGAACATGACAGGACACGTAGCAATGGGTTTAAGCTTGATAAGTATAGGTTTAGGAAGGAGATTGGGAGGAATTGGTTTACAAATCGTGTGGTAGATGAATGGAATAGGCTCACTAGGCATGTGATAGAAGCCTCCTCTCTGGGTAGTTTTAAGAATAGATTAGATAAATATATGGATGAAGCTGCTAGATGGGACTGACTTTTTTTTATGTACATATGTATATATTTTTCTAAGGAGTGGGAAGATTATATTTTGCGGTTGCATGAATGGACATAATCCTCTGGATGCATTTTATGTATATTGTAGATTAGATCTGACGAACTCCTGTTAAGAGTGACAATGTTGATGACTTTTCTCTGGAAAGAAATCTTTTGTGTGTTGAATGGAACAGGAGCTGCCAAGTGTAGGCCATGAATGGTCTTTTGCAGTCTCCTTCTTTTCTTATGTTCTTATTGTCACCCTTTACAGGAGTTTGTCAGATCTAATCTACAATATTCATAAAATTTATCCAGAGGATTATGTCCATTCATGCAACCGCAAAGTATAATCTCCCCACTCCTTAGAAAAATATATACATATGTACATAAAAAAAAGTCAGTCCCATCTAGCAGCTTCATCCATATATTTATCTAATCTATTCTTAAAACTACCCAGAGAGGAGGCTTCTATCACATGTCTAGTGAGCCTATTCCATTCATCTACCACACGATTTGTAAACCAATTCCTCCCAATCTCATTTCTAAACCTATACTTATCAAGCTTAAACCCATTGCTACGTGTTCTGTCATGTTCACTAAGTATAAGAACCTTACCCAGATCCCCTTTATTATATCCTTTTACCCATTTGAAGACTTCAATCAATTCCCCTCTGACTCTTCTCCTTTCCAATGTATGTAGATTTAGTTTTCTGAGCCTTTCACCATAAGGTAAGTTCCTTAGCCCACCAATCATCTTTGTCATCCTTTTCTGCACAGACTCAAGCAAATCAATATCCTTCCTATAATATGGTGACCAAAATTGCACTGCATAGTCTAGATGAGGCCTAACTAGCGCCAGATACAGTTTTAGAATGACTTCAGCACTCTTATTGCTTACACTCCTCCTAATGAATCCCAATATCCTATTAGCTTTATTCTTAGCATTTAGAAATTGCTTTCTAGGACGAAGGTCTGAACTTACCAAAATACCCAAGTCCCTCTCACAATCAGTCCTCCCTAAAATTCTCCCATTTAATTTATAACTATTCAATGGATTATTTCTACCTATACTAAGTACACTACATTTGTCTATGTTAAACTTCATTTGCCATTTCTCGGCCCAATTGGACAGAATGATTCTTATGTTCTGTTGAGGAGCGTGGGACAAATATCTTGAATTTGTGACCCCTGGTGCCATGGGGGGCCAAAACAAAACAGTCAGTGGGTCTGATTGGAGAGAGATTGTAGACCATCAATATTATTAATATAGATAAGAAACAGTAAGGGTCCCAGTACCGAGCCCTGCGGGACGCCACTCATAAGTCCGCCTATTCGGATTTTTGACCCATGACAACCACCCTTCCTCTTAGCCATGCCTCAATCCAGTTAACAATAATGTTTCCTATTCCGTGAGCACAGAGTGTACAGCTGAACGATGAGAAGTCTCGAACTAGTCTTGTACTTAGGCGAAAAAGTCTTATATTTTCTTTTCTCGTGATTTATCAGCGTGAACAGTAGTTACAGACAATATACAAAACCAAACTTACACCTCCTCGTCGAAGAACGTCAATAGAAATAACCGCCTCCATCTCTTCGAAACCATTAGCTAAAATAACTAGAGCAGTGGGCGTCATTTTGGTAATTTTTAAGAAGAAAATTTAATCGTAAACAACAGAAGGCGGAAGTACCCTAGCAACTCAAAAGACGTGGGTGAATATATTAACACTGGCATCTGCAAACGAACAAAACTTGACCTTGATCATTTCATTCAAGGTTACCAGAATTTTGCAACAACATATCCAAATAGATGTTAAAAAGGGGCTAAATTTTTCCAATCAAAATTGTGATCGGGCCTGATTGTATTTTCATTTCTGCCCTTTTTATAATGGTAAAATAACGCTCGGGGACTAAAAAAAGGGTTAATATTTCGAAAACCGTAATCGATTAAAAACAAATTTAATCACTCCTATTATGCGAATCCGGATATCTATACAAAATGTACTGAGTGGTCGATGTTACTATTACTATGATAATAGTTACAATTGCAATAGTTTTTCGCTGCTTTAATTGTGAAGACGTTCAATTGGAAAAGTAATTTTCCAAATGATTATATAGTGACGTTACATCGTCTACATATTTTTGACCGAGCTTACTTCGTCCCTGTTTTCCCATTTGGCATTTTGGGAGATTGAAAAGCGTTGCGTTATGACTTGTGGTTGGTGGATGTGAAATGTATTTCAAAGACCTCATAAAGGAAGTTCATATTGCATATAATCATACTATGGAAATTTGCTTGGAACACGGTGTAAATCTAAGAATTTATTCGAAATCATTTGTGGACTAGATGAGTTTTTGTTGCCAAGTGTGTGCATTGTAGAATTAGACAAGGGTTATTATTTGATACATGTCACAAAGAGAAACAACAATACCAAGCATACTTATCCTAATTATTTAGGGGGACTTTCGAATTGCCTATACTACGAATTGATTAAAATTCGGGTGGGGGTGGGGGTAAAAACCACCAATATATGGGAAGTATGCAGAAAACACAAAATTAATATTTTCACTAGCTGGTCATTTGAAAATTGAAGGAGGGGGAAGGATAAAACCTATTCCTATGTTAGGTTACCTCAGGTTATTTTTTTCTTGAACTATTTTAATTTATTTATCAAAATCTGTTTTTGATAATTAGAAGTCGTAATGAAAAATGTGGCAAAATCAAGGTCTACTATGATTTCGACGGAATCGGAATCATGTTGTTTTGGCGGTCGGAAGGTGAAATGCACAGCAAAACAGCATAGCTGGGCGCGACTTTATTTTTTCAGATGCGACTTTGACGCCCGATCTGGTGCGACTGCGAGTTTGCGAATCTATATGTGCACACACACACCGAGTGTGATTTGCGACTTTGCGACTGCGACTTTTTTTCCCGGTGCGACTCTGCTAAATTACAAAGTAAATTTTAGTGCGATAGCAGAAACCTGCTTTTATTTGGCAGAAAAACACATATTTATTATTTTTTTATTCTTTAGTTAAACACAGCCTAAACTAATATCTACAGGTCATCCTCCTCCTTCCCTATGTCCTCTTGGCCCATCTTCTCCTCCAGGAGGTCCATGTTCCCTTTGAGGAACACAAGCTCCTCAAAGTTGACCTCATCCAGGGAGGACCTCTTGACCCCGAGGACGTTCCCAGCCGTGCTGAATAGCCTCTCCACAGCTCCAGAGCTGAGGAGGGGGGTATTGTACTTAATGAATAAGTCCACCCACACCTCCCTGTGCTGGTAGAGGAAGAGGGACCAGGCCAGCTCGCCCTTAGAGGGCACCCACTCCTCCATGGACTTCCTCAGGACCTCCCTCACATCCTGTTGCTGGTTGGCCGGGCCTCTAGCAAACAACTTGTTGAAGAGGCGGGCGTCTAAGTCCTGGGTTTCCTACACTCCTGGCTGGCTAGGTTGACGCTGCTGCTGCTCCTCCTCCCTGCGCTTGATGACGGACATAGCTCCCTGGTGATATTATCCCTGATCTCCTCCACCTTGTCAGGGGAAATGCTCTCCATGGCCTTGGAGGTGAGGTTGGGGTGGACGGCTGTGGCCATAAGGAGGTCGCCATCCTCAAAGATGTGGCCAAACCTCTTTTCATTTCCCCTGAGAAGGGCCTGCACCAGGACCTGGCCTACACCAGGTCGCCATTCTAGCTCTGCTCTTCCAGACTGTCCTACATCAACCAGAGGGTGCCCATGTAGGCCTTTCTCTTCCACCGAAGCATGTCTAGGCACTGCACCACAGGCTGCATCACCAGCTTGTACTCTTTGAGAACCTGAAAAATGAACATTAATACATTGACATTGTTTAGTTAACTAAGCTTATATAATTAAACTTAGAACAATTTTATTTCTAAGTAAAAATATTTAAATCGCGATCACTATTAGCGCGCTACTTTATGCTTACCTTGATGTCCACCTATGTGATGGGAGAACCTCCCTTGGTCTGGTTGATCAGGATGGTGTTGATGGCATCCAGCTGCTCACCAACACTCAGGACTTTCAGCAGGAGCACCTCACAATCATAGAGGGAGTGACATCTGTATAAATAAAACATTTTATTTAAATAAACTATCAGAAACTTACACAATCCATTTTTATGTAATCACCAACAATTTCTTATGCTAAATTAAAATTTTAAAATAGTACATAGTCGCCACTGGAGTCTTCAGTTTTCTTTTGGCGGCCTCCTTGATCTGGTTGGCCGCCACTGGGGACCTGTTATGGAGGTTCCACAGGACTAGCGGCGCCAGTTATTTAGTGTAAACTTAGCTAATTATTTAAACTTACATTATTGTAATGCTGCTTGAGGTGGTTCCTGGTGTAGGTGTTGTAGATAAACTCCTTGCTTTTGCAGCCAGGATGTTGGCACTTAGCAAGGCTGCACTGTCAACAGAAAAAACTCCTGCTCCTATTCCCGCTACTTGTCACAAACTTATCCATGTCTGTCTTAGTTTTCCCAATCTGTAAAAGAACAAAAACTTTGCAAGAATTTTCAGTAACTAATAATAAATTAAGCTACAATAAAAACCACAAGAAGAAAGTTAGTGAAAAACACCCATGCTAGAACCACTCGAAGGGTGTTGTTGGAAAAGAAAGAAATGATGAAATAAGAAATTTAGATCGGCGAAAGACATCACTCTTATCCTTTACCGGTTTAAGTTACTAAACAATTGAAATTTTCGAAGCTCATAGGGTGGCCTAATGAATTTAAAGAAAGATAAAACCATGTGAGTTTAATAGGATATATCAATATGATCTTTAAATTTAGAACCAAGGCCTAGTCTACGTATGATGGTCCAATTTATACTCATATTGTTTAATTTTAGGCATGTTAAAAATAGAATGCTGTTAGATTTTAATTTCTTCTTACACTTCACAGTAATTTTTTCATCTTAGCCACAAGAAAAGTATAAGCACTTATTAAAATACGAAAAATGAGATTAATTCGCACGATGAATGCCACAAGGCATGAACACGTTCTAGAACGTTTTTAACTGACAAGACAAGTTTAAGTCTTGGTTCACGCCTGAAAAAGTATATGTAATTTTACTAATTTATAATAAAATTCAGAGTGACAAACTTTTGGGGGGTACGTTTAGGTAGCTTCATGTAACGTCAGTCTCATATAATGTGAGGAATTTAATTTATCGTAAAGGAAAGTTAAAAATCAGATATAAATAAAGTTAGCTGTTATCAACTCAAATTTGACAATTTTACCCAAATCGGCTTAAAACAGCCGCGGCCATTTCTTTCAAAAAGGTCATCTTTGTTCCTGTTCAAAGTCGCGGAAAATTGACGGTGCAACTTTGCTTAGTCCGACTTTTTGAAAACGTTTTTGACTTTCGTCTTTGCGACTTTGAAATTCATAGTCCGGCAAAGTTACAAAGTCGCAACTTGTTGCCGCAACGCCCAGCTCTGCAAAACAGAGTAACATAAGATAAAATAATTTCACGGATGACATAGGCCCTTGTGGCTTTTGTCATCCGTGAATTTATAACACTTAATTAATTTAAAGGATGCGTAAGAAGAAAGAGATACTCCAAAATACCTGATACTATAATAATTTATGTTTGATGTCATTGTCATTATTCTATATATTTCAATCATTAATTTAAATATAAAATATTCATTAATTTTTTCTAGAGAATGATAATTTGCTTGGCTAAACTTTTATGTTAACCAGGTGATCGTTTTTTCACTAAATTTAATATTGCATGACTCATGACGAAGGCTTTGGCGCAGAAGTAAAAGCGTCGGCTCTCTCAGTTCTCAAAAAAGGGTCAACTTTCACGTATTCATAACTAAAGGCGTTCTGGACGTCTTTTTTCAATAAATTCATTGTTACAAGAGAAAGTTAAAGATAGCTTATCCAAAATACTAACAAGAGGAATAAGCTACTCCAAACGGCAACGATATTCTCTGGAACTAAATCCCTGGAAACAGTATTAGTCCTTTTCCCAAGGTAAGCCAATCTTTTATCATTCTCCTTGCTCATGTCAAGTTTAACTCATTAAAATTTCTTATATTAAAACTTCCAGAGAATATCGAATTATTGATTCATTTCCATTTGGTTATCAAACATATCTTATAATATGTTCTCCCTCGCCCTCTCACTTTTTAATGGAACCCAGTGTTTGTTGATTGTTAAGATTCCCAAGTGCTATTTTTTTTTATATTTATTAGTTTTCCGTGTATAATTAGAGTTAAAGTAAAATTTATTGTTATATTGCACTTTGTTCTAAATCTAGTACGATATCGTATTAAAATATGTAAAATCTAAAGCCTATTGTTTATACTTATAAGTGATCTATTTTATTTGTTCTTGACATGGATGTTACAAATTAGGAATAATTTACTGCTGAAATCGCCATCATTTGAATTTAACCGAGTTAATATAACCCAGTAGAAAGGTTAATGGGTAATAGTTTCTCTATATTTTGATTTGATTATTACAAATGCTATAGATCGTACTATAGTGCATAATTTGTTTGTATTTTCATTGTTTAAAGAGTTAGTTAGGACCTTTGTTTTCTCTATTGCATTGGCTTATTATAATTAATTAAGATTATTCTGTGCAGAATAGTGTGCTTAATTTATTTGCGGTATTTTTTAGTTACCTTATAGTAAATTGCATTGATTTCTTCACCATGTCATCTAAACCAGACTTAGAAACTCGACTCAATGCATTAGTTAAGAAAAGAGCTGGATTTAAAGGTAGGATAACAGCTGCCTTAAAGAATTTAGATAACATAACATAACATAACATAATTTAACGGATGACAAAAGCCACAAGGGCCTATCAAAGGTCATCCGTATCCATCAAATCCCACCCATATAATGCATCCATAGGATTTTGTCAGATCATGCAGCTACAATATACAATTTAACAATCCATAGGAATGTCCAACCATGCATCTACAATATATAATTTAAAGCCTCCATAGGAGTCTGTCAAAAACAAAATCAAAATCCCCCAAAATATACAATAAAAAGAAACTGCATCCACAGGAATGAGTCAAGAAACATATCCACATACCAAAAAGTAAGAAATTAACCCTCCATCCCCATATAATCATCCAATCTGCGCTTGAAAACATTCAAGTTTGGGCTGTCTACAGTCTCAGGTGGCAAACTATTCCAATAATCCACCACTCTGTTAGTGAAAAAATATTTTCTAACATCCAGTCTGCACCTCTGTTTTTTAATCTTTAAGTGGTGGCCTCTAGTTCTATTACTACCTTCTAACTCAAATAACTTGCTGAAATCTAATTTATCCATCCCAGAAAAGATTTTAAAAAGCTCAATCATATCTCCCCTCACACACCTTCTTTCAAATGAAAACATATTTAATACCCTCAGTCTATCTTCATATTGAAGGTGCTTCAGGGATGGTATTATTTTTGTTGCCCTCCTTTGTACTGACTCTAATAAGTTTATATCATGTCTAAAATGTGGTGACCATGCCTGTATACAGTACTCTAAATGTGGCCTGACATAAGAGTTGTATAGTTTAAGGATGACCTCCTTACTCTTGTAGCTAACGTTTCTTTTAATGTAACCTAGCACCCTATTTGCTCTATTTTTTGCCTCAATACACTGCTTTGAAAATTTCAGTGACCTATCTACTACCACTCCTAAGTCTTTCTCATCTTCAACTGAATTAAGCCAATATCCATCCATCTCATAGCTAAATTCCCTATTATCTCTCCCCATGTTAATAACTTTGCATTTATTAAGGTTAAAAGTCATCTGCCACTTCTGAGCCCAAGCTAACAGCTTATCTAAGTCACCCTGCACTTTAAAGCTACCCTCAACCTCTTTGACTACAGCTGCCAATTTAGTGTCATCAGCAAAAATTGACACTTTGCTATTTACACCTTGCCCAAGATCATTTACATAGATTATAAATAATAAAGGGCCTAAAACTGATCCCTGAGGTACGCCACTAATAACATTCCTCCACTCTGACCTCACTCCATTCAGTACAACTCTCTGTTTCCTATTTTTCAGCCATTCAGTTATCCAATTTAAAACGTTCCCACATATCCCATGCAGCTTTAATTTATGAACTAGTCTTCTATGTGGAACCTTATCAAAAGCTTTGCTGAAATCTAAGTAGATCACATCAACTTTCTCACCCCTATCTAATTCTTTAGTTACATAATCCATAAAATCCAGTAAATTAGTTAAACACGATCTATCTTTTCTAAAACCATGCTGAGCATCATTAATTAACCTGCTACTCTCTAGATGATCAGAAATTCCCTTCTTAACCATCTTCTCAAGAATTTTACAGACTATAGAAGTTAAGCTTACTGGTCTAAAGTTATTTGGGTCCTCTTTGCTTCCCTTTTTAAAAATTGGCACTACATTTGCCAATTTCCAATCATTTGGTATTTCTCCAGACTCTAGTGATCTAATAAATATCTTCTCGAGAGCTACTGCAATACTTTCTACACCTTCTTTGAGTATCCTAGAATGAATGTTGTCAGGGCCAGATGCCTTACTAGTATTTAACTGAATTATAAGCCCTTTAATTTCTTCTCTGTCTATATTAATAGAATTTATCACTACTTCCCTTGACCTAGAATTATCATCAATTAATCTAACTGGTTTCTCTTCTGTGAATACTGAAGCAAAATGATCATTAAGGACCTCTACTATTTCCTCATCAGATTCTTTCAAAACCTCTTCATATTTAATAGGCCCTATTTTATCACTGTTAGATTGATTATTGATTCTATAATAGCTAAAGAATTTTTTAGGATCTTTATTATTATTTTTAGCTAAATTAATTTCTGCTGTCCTTTTGGTCTTCTTAATAATCTTATTTAGTTCATTTCTGGTTGACCTATAATGGTTTAAATTATCTAAACTACTCTCACTTTGTAATCTCTGGTATGCCCTTTTTTTCTCTGAAACTTTATTAGCTATTTCTTGGTTCCACCATAATGGTTTCCTACATTTCTTCCTAATAGACTTCATCGGAATACACTGTTCCTGAACCATGTTTAATATAGTCTTAAAAATATCCCACATCTCATAAGTATTCTTTCCATGGAATTCTATATCCCACCTAATCTGATTTAGCATGCTGCGTAATTTATCGTAATCTCCCCTATAAAAATTTGGAATTTTCGTGGAGTTTGTCGTTGTTCTACCCTTAACTATTTGCAAATTAAACCGAACCATCTGATGATCACTGTTTCCCAATGATTCCCCTACACTCAATCCTTGAACTAAGTGATCATCATTTGAAAGAATTAGATCTAATATATTGGCACCCCTTGTTGGCTTATTAACAAATTGGATCAAAAAGTTATCCTCAAAACACTCCATAAACTTACAACTTGCTCTATCTCTTCCTATCATATTTTCCCAGTCTACAGAAGTTAAATTAAAGTCACCAAGAATAACTGTATCTTCTTTGCATCCTTCACTTATTTCCCTAATCATTAACTCATCGATACAATCAGTCTGTCCTGGTGGTCTATAAAAAGCTCCCAAGTGTATTTTCCTATTTTTACCAACCTTAATATCTATCCATAATGATTCACCTTCTCCTTGCTTTATAGAGTTATTTAGATTTGAAGAAATGCTATTTCTGATATAAATAATCAACCCACCACCAGTCCTATCTCTCCTTTGACTAATGTACATAGTATAACCCTCTAGTTCAAATTCACTGACATTATCATTAAATATATTTTCATTAACCCATGATTCAACTATACATATTATATCTATATCTTCATGAATGATATAACTAAATAATTCATCCTTCTTATTTCTAACACTACGAGCATTTGTGTAAAGACAACTCAGCCCACCTATCCCTGAAGCACCTGAGGGCCTATCTCCTCTGCATCTCCTTTCTCTCTTTCCCCGACCCTGTACTCTTGTATTTCCCTGACCACTTTCACTACTCAAGTAGTTTAACCCTAAAGCACTTCCATTAGCCTGCCTACCTTCTACAAATCTGTGTTTGCTTCCTTTCCCTGCCTCACTTTGAGCCATTAAATTTCCCTGACCACTATCAAAACCTAGTTTCCCGCCTCTAAAGACCTAATAACACTATCTAATTCCCGCCACAAAACCTCAACCCCATCTCGGCTCAGATGGAGTCCATCCATCGCATACAAACCCTTATTCCCATAAAACCCACTCCAAACATCTACAAATACCAATCCTGACTCCTCGCACAAACCTTTCACATATTCATTCAACCCCATTGCACGAGACAACCATTCCATCCCCACATCCATTCTGGGAAGCACACCTGAAACAACGCCTTTTACTCTACTTTCACACATCCTTTCAATCAGCCTTTTATACCGCTGTCGTAACTCACAAGTACCCACCTTCTTTACATCGTTTACTCCGACATGTGTAATCACAACTGCTTCCCTCTCACACCCAGACACCAACCTATCATACCTCTCACACACATCATTTACACCAGCACCCGGCAGACAAACTCTCACTCCCTTCCATTTACTTTCATTCAACTTCCTATCTAAATACCTAATCTGAGAGTCACCCATCACAATCACCTCAGTCATTCTCCTATTCTCTCTAGGCCTAGTATTACCCTCCCTCCTGCTCTCACTCATTCGACCTCCTATTCTACTTTCAGGCACGGCCACACCAGGCAAATCTCTTTCAAATTCTTTCTCTCTCAGGGCATCAAATCTGTTAGTTAGCCTAACAGGTTCCATGTCCCTCTCATTCACACACCTAACCTGTCCTAACTTATCTATTCTGTTCACTTTCACCCACCACTCATCATCACTTACTTCACTTACTGCTTTCTCTCCAGTCCCTGTTCTAGGCCTAACTTCCTCCCTCCTGGTCCCAATCTGACTCTTCAAACGTACACTTGCATCTCTTCTCACTTCAGACACTAAATCGTTCAGTCTCAAGCATTCCACACGTAATCGACTCACCTCCTCAGTCAAAGCACATACACGGCACTCAGACACATTCACTCTCCTCTCTACACCACAGACATCGCACACTACATACACACTACTTTCAAAAGGCATACTCTCTACATCCAAACAGTCAGCCATACTTAAACAAGAACAATAATAGAAACAAAAACTTACAAACAACAAGAATTTGACCCCAATTTGTGCGCGCAAGTTTAAAACCTGCTAATCAAGATGGCCCCGAAGTAAATAGATGAACTTTCTCAAGATATCTTTGTTAGTAGAAAGGACGATATGTTGAAATTTTTGGTTAAAGTTGATGAAGTGAATGATTTAATTATTGACTTGTTTGACGAAGGTGAATTGCCAGAAGATGATGAAAATAGATTTAAGGAAATGGACAGTCAAGTTGCCCATAGAGTAGGTATAACAGATAAGTTAGCTAAAATTTTCACAGCTTTAAAATGGGGTGAAAACCCTACTAAATCAGTAATGTGCACAAATATTAAATTAAAATGCCTGAACTTAAATGTAAAACATTTAGTGGTAAATCATGTAATAAATTTGAATTCAAGAACTTTTTATAACAGTTTAAAGATTGTATAGATGCTTGCGAATCTTTATCAGATGCTGGGAAACTCGCTTATCTAAGAAGCTTTCTTTCTGATTATGCCTTGAACACCATTTCTCATTTATCAATAATAGATGAAATAGCACTTAAAATGCTTAAAGAGGAGTTTTGGATATCGAGTATATTGTAGATGAAATCTTCAAACAATTAATTTGTAGATATCCCAAGTTTGATAATACATTTGCTAATGTTAAAATGTATATAAGTGAAAGTAGAGCTCTATTATATGATCTTAAAACTTATAATATAGATCTTTTGGAGGAAGATTCGTCGGGTTGCAAACTTATCAGTCATATATTATTCTCCAAGTTACCTGCCTCAATAAAAAGAGAATTAGTGCACAAAGTAAATTCTAATTACCCTACAGTGGTGAATCTTTTTGATCATTATAACGACATAATCAAAACTCTACTTAGGACTTCTTCTAGTAGTTATAAAATCGCTGCTGAAAGTAAAGATTTTTCGGCTAATTCCCCAAATAATTTCAATTTGAAACCAAACAAGCCCAACTTTAACTCTGGGCAAAACAAGCCACCCTTTGACTTCAAATCAATGGAGAGTCACCCTAAGTCATCTACTCTAAAAAAATTTAAAACCTCGGTAACCTTTGCCAAGGAAACAGAAATTTTGTAAATTTTGTGCAGTTCAGGGACATTGTTTCTTTGCTCCAAGTATGAGACTTTAGATTCTAGAAAGGCTAGATGTAAAGAATTAAACCTTTTCAATCAACCTCTTACCTCTCACGTAACTCACATGCACCCACTTTCTTCACATCATTCACTCCTACATGTGTAATCACAACCGCATCCCTTGCACAGCCAGACACCAGCTCCTCATACCTATCAGACAGATCTCTCACTCCAGCACCCGGCGAACACACCCTCAAACCATTTAATCTACTTTCATTCAACTTCCTATCTAAATATCTAACTCGCGAATCACCCATCACAAGCACTTCAGTCAGACTCCTATTCCTAACCCCCACAGACAATTAGAGGATGGAATCATTGAAAAGGTTGATATCTCACCAGAGATGTATCACAAACATGTATGGATTCCTCATAGACCAGTCATAAAATCTTAACCCAATGTTACTACCAAAATCCGTCCGGTTTTCAATTGTTCTCTTAAAGTTAACAACAAGCCATCTTTAAATGAAGCAGCATATGCTGGAATAAATTTAATGAATAACCTCGCCGAACTAATGTTACAATTTAGATCTAATAGGTACACCATGCTTAGTGATATAAAACAAGCATTTTTGCAAATTCAATTGGGAAATGAGGAAGATAAAAATCATTTCATTTTTCATGATGGAAGATGGCAAATTAGTTACATACAGATATAGAACTATTATTTTGGGGTTCAATGCCAGCCCATTCATTTTAAATTATGTAATTAAACATCATGTTTTAGGGACTCAATGGCTGGAATGCTAAATGACTTTTTTCTCTCAGTATTTACCCAGGAGGATACTCTAAATATACCTGAGGTGTCAATGATCTTTCTGGGTAATGATGAAGAGAAATTAAAGGATATCTTGATCACAAAGGAGATAGTGACAAAGGAAATTGATAAAATCAAAAGTAGTAAAGCACCCGGTCCTGATGAGCTCTTTCCTAGAATTTTGAAAGAATGTAAGGATGTGTTAAGTGAGCCCCTAGCATGCATCTTTAGAAAATCATTGGAGAGTGGCATTGTGCCAGTGGCATGGAAGAAAGCCAATGTGATACCTATATTTAAGAAAGGGGATAAAACAAATACGTCTAATTACAGACCAGTAAGTTTGACATCAGTGGTAGGGAAAATGATGGAATCTATTATAGCAAGGAATATTAGGGATCACTTGGATAAGCATAAGTTGATAAAAGAATCACAGCATGGCTTTAGTAAGGGTAAATCCTGTCTGACTAATTTGCTGTCTTTTTATAGTAAGGTGTATGAAGCAGCAGATAATGATGAAAACTATGATATTTTATACTTGGACTTTAGTAAGGCTTTTGATCAAGTGCCACACTTACGGCTTCTGAGCAAAGTTAAAGCACACAGGATCGATGGCAGTATATTTAGGTGGATTCAGTCATGGCTTGGTGACAGACAGCAAAGAGTTAGTATAGATGGAGTTAAATCTGAGTGGGGGTGTGTTAGCAGTGGAGTTCCGCAAGGATCTGTTTTGGGTCCCTTGCTATTCTTAATTTATATTAATGATCTTGACATAGGTATAAGTAGTGACCTAAGTAAATTTGCTGAAGATACTAAGCTAGGTAGGGCCATTAGGGCTGATTCTGATGCTGTTGTAATGCAGGAGGAATTGACCATTCTGTCCAATTGGGCCGAGAAATGGCAAATGAAGTTTAACATAGACAAATGTAGTGTACTTAGTATAGGTAGAAATAATCCATTGAATAGTTATAAATTAAATGGGAGAATTTTAGGGAGGACTGATTGTGAGAGGGACTTGGGTATTTTGGTAAGTTCAGACCTTCGTCCTAGAAAGCAATTTCTAAATGCTAAGAATAAAGCTAATAGGATATTGGGATTCATTAGGAGGAGTGTAAGCAATAAGAGTGCTGAAGTCATTCTAAAACTGTATCTGGCGCTAGTTAGGCCTCATCTAGACTATGCAGTGCAATTTTGGTCACCATATTATAGGAAGGATATTGATTTGCTTGAGTCTGTGCAGAAAAGGATGACAAAGATGATTGGTGGGCTAAGGAACTTACCTTATGGTGAAAGGCTCAGAAAACTAAATCTACATACATTGGAAAGGAGAAGAGTCAGAGGGGAATTGATTGAAGTCTTCAAATGGGTAAAAGGATATAATAAAGGGGATCTGGGTAAGGTTCTTATACTTAGTGAACATGACAGGACACGTAGCAATGGGTTTAAGCTTGATAAGTATAGGTTTAGGAAGGAGATTGGGAGGAATTGGTTTACAAATCGTGTGGTAGATGAATGGAATAGGCTCACTAGACATGTGATAGAAGCCTCCTCTCTGGGTAGTTTTAAGAAGAGATTAGATAAATCTATGGATGAAGCTGCTAGATGGAACCGACTTTTTTTTATGTACATATGTATATATTTTTCTAAGGAGTGGGGAGATTATATTTTGCGGTTGCATGAATGGACATAATCCTCGGGATGCATTTTATGTATATTGTAGATTAGATCTGACGTACTCCTTAAAGGGTGACAATGTTGATGACTTTTCTCTGGTAAGAAATCTTTTGTGTGTTGACTGGAACAGGAGCTGCCAAGTGTAGGCCATGAATGGTCTTTTGCAGTCTCCTTCTTTTCTTATGTTCTTATGTTCATGTTAACCAATATCCCAAGGATTATTGCACAAGTATCTTAAACTCAAATTTTTATGTAGATAACTTGATACTCACTGGAAATTCTGAAGAAGAGCTACTTGATCTCTATAAGAAATCTGATGCAAGGATGAAGGAAGGTAGATTCCAGTTGCATTCTTGGAACTCTAATTGCAAAGGGCTAAGAGATGCATTTACTAGACAACTGTATGGTCCAACATTATAATAATTGTGAGAAAGTGCTTGGTTATAAGTACTTAATAAATGAAGATGCTCTTCAGTTAGCAGCTATTGATATTGGTCACACTGCAAACACCAAATGTAATATTTTATCTCAAATTTCAAAGTTATTTGATCCACTTGGATTGATTTTGCCTATAACAACTCTGGGTTAAATTCTAATGCAAAAGCTTTGGGCAGAGAAACTTTCATGACATAACATAACATAACGTAACATAATTACACGGATGACAAAAGCCACAAGGGCCTATCAAAGGTCATCCGCCTCCGTCAAAACCCACCCACAAAAAGCACCATCACCAGGGGAAGACAAAATCAAAGTCCCCCACAATATAATATAACAGATGACAAAAGCCACAAGGGCTCATCATAAGTCATCTGAGTCAAACGGCCTTTTTTTTAAGGCACCCAAACTCCCAGGAAAACTACATCCAGACGATTGCATCCAGAAACAAGGGTATCACCAATCAAGGCTTGAAAAGAACTAAATCATGCAGCTATAGATATATACAAACAATATTAATATATACAAAACTTAGGAACCATCACAACCTTCCCTTCCCATAAACTCATCCAACCTACTCTTAAATACATTTAGATTTGGACTACCTACTACCCTCTGCAGCAATTTGTTCCAGAAGTCTACCACTCTATTGGTGAAAAAATATTTTCTTAAATACAACCTACATCCTTGCTTTTTAATTTTCAAGTGGTGACCTCTAGTCAGATTTCCATCATCTAACTCCCATAACTTGCTAACATCCAATTTATCTATCCCAGAATTTTTTTTAAAGAGCTCAATCATATCCCCTCTCACACGGCTCCTTTCAAACGAGAACATATTTAATACCCTCAGTCTATCTATATATTCAAGGTGCCTCAGGGAAGGAATAATCTTTGTTGCCCTCCGTTGCACTGACTCGAGAAGGTTAATATAGTGTCTAAAATGTGGGGACCATGCCTGTATACAGTACTCTAGATGTGGCCTAACATAAGAGTTATAGAGTTTAAGAATAACCTCCTTACTTTTGTAACTGACATTTCTCTTAATAAAACCCAGCACTCTATTTGCCCTATTTCTTGCTTCAATACACTGCTTAGAAAACCTTAATGACTTATCTATTACTACTCCTAGATCTTTCTCATCCTCTACTGAGCTCAGCCAATGCCCATCCATTTCATAGTTAAATTCTCTATTATCTTTTCCCATGTTAATAACTTTGCACTTATCAAGGTTGAAAGTCATTTGCCACTTATGTGCCCATGATAACAATTTATTTAAATCCCCCTGCACTTTAAAATTATCATCAATATCTTTAACTACAGCTGCTAATTTGGTATCATCCGCAAAAATTGACACTTTATTATTAACTGCCTCCCCAAGTTCGTTTATATAGATGACAAATAATAATGGACCGAGAACTGATCCCTGAGGAACCCCACTGATAACATCCCTCCACTCTGACTTTACACCATTTAGCACTACCCTTTGCTTCCTGTCTTTCAGCTATCCAATTTGAAACACCCCCAAATATCCCAATCATTTTTAATTTATGAACTAGTCTCCTATGTGGTACCCTATCAAATGCTTTACTAAAATCTAAGTAAATTACATCTACATTCTCTCCCTTATCTACTTGATTTGTTACGAACTCCAGAAAGTCTAGTAAATTAGTCAAACATGATCTACCTGATCTAAACCCATGCTGAGCATCACTGATTAACCCTTCCCTCTCTAGATGTTGGCAAATCCCTTTTTTAACTATTTTCTCAAGAATTTTACAGACTACAGGAGTTAGGCTAACAGGTCTAAAGTTATTTGGATCCTCTTTACTGGCCTTCTTGAAAATGGGGACTACATTCGCTCTCTTCCAATCATCGGGTATTTCTCCATATTCCAGTGACCTAGTATATAACTTCTCCAGAGCTATTGAGATACTTTCTACCCCTTCTTTAAGTATCCTAGAATGAATATTATCAGGGATCAAGCCATTCCAGAACAATATAAAAAACTGTGGCAAGAACTTCAGGCTGATTTTAAGCAAATCTTTAAGAACGTAAGAATGTAAGAACATAAGAAAAGGAGACTGCAAAAGACCATTCATGGCCTACACTTGGCAGCTCCTGTTCCAGTCAACACACAAAAGATTTCTTACCAGAGAAAAGTCATCAACATTGTCACCCTTTAAGGAGTACGTCAGATCTAATCTACAATATACATAAAATGCATCCAGAGGATTATGTCCATTCATGCAACCGCAAAATATAATCTCCCCACTCCTTAGAAAAATATATACATATGTACATTAAAAAAAAAAAAAAAGTCAGTCCCATCTAGCAGCTTCATCCATATATTTATCTAATCTCTTCTTAAAACTACCCAGAGAGGAGGCTTCTATCACATGTCTAGTGAGCCTATTCCATTCATCTACCACACGATTTGTAAACCAATTCCTCCCAATCTCCTTCCTAAACCTATACTTATCAAGCTTAAACCCATTGCTACGTGTCCTGTCATGTTCACTAAGTATAAGAACCTTACCCAGATCCCCTTTATTATATCCTTTTACCCATTTGAAGACTTCAATCAATTCCCCTCTGACTCTTCTCCTTTCCAATGTATGTAGATTTAGTTTTCTGAGCCTTTCACCATAAGGTAAGTTCCTTAGCCCACCAATCATCTTTGTCATCCTTCTCTGCACAGACTCAAGCAAATCAATATCCTTCCTATAATATGGTGACCAAAATTGTACTGCATAGTCTAGATGAGGCCTAACTAGCGCCAGATACAGTTTTAGAATGACTTCAGCACTCTTATTGCTTACACTCCTCCTAATGAATCCCAATATCCTATTAGCTTTATTCTTAGCATTTAGGCATTGCTTTCTAGGACGAAGGTCTGAACTTACCAAAATACCCAAGTCCCTCTCACAATCTGTCCTCCCTAAAATTCTCCCATTTAATTTATAACTATTCAATGGATTATTTCTACCTATACTAAGTACACTACATTTGTCTGTTAAACTTCATTTGCCATTTCTCGGCCCAATTGGACAGAATGGTCAATTCCTCTTGCATTACAACAGCATCAGAATCAGCCCTAATGGCCCTACCTAGCTTAGTATCATCAGCAAATTTATTCAGGTCACTACTTATACCTATGTCAAGATCATTAATATAAATTAAGAATAGCAAAGGACCCAAAACAGATCCTTGCGGAACTCCACTGTTAACACACCCCCACTCAGATTAAACTCCATCTATACTAACTCTTTGATGTCTGTCACCAAGCCATGACTGAATCCACCTAAATATACTGCCATCTATCCTGTGTGCTTTAACTTTGCTCAGAAGCCGTAAGTGTGGCACTTGATCAAAAGCCTTACTAAAGTCCAAGTATAAAATATCATAGTTTTCATCATTATCTGCTGCTTCATACACCTTACTATAAAAAGACAGCAAATTAGTCAGACAGGATTTACCCTTACTAAAGCCATGCTGTGATTCTTTTATCAACTTATGCTTATCCAAGTGATCCCTAATATTCCTTGCTATAATAGATTCCATCATTTTCCCTACCACTGATGTCAAACTTACTGGTCTGTAATTAGACGTATTTGTTTTATCCCCTTTCTTAAATATAGGTATCACATTGGCTTTCTTCCATGCCACTGGCACAATGCCACTCTCCAATGATTTTCTAAAGATGCATGCTAGGGGCTCACTTAACACATCCTTACATTCTTTCAAAATTCTAGGAAAGAGCTCATCAGGACCGGGTGCTTTACTACTTTTGATTTTATCAATTTCCTTTGTCACTATCTCCTTTGTGATCAAGATATCCTTTAATTTTTCTTCATCATTACCCTGAAAGATCATTGACACCTCAGGTATATTTTGAGTATCCTCCTGTGTAATTACTGAGAGAAAAAAGTCATTTAGCATTCCAGCCATTGAGTCCCTATCACTCACTAATTCTCCATTGGAATCTATAAGTGGGCCTATTTTATCTCTAACCTTAGTTTTGTATAATTGATAAAAACTTTTAGGATCTTCCTTTGCCCTATTTGCCACTTTAATTTCATAATTTCTCCTTGCTACTCTAACTAACTTTTTAACATCTCTTGCTAGTTCATTATATCTCTGCCTTAAGTGATCCTCTCCATTTTTTATTTTCCTATAAATGCCCTTTTTAATGCAATATAATGCTTAATTTTATCTGTCATCCATTTTGGGTCATTATTTTTAGTCCTAATCTCCTTATATGGAATGTTAATCATCTGACCTGTAATTAATTGCTCAATTATTCTTTCATACTCCTCTTCAATTGAAATCTCTTCCTCCTGGTGATTATTGTCTCCACTAACTGATATCATTGAATCTATTCCTGAATTGATTTCATTGCCTGGTTTCTGTACAACTGCCTCCAGGTAAGTCCTGAGCTCATTATAATTTGCTCTTCTAAAGTCAGGAATTTTAACATTGTTCATGCTACTATCAATACCATTCCATTTCATCTTGAATCTAATTTCACAATGGTCACTATTACCAAAATTTCCTCCAATCTCGGTATCCTTAATAACTTCTTCCCTATTTGTCAGAACTAAATCCAGCATATTATTACCTCTAGTGGGTTCGTTAATAATCTGCCTCAGAAAATTATCTTTCACTTAACTTTTCCTAGATCTTGCATCTCTGAAGATAACATTAATAATTTATTCATATTTTGTGATGCTTCTAAGCTATGTTATGGTTTCTCTGTATACAATGTAAGCAATGGAAACTCACAACTTTGTATGCAAAGGCTAAAGTGGCTCCATTAAAACCAAGAACTCTGCCTACTTTGGAACTAATGGCGGTTTACTTGGCCTTAAAATGTCTTCCTACAATCTTGGATTCCTTCCCTGCCATAAAGTTTAAAGATATATGTATATCAGTTGATTCACAGATAGTACTATCTTGGTTACTAACGGAAAATGTGAAAACAAAAAGTGTATTTACTATGAACAGAATCAAAGATATTAGTTTTCAAGAAAGTTATCATAGAAAATTATCAAGTTAATATGAACTTTAAATTTGTTAATTCAGAAAATAATCCTGCAGATTTGCTCACCAGAGGATTAACTGTCAAAAAATTTGAAAGTAAGCAAGAATTATGGTTCAAAGGACCGTCATGGCTCTCTACTGTTCCCATTTCATGGCCTGTCAATTCCTTAGGTTGTTTATCAGAAGAGAGCAAACAACTTGTTAAGGTTTATCATACTACTAATATATTAAAAGTCAAATGATAATATAGAAACCCCTATTTTGGATATCAATAGGTTTTCTTCTCTAAATAAACTCTTTGGTGTAACTAAATATATTTTCCATTTTATTAACTTGAGCCAGAAAATTATTTCGGAACCTATGGAAACAGGAAAGATCTATTGGATTAAATATATGCAGGAATTGGAATATTTGGAAAATGTCAATCAAAATAAGAAAGTGCCTGAACTAGTCAATAGACTTGATTTATTTTTAGATGAAAAGGGGGTTATAAGATCCAAAGGTAGAATTGGGAAAACAGCTATGTATGATTACAACATTGTAAATCCTATTTTGCTGGCCAAGGATCACCATCTCACAACATTAATTGTAGAATCTTACCATCACAGATGTAAACATCTTGGAATACAATCAACGTTGAATGCTGTTCGAATTGGAGGATTTTGGATTCCATGTATGAGACAGATTGTCAAAAAAATACTGCATCAATGCATGATTTGTCATAAATTCAATTCACTATCTTTCAAATATCCTAAGATGACTAATCTTCCCAAACATAGAGTAAATTTTGTTAAACCCTTTAATCATACAGGGATAGATTATACTGGTCATCTTTGGGTAAATGATTCAACTGGCAAGAACATCAAAATGTATTTATTAGTCTTTACGTGTTTAAATGTTAGAGCTGTTCACATTGAATTAGTCCCAGATATGTCCACACGTAGCTTCATCCTTGCATTCTTTAGGTTTATTAATTTGTATGGTGTCCCATCTACTCTCTATAGTGATAATGCTAGGTCATTCGTATCTGGTGGAAATATATTAGAAAAGGCAATGGGCACAGATGAATTTAATAATCAATTTAGAAACTTTAATATCAAACATATTAGGATACCAGTTTACTCAGCTTGGGTTGGTTCCACCTGGGAACGTCTCATCCATACTATTAAGACTTGTTTATATAAAAGCAAAGGAAGAGCAAGACTTTCTTATTTTGAGCTTCTGACTGTGATTGCAGATATTCAATCTGCTATTAAATCCAGACCATTGACATTTAGGTCCTGATAATGACTTAGAAATCATTACCCCTAATTCCTTTTTGAAAATAAATACAAATCCTTTCATTATTAAGAGACTCTAATGATAATAGTATATGGGATCGAGATCCTCCGACGAGAGAGGGACTACTCGAGTCTCTTGAACTTCGCAACAAAGTTTTTTTATATTTTAAAGATTTATGGTATGAAAATTACCTATTAAGCCTTAGAGAGCATTATAGAGAACTTCATGAAAATAATTGGTTTAATAGAATAAATCTGGTGATGTAGTTTTAATAAAATTGCCTAATAAACCATGCCCATACTGGTTATTGGGTAGAATAATAGAACTAGTTGTCGGATGTGACAATAAAGTTAGAAGTGTTAAAGTCAAAAGAGGAGATGGACAAGTTGTTCATCATTCTATCAATCATTTATATCCTCTGGAAATATCACTGACACATGCTCACAATAACTCGTCAGGAGTTGGTGATCAATTCTGCGAGAAATTTGTTACTGGAGATGATGTAGTAGTTGATCGTGAAACAAGTAAGAATGATGTTCCTTCCGGTTATTCTGCAACAGATTCTTTAAATATTTCAAATCAAAGTCTATCTAATCAAAGTTCAGTAAATGATTTGGTTAATGGAACAATTAATATTAAGGATAACAACTCAAGAAATGTTAATGATACTCCACCAGTTAATGCACTAGGTACTCGATCTAAACGGTTAGCTGCTAAAGCATGCGTTGACAGAATGCACGAATGGTGCAAAACCTTGAGAGTAGCTATAATGGAGTGTTCTTTAAATTCTTTTTTGTCAACTTTACCTTCCTTTAACATATGTTCATTTGTGCAATGGTTCATTGCACTTCTGTTGAGAGGGAAAATATAATAATTTATGTTTGATGTCATTGTCATTTTCATTATTCTATATATTTCAATCATTAATTTAAATATAAAATATTCATTAATTTTTTCTAGAGAATGATAATTTGCTTGGCTAAACTTTTATGTTAACCAGGTGATCGTTTTTTCACTAAATTTAATATTGCATGACTCATGACGAAGGCTTTGGCGCAGAAGTAAAAGCGTCGGCTCTCTGTTCTCAAAAAAGGGTCAACTTTCACGTATTCATAATTAAAGGCGTTCTGGACATATTTTTTCAATAAATTCATTGTTACAAGAGAAAGTTAAAGATAGCTTACCCAAAATACTAACAAGAGGAATAAGCTACTCCAGACGGCAACGATATTCTCTGGAACGAAATATCATAAATCCCTGGATACAGTATCAGTCCTTTTCCCAAGATAAGCCAATCTTTTATCATTCTCTTTGCTCACGTCAGGAACCCAGGCGATAGAGGGTTGGTGACGATGAGGAAATTCGATCCATGTCAACAGGGGTGAATGCGATGGAGGTCTTAGGCAAGGAGAAACTCACAGACGACGATATCGTAGCAAAAGGCGACGAGACCACGGGGCACGATGATTTGAAGGCCCAATGATCCGAGAGAAGGAATTCGAGATGACAGAATTCCCCAAAGAGGGGATGGCGAGGTGACTAGGGGAGAACTATCACGTGCCCAGTGTGAATGACTTCCCAAGGAGAACAGTTGCAAACGTAATTGGAAGAGCACAATTCGATGCAGCCGACAGAGGGCCAGCAGCAATGCTGGCATGAATCAATGGCAGAAAATCATCGCTGCACGAAGGAATCCAGTACGGGTCTTGTGACGGACAAAGATTCAGCTGAGCAATCAGGCAGAATTCTCGCAACAGAATAACTTAAAAGGGCTCACAGCCCCATTTATATCCTTCAGTCCGAAGGGGCAAAGGAAAGTGGGGCACAAAGGGGGAGGGGAGGAATGAGTCTCTTCCCCTGGGCTCATTAGACTGGAAGGTTGCAGAAATTTAGGCCAAAAATGGTAGCCTTGAAATGGGTTGACCCGAAATAAACACCATAAACTATGATGAGAAAGGGAAATCATGGGAATCCGAGGGTCTACCCTTTACACTGACGATTGAGGACCAGGTAATCTGGCTGAAATTACTAAAGTGGCTGATAAAATATACCTTAGCAATTATGCTAATTGGTTACCTTCTCATTCCTTACTCCGTACGCCAAATTTTAACTAAAATATTTGTTTGCAGGTCCGGGTCCGGACAGAGGTGCAAAGCAACCACACGTAAGTAACCAAGTGGGAGCCCTTCTATTGTCTGGAGTTGCAGCCTCACGAGAGGAGATACAAAAACGCCTTTTGAATCTACAGTTGAAATAATGGGACACACATTTACCATCACAAGCAACATAGGTATCACGGGAGGCGCTGTTCGTCTTCCCAACGACGTAACGTAACCTTATAATACTTCTCATTCCAATCCTTACACTAGGTTTCAGTATTACTCTTCTGATACATGCTAGAATCACTGGAAGTTTAACAATAACGCCGTACGATGTGTACAGCCATGCTAATTTTCCTCGCCATTCACTCCACCTTCGTAGGCTTCACCACGTCAAATATCGTCGGACATATGTTGATACCATGAAGCTACGGACATACAGTTGTAGTTATTTTGTTATAACAATCCAATGAATTCGCCATCGCTTTCTTCCACTTCAGCACAACATTTCCACTCAACTGCCATTTCCTCCTATACTTTAGCACATCACTCTTCTACTCAACTATCATTTTCCTCCAGTTCAGTACACCACTTTTCCACTCAACCATCATCATCCCTACTTTAAACTAAAAAAAAAAAACAAGTGATAAATGAGTCCAACAGGTTGTCTACTTATCCGTATATATAACCCACTTTCTAACCTTTCTTTCCTGGTTGACACTGGTGCTCAATCCAGCGTCCTTTCAGCCTCTCAAGGTGACAAAGCTTACCTTCCTTCTGATTTTTTTTCGAGCAGCCAACAATTCTGATATCAGGACCTATGGAAGGCCCAACCTTCAAGTTTCCCTCGGACAACATCAAATTTTGTAGGGACTTTCTTTCACCATTGCCGAGGTAGAATTTCCTATTGTGGAGCTTGATTTCTTTTGTTTCCATGACTTTCTAATCAACTTTCCCTCTCAGCAAGCTTATCGACCGCATGCCATCTCCCACTGTTGCTGGATTTTGATTTCCTTCTCCAAGTTCTCTCCTGTCTATGCATCTTCCTTCGACTGAGCCTCGCTTCCAGTGCCTTCATGAGCTTACCCTTCCTCCTTGCAAGGATAAGCATGTGAAACAAAGTGATTCAATGTATTGAGATGACGGGAGGACATTCTTTCACTCGTCCTAGACGTCTAGCACCATATAGACTCGGTAATGAAAGGGAAGTTTGAGTATATGATTGATGTCGGCATAGCCCTCCCATATAATGCATCATGCGCTTCTCCACTCCGTGTTGTACCGAAAAATACACCTAGTGATTTCAAACTAGTGGGCAACTACAGGGCTTTGAATACTCAGACAAAACCCAATCTATACCATTTACCGTATTTCTTGGATTGCACATCTTCTCTTTGGTTGTTCAATCTTTTCTCCTCTGTATCTGGTTTGTGCTTTCAATCAGATCCTTGTTCATCCTGATGACGTCCAAAAAACTATCTCCACTCTTTTTGGTTCCTTTGTAATGGTTTGAATGCTTTATAGTCTTCGTAACAGTGGTCAGGCCTTTCGATACTCTATGGATCAGGTTCTGAAAGGTCTTTCTTTTGTATTTCTCTATATGGACGACCCCCTGATAGCATCTTCATTATTAGATGAACATTTATCTCACCTTTGTCAAAGTCTTGAAGAGTATGCTATCGTATTCAACACTTCCAAGCAACTTCGTCTGTTTTTCTACCACGATTCATTCTTGCCAGTGTTCGAATCAGTAAGCCACTCAACACTCTGCTGTCTAAGACTAAAAAGAACTCTTCTCAATGCTATATCAGAAAGTAAATGACTCCTGTCAACCTCTCACTTTTTTCTGTTTCCTTTCTGATTCTCAAAACAGGTATAATACGTCATTTCGCGAATTGCTCAGCGTTTACCTGTAGATAGGGGAGTGTAGGAAAAGTGGTTTGGAAAAAAGAATGAAAGTAGCGTGTTGCGAGTTAAAAAAACGGCTTACTGTATCGTCGGAGCACTTGTGGTGAGAGTCGTATCGAATACGCCATCCTCACTCTAAAGAGACTCATTCAAGGAAGCTTTTAAACCACCCGCTTGCACTTCTCAAAACGCCCAATAGCCCCTGCTTCGATTCTGAGCACCATTGTAGATAGTGGTATGGGGAAAGAAGCGATGAAAAAAATAAAGAACGAAAGAAGAGTGTCGCGAGTTGCAAACAGCTTCCTGATTGGCCGGAGCACTGTTGGCGAGCAGCGTATCAACTGGGCCAGCCTGAGTCTCTAAAAAGATGAATTCAACGACGTTTTAAACCACCTGCTTGTATTTATCGGCATGCTACAACCTCACTGTCCGCCACTTTTACCAGCATTTGGATGTCCTTGAAATTACTATGGTCGCTAATAACAAACCATTGTTTGGTGCAATCTCTATGCATTGCAATTCTTCAATGTATTCTGCAATTGATGCTTGTCATGTGGACTTTATTTTGCAAATCCTGAGTGATATTTGCTATATCCTGAATCTTCAAACGTCGTACCAAACACGCTTTCTTGCATTTCGTAAATCTCGGACATGCAACTCTCGCCTACTGATTTTCGGCACTAGCTTTGGCTCAAGACCAGGACATACAAACTTAATCCTTAAGTGATTCTTCTAAACTTATCGTTCGAAAAATCAAACTCCTGACATTCCATCCAGGCGCATCCTGATCGATTTTTCTTTACCTTGTAGTGTAAGAACCACATCATAGGATGGAATAAGACAGTAAAAAATAACCAAAAAATGAGCACTTTGGAGTTTTATGAAATCTTATAATAGGTTGACGTTGAACCAAAAATAAAATTCGATGAGAGGGAATCCGAAAGACTAGAATATAATAATTTTTGTTCAATAATTATAAAATCTATAGGTAACAATTATAATCCCACTTCTTCTAAATATTTAATGTAAATGGGGCTAAAATGAGAGATATGGTGGTATTTGGCAACATTTGAAGGAATAGGTTCAATACGGGCTCAGTATTTAAACTTAGCCATCAAATCAGACTTCTGCTCTTCAGACAATCTCTTCCTGTTTCCGTTAACTTCTATATACAGGAGGCAAGTCCCAGATAAAATTTCATCGACGCTTCTCACTGAGAACAGCGATTTAGCAAGCTATACCGTGGATGGTATAAATATCGTGAGCTATACAAGATTCATTAAAGACCCCTCGGCTCCCCTACCCCCCTGAATAAAAATTCCTTTATTTTCCTGGCTCGTCATAGTGATGACGTGCTAAACCCTCCCCATCCCTGCCCCGCCGTGACTGGCTCTGTGAATGTAACTCTACACATAAGAGCTTTGTTGCAACTATGACGTTCTACCTACAAAGGGCATAATTGTAAACTTTGGGAAAGGAAGGAGCAAACCCGGATTGGCACTCGGTTACCAACGCGGGTAGGATTAATACCCTACCCTGCGGCACTGTCCAAGACCACAGAGGGAGACACCACCGTCTCTGAGATGTCGGACCTAAGTGAGAAATGCCCCAAACCCAATAGAGGGGTGGCACCCCGACTGGAGTCAGTTGATTCGGGCTTCAGTCATCATTAAGTCCGCTATGTTTTTACACCCTCTGAGGAGCCCAACCACTCTATACTCACTCATTAATAATCACCACATCCGAGTCATTTTCACGGGGTCGTTATCGGCGGGGCGGGGGACCCCATATAAAGTAAAAGGAAAGTAAGTTTAAAACCGATAATCAATGGCATCCAACACATCTACACGGGGTCGTTATCGGTGGGGCGGGGGACTCCATATAAAGTAAAAGGAAAGCAAGTTTAAAACCGATAATCAATGGCATCCAACACATCTACACTCACACTCCTACACATAACAAATAAAACGCCCACTACCAACAAACCCACCACCAACAATGAACACACTTGTCAACCTAGCCGCTACACACGACACCTACATCACAAACATAATAAAGACTCACACAGGCCACAAACTCGTCTTCCGCTCACAGGATGACGCTGCCAAATTTCACGAAGTTGCGCCACTTTGACGCCGTAGCGGCAATACGGCGTCCACAATCCACCAACACATACACACACTCCGCCCCCGCTCCTCGTCCCTTCACAAGAACATTTGCTGCTGCTGCCGGCGCAACTGTGTACACACCTATCCCTGTCCTACCCCAGACACACCTTACCCCAGCAGCAACCCAGAATCACCCACATGTTCCGACACCCGCCCCTACCCAAACACCTTACACCTAGAGACCCCCACTAATTCTGACACCCACCACACACCCAATGAGACCACACACCCAAACCCCGTAAGGGGCGCGGCGATTTGCCATCCTGGCCGCCGTGCTGATGGGATCCAGCGCTCAGTCCGGCCCCAGCTTAGCCTCTCTTCCTTCCTTCAGATAGCCCGATTTCTCCCCTACCTCGTCGCTTTTCATACAACCTCTCCCACAACTTTCTCTGGTCAGCCTCTAATTTCACAGGGTAGAATGCTGACCTTCTTCTCAAGCCAACCACCCTGGATGGGGGCTGAGGGGGGAGGGGACATTGTTCCCTAACCCCTCAGCTCCGGTTCGGGATGGGTTTTTTTAACAACCTGCTTCATCCCCACCCATACCTTCCTCACATCCCTTTTCCTCTCCTCTTCACATTCTATCTGTTTTACGCCGTGTCTAAGGTGGAGCCGCCATGCCGAAGGACTGCCAGGCCACCATGCGGGAGGGATGGTCCCAAATGGCAGCGCCTGGCTCTGCCGGGCCTGTAAGCACCTCTTGCAGTGCGGGCTACTGCAAGAGGTGGTGAGTGATTGCGTCCCGTAAAACAAAGAGGGTCACCATGCCCAATGATGCAAAACAAAAACATCTCCCCTTAATTCCCCCTAAAACAAGGGAGCTGCCCTCGTGCAGCTCCACAGAAAAGATGGAGGACCCTCCATACCTCTTTAACCGGAGAGGAGGCTTACTCCTCTCCTTCGCCTACGGGTGTAGGGGACTCCCCCTCACCCCCTTCTCTGGAGGTGCTTTCGGGCACCTCCCTATCTCCAGCGGCAGTCCCTCCTTTGCTTTCTAAGGGGACTGCCAAGAAAGCTAGCAGGCAGCCCATTGCCGACCGCCCCTCGTACAAGCGGCTCGGTAGGGCAAACCCCCTTAGGGGGGAGAGGGAAGCCAGGCCCCTTCGGTCGCTTCCCTCAAAAGACCTGCTGGCAAAAATATTAAACCTTGCCGGGGTCAAGGCCTGTGCTTCTACCGGCGGGGGTGAGAAGCGGGTTCATTCCCCGCCCTCCTCTCAATCCGCTGGGGCTACGGGGGCGGATGGGTCTGCTGCCACTTTGGCAAGCGACCAAGCCAAGATCGGCACATCCGGGCCCTCTGCTTCCCCGGGTACGGAGCTCCTGACGATGACAAAGACCAAAGTGCACAGGACGGAGCCTCGATGACATCGGGGCCCCTCATTCAGAGGTTACCTGGCGTTTTCGAGCCCGCTGGCTTCAAATGCTTCCTCGTTATTCGCTCCACTGATGGCACCATGTTGTCCAAGGGCAACATGATCCATCAGAGGAGAGGATTAGCTAGTGCAATTGGTAGAGAGCCGAAGGTGACCCGTTTCTCCGACGGCAGCCTTCTGGCGAATGCCGCGAATCCCGCCGAGGCGGCCAAGATAAGTGCTCTTCGGACACTTCATGGCACCCCAGTGAGTGTGACGCCGCACTCTACCATGAACTTTGTAAAAGGAGTAGTTTATGCGAGGGAACTCGTTGACTACTCCATTGAGGACATCACCCTAGAGCTGGCCGACCATGGGGCAGTCAAGGTCGAACTTGTGATGAGAAAACGGGGAGGGGCTTCGAGACCCACCCCTACACTCTTCGTCACGTTCGACTGTGACAAGCTCCCTGAGTCGGTGCGTGCCGGTTGGTACCGCTACCGCGTGAAGGCATTCGTGCCACTGCCGCGGCGGTGCTATTTCTGTCAAGGCGGAGGGAGGAAAAGACTCGCATGGCGAGCCCAACCTCCCCCAATAAGTCCTCGAAGGCGACAGCGCCTCCAGCGCTTTGTCCGGCCAACAGCGCCCGGGGTTCTGCCCCCGGGAAGCGTACGGCCATTCCCGTGAGGGTCTTCAATTCGAGGAGGGCCCCCGCGTCTCCTCCGAGCTAGGCCTGGAGGGCATATTCCTTCAATGGAATTGCCTTGGACTCCGGGCCAACTGGGAGGAGCTGCGGAGGCTCGCCTCGTCCCGTTCCCCGTTAGCTATTTTTTTGCAGACCATGCTAGGCCCCCTGCCTGCCCTCCCGGGGTATAAGGGTCTTGCGACCCCACCACCGCGGGACGGCCGGGCTGGGGGATGCGCGGTTTACACCTGGCATGATGTCTCCGTTCTTCCTTTCTCTTTAGATACCTCCTTTCAGGCAGTGGCTGTGCAGCTGCACCTGGATAGGAGGTATACTATCATTTCTGCGTACATTCCACCGTCAGCTGACTTCGACGCGGGGGACTTCCGCCGCGTCGTGGCACGGTTGCCGAGGCCCTATCTCTTACTTGGAGATCTAAACGGGCAGGCATCCTCTCTGGGGAGATTACACCATAAATCCCAGGGGACAAGTCCTTGCCGATCTGATCGAAGAGCTTGAGATGGGTGTCCTAAACGTGGATGAGTTTACCCATCACTGTCCGAGAACCGCTTCATTTTCTTGCCTTGACCTATCTCTGTGCTCTTCTGATGCACAGCCTGATTTTGATTGGGGGGTGGTCGATGACCTCCATGGTAGTGATCACTTTCCCATTCAAATATCATTTTCAGGGCAACTGCGCCTGAGAGCCCACCTCGGTGGTGCTTGGCGCGGGCGCGGTGTCCTGCATTTCAGGAAATGATTGAATTCTCTATCGCAGTCGAGGAGTTTAGGTCTGTAGATGAGGCCGTTGAGTTCTTCTCCGGCAACCTCATCGCCGTGGGCCTGACTACTATTCCTAGGAGGTCTGGCCGTTTTGCACGCCGACCACTCCCATGGTAGTCGGCCGAGTGTGAGACGGCCCTCAAACAGAAGCGTTATGCCTACATGCGCTATAAGCGCCGCCCGAACGATTTCACTGTCGCTGAATTTCGTCGGGCTAGGGCTAGGTTCCGGTATATTTCGAAGCACGCCCGCCGCTCTTCTTGGCGGGCATACGTGTCTTCACTTAACGGGAAGACCCCTTTAGCTGAGGTGTGGAAGCGAGTCAAAAGGTTTGCGGGCAAGTTCTCGCAGGACCCCCTCCCGTTCTCCAGGAGAATGGGACCGCAATCTCGGACCCCGCGTCCGTGGCGGAATCCTTAGCGACCGCTTTTTCCGCATTCTCTATCCGTGATGCTGCTCCGCCAGCATTCAATGCACGTCGTCATGTCGCGGAAGGCCGCCGGCTGGACTTTACCTCCAGAGGCGGAGAGCCCTTCAACGACAAGTTTACTGTGAGTGAGTTGCGTTCCGCTCTCGCTTCGTGCGCGGACACCGCCCATGGTCCGGACGATGTCCCGTACGCCATGCTTCGACACCTGGGTGAGCGAGGCATGGCCTTTCTGTTAGATTTGTTCAACAGGATCTGGGTGGAAGGTCTCCTCCCAGACTCCTGGCGAATCGCTACTGTGCTCGCCTTTCGCAAGCCGGGGAGAGATCACTCTACTCCGACCGGTTTCCGCCCAATATCTCTAACCTCTTGCGTGTGCAAGTTGATGGAGAAATTGGTAAATGTTAGATTAGCCTATTTCCTGGACAGAGGAGGCCATCTGTCTTCTGCACAGTGCGGCTTCCGTAAGTTCCACTCCACGTCGGATGCTCTGCTCCGACTGGAAAAGGCCGTCTGCGAGGCTTTCCTTCGTAGACAGCACTACGCCACGGTGTTTTTTGATCTGGAGAAGGCCTATGATACCGCATGGCGATACGGTATCATGGAGACTCTCCACACGATGGGGGCGAGGGGACTCCTCCCAATGTTTATATCTGAATTTTTGCCAAGACTAAGGTGGTGCACTTCTGCCGCCATCCACGGCTTCACCCCGACCCAGATTTGTTTCTTAATGGGGTGCGCCTGGATGTGGTTGAGTCGCACCGTTTCCTTGGTCTTGTATTCGACCGACGCCTCACCTGGGAGGCTCATATTCGCAGCCTTAGGGTCTCTTGTACCCGCGCCATGGACATTCTCCGTTCCGTGACGTTCAGCGCCTGGGGCGCTGATAGGGCTACCGCCTTACTTTTTTATCGATCCTTTGTTCGCTCGAAGCTCGACTACGGATGCGAGTTTTATGCATCCACAGCCGAGCGTTTATTGCAGAAGGTGGATTCGATCCACCACACCGGCCTTCGCCTTGCGACCGGTGCCTTCCGCACTTCCCCCATTGAGAGCCTGTTGGTCGATGCTGGGGAGATGCCACTCGCTCTGCGCCGCGTGCAGTGCATCACTCGCCTGTACGCGCGAGCCCGGCGCCTCCCTCAGTCGCCAACAGCTCTCACTGCATCCGCAGCTGATCTCGATGGTGCCTATGCCGCCGAGATACGCCAGTCATACCCTAAGCCCTTTGGGTTTAGGGCCAGGAAACTCCTTTGAGAGGTAGATATAGCTCTCGGTCCGGTGGCGCCCCTGGTTCTGCCCAGGACGCCACCCTGGAGGGTACCACATTTGGCTATTTGTCGCCACGCCTCTGCTCCCAAAGCTTGTACTGCGCCGGGAGTATTGCGTTCGACCTTTTTGGAGCACACATCGTGTCACACTGGAACCGTGCCAGTGTATACGGATGGCTCCAAGTCCCAAGAGGGGGTCGGCTTCCACGCCGTATCCCCTCTGTTTGAAGTCAGCGGGGCTCTACCAGGCGCTGCGTCTGTCTTCACGGCCGAGCTGGTGGCAATACACCACTCGGTACGGGAGATTACGCGACGTGCCCGGTTCGGAGACCGGATTGTGATCTATAGCGACTCACAAAGCGCCCTGAGTGCTCTCGGGCATTGGAATCTCCGCATCCCCTGGTTCGCGATATCCGTGACGCCACGGTTTTGGCGAGCCGGGCAGATGTCGAGATAATCTTCTGCTGGTTTCCTGGACATGTAGGAATTGCGGGGAATGAGGGCGCCAAAGAGTCCGCGAGGACTCTGCGACCAGACCAGCGTTTCGCTCTTCCTCACACCGACTACATGGCAGGAATACGGGCAGCTCTTCGGACTGCTTGGCAAAGAAGATGGGAGACGGTCGAAGGGAACTTAAAGTTGCGTGCCATTGCGCCGCGACTGTTCCCAATGCCGCGGCGGCTTCAGGTTGCTTTCTGTCGTCTCCGAATCGGACACACTCGTGTGACGCATCGCTATCTGAGGAAGCGCTCGCCTGCTCCTATTGCAACGACTGCGTCGTCCCCCAGACTGTTCGGCACATTCTTGTGGAATGTCCCAGTCTGGGTGATCTTCGCTCACGATACCTGTCCCAGTACCGGGATGGGCGGGCTCGCTACCGCCTGTCCCTTGTGCTCGGGACAGATTCGTGCACATTGACTTGTGGACTTGTTGACTTTTGGGGGGAGGCTGGCCTTCTCCCTATTATTTAAGCAAGGTTTGTTTGTTTTGTTTTGTTGTTTTTTTTGCATTTGTTTTTTTTTTTGTTTTGTTTTTTGTTTGTTTTTTTCCTTTAGTTGCACGCTCCTGCGCCGGGGGGACCTCTCCCCGACGCACCAGCTTGCTTCCTTTCCCCCTTTTGGGGTGTTGTTTTTTTTTCTCTTAATTTTATTTTAAAGTAGCCTAGAACTAGGCCAGTTTTAATACGGCGACTAATGCCCAAGTAGGCAGTCGCCAGATGAGCTCTTAAAAAAAAAAAAAAAAATCTAATTCCAGGAAAGAAATTAAATGAAAAAGATTCACTGCAAGATTATCTTGATCCAAAACCACATCCTGATTATCAATTTGAAAAAGATCTTGGAATGTAATTTTACTGAACAAGAAGAGAGTGAGATAAGAGATGCATAAATTTTCTTGTAAAAGTTTTACTCGTCTTCCCGATAATTTTAGTCTTTTAAAAACAATGAGTTATTTCAGTGTAACAGAATGTCTCAAACCAATTAAACCAAGAATTATAGACCTTGTAAAGCATTTTAATGAAGATCGAGATTCTGACACAAATTGATTTCCAATGGAGAAATTTGCAAACAATACAGTGGACATAAGTGTCAGATACAGTTGCTTTTTGGATTGAGGTATCATCGTATAGGGATTCGACTGGAGCAAATCCATTTGAAAAATTGTCAACATTAGCTTTGACAATTCTCACCATGACACATGCAAATGCTGATGTGGAAAGATTATTTAGTCATATGAACTTTATTAAATCGACTGAGCGAAATCGGTTAAGCTTAAACATTGTAAGGGCGATTTAAAATATAATAAAGACTTAAACGAAATGAAAAATGCTGCTTTAGTTGCACTCTCCCAATAGAATTAGTGAAGATTGTATCCCTAGATTGCTATAAATTAGCCAGGGAGAGTAATTGTCGAGGAATATGCCGAGGGGTGGTTGGAGTTTTCCCCGACATATATATATATATATCCTATTATCCCGAATGTGGACGAGTCGTCGTACTACTCCTTATACTTCGTTCGGCCCGTGCCTTGAATGGGTTTATTGAATCAGAGTGTTTAGAGGTTGGCTATGGAGGGATTGGAATGAACTTTGCCAGCAAGCGACCCAAAGGAAGTTAGATACACAACAATATGAAAATAAAGTTTTAATGAACACTAAACAAGAAAAAAAAATATATATATATATATATATATATATATATATATATATATATATATATATATATATATACAAATAATGTGCTTTGAGAGATAAATTAATAAGTGAATCTCGGATATTTCACTTCGCTTGTAAATAACTATTCACTATGTAAATCCCTATACACTTTTAATGTTGGTAAGCTTCACGGTGAAGTTGTGGAATGTGAAAGGAAAGGGTTACCTTGGTACTTGATGTTCGGGTGGTGCTGGTGAGTGAAGGTCGTGGGATAAGAGGTGGAGACGATGAGGTAGGTTCTCCAGGGACTGACCTGATCCCACAATTCCGTCACGATTCTGCTGGAAGAAGGTGGTGACGTGAGCTTCTTGTTAAAGAGGGCCTCATGATCGTGAACTCCGAGGAATCTTGGGTGCCTCTGTGAGGGTGGTGGGCGAAGTGACCTATCGATGCATAGGGTCACGGAGAAAAGCCGAGATGTAGTTTTCTCGCTTAGGGAACCCGAGTGAGGCTGTTGATAGTTTCGGCTCTTACACGTGAGTACGAGCTTGGGTCCGCACTGACTTGCAGACCAACGGGGTAAGGACCCTCCATAACTGGGACCGATCTCCTCACTGAAGACTTGATGCTTCGACGAATTACCACTACACCGATAGATGGCAATTCCTGCCCCACCAGACGCTGTGCAAGCTCTACTACTGAGGGTGAAAAGAATTCATCTTTTATACTCGAAACTCGGGAGAGGTTCTCAGGCCGCCGGAAGTAGATTAGATGTCAAGCTACTCCATTTCGTCCTTTATAAACTTCCGGCAACCATGGGAAGCGAAGATGGGCTCCCATCTATCGATAACCAGTCGAGGAAGGGACTCGGTGGTTAGCTGAAATGGCCGGCGGTTTCTTCAGGCGGGAGACCATCACATATCGGGCCGGAAGGGAAAAGTTTGTTAACCCCTAAAGGAAGGTGGGAAAAACTTGGGAGCATTATGCTATTCTCCTACAGTAATCCTGAAGCTTCATCAAAAGAAGTTGACTTCCCAATTATTAATTAAAAACAAGGTAACTATTTGTTCATATCATTTTATTAGCCTAAAATTTTAAAACATATATTTATATACTTATAGTTAATTATTTGATATTCCATTAGTGCTTTGATTGGTGCTTTTACAAAATTATTTAGTTTTTTAATGAGCAAAATAGTGCTTTTGAAATTTTGACTTGGCACCCTGCGTCAAATATCTTTAATTTTATAAGAAAACAATATCTTAACACAACATTAATTAATTACTTTCTTGCAGGTTCTTTCAGTGTTAAGTGTTGAATCTCACTGTGAGCAGATCTAGGGATTTTAAAGCTATCTAACGGCTTAAAGACACCGGCAGTTGCCTTCCAAGTGTGAAGATCAGGCCATCCCAATCAGTGACAACCCCAATCCTCATCAATAACACGATGAGTAAGATCAGGTAAAATCCAAAGAGTACAAAATAAATTGCTCTGGTGGCCAAAGTGAGCCATGTGACCATGCAAAAATTGCTCAAAAGATGATCTGAAACTTCGTTCATTTAAGATAGCTCAAGACATCTGGTCTCCCACTCCACCAATAAAGAAGATAGTAGGAAGAGCAAAGCTGCTCCTACAACGGCTCCTTGATGACTCACAGCCTCCAGTTCTGTGGGGGGGGGTTAAAAGTTGTTAATTGACACATTCCGTTTGAACAGTGAACAAATTTCAGGAAACAGAAGCCAGCTACAGTGATGGTGTAAGTAGGCATAACAATAACAGACCAAATTAACCTCATCTTCATTGAAGAGTAAGATGGGAAGATGTGAATATAAATAAACATGTTTAATTAGATATGTTGAAGGAAAAAGTCCCCTTGGGTGGATGGCAGAATAGGAAATGAGAAGCAACCACACAGAGGCGACCAAAAATTAAAGACTGGTGGCAGGCAAATTTTAAGGAGGTTTGGTCAAGGGAACTTTGGCCTCCCAGTGCACCATATTTGAACCTCATCGACTTTGTAGTGTAGTCGTTGCCTGCACAGAATACATATAGAAAATCTCATTAAATTGTCTAAGTTCTTAAGCGCAAACTGGAAAAATATTGGGAAGAAATATCAGCTGAAACCCTGTGTGCTACTTGCGCTCAGGTTATACCTAGATTTTGTGAAGTCCTTTATGCTAAAGGCGTTCCAATTGCATATAATTACATCGTTTAGTAGCATCGTTTAGTATATGTTTATTCATGTGATTTATTTTCTGTTAATAAATCAGCCTAAATAGCGTTTCGAAAACCATAACCATAAATTTGTTTGATCGAAGTTGTAGGCGGATAGTTTTTAGGACTAAGATGACGGCAAACTAAATTTTGGAATAATGAACTGGGCTTTAAGAAAGACAATTACACAAATATAAATATATTCATAAAATCAACGAATGTACAATGAGAAAGTAGGTTAGGTATACAATGTAAGATATTTTAACAAATGATTTACAGTAACAAGATGCGAAGAGAATTGAAGTATGTGAAATTAATATGATGGAATAATATGGTGAATAATATAGTAACTATGATATATTGACAATGATGGACTGTGAATTAGGGGCTGCAATGAGAAGTAAATATAATTAGGACATACTCTCGTATGGTCATTTGCAAAGAATGTGAGAGTGGAATTAACTAAGTATGATTTGTTTGGAGGTAAATGACTAATTGTAGAAGGAATGATTACCGACCTTTATACAAAAAAAAGCTGCGAGTCGACTGGGGTGGAATAGTGTGCTATTTGGTCGAGCTGGAAGTGTGTGTTTGTTTGTTTGTGTGTGAAATTTTAAGAGATGATGTTTGGAACAGTATTACGTTAAATGAATTGACGAGTAAAATAAATAAATGAATTAATTATTAAGTTGTACATAAAATGATTTAATTTACAAAAGTTAAGTAAAATAATAAATATTAAATTGACAAAGTTAACGTTTAAAATGACAAAGTTAAAGGAATGCATAATATGAATTTTACATTAATTGAGATATATATATATATTTAAGTTTCCCAGGAGGTTTTTATTATAGGAATGCCCAGAGGCATTGCTATAGCATATCATTTTTTCTCTAGTTTTAGCCTAAGCATTATCTAATATTACATTCTGTTTGGAAAATATTCAAAGAAATATCAGTCTACACTCCTCAATGTTTCTCCCCTGTATATAAGATGCAATACATTATAATGTATAACAAAAAGTAACCAGGAATAAACAAGGGGTTCAGAAAAAATTGAGTTACTAATAATAAAATCATTAAAAATAGTTATTTTGTTTGTTCCATCTTTTGTGGCATTGTCTTTGGTGATATTACCAGGGATCAAATGCTCATTAGTATTCAGGTTAACTTCTTAGCTCTATTTTGGTCAAGTGTTAGGCTGAATTCAGGTCAAGTGTTAGGCTGAATTCAGGTCAAGTGTTAGGCTGAATTCAGGTCAAGTGTTAGGCTGAATTCAGGTCAAGTGTTAGGCTGAATTCAGGTCAAGTGTTAGGCTGAATTCAGGTCAAGTGTTAGGCTGAATTCAGGTCAAGTGTTAGGCTGAATTCAGGTCAAGTGTTAGGCTGTATTCAGGTCAAGTGTTAGGCTGTATTCAGGTCAAGTGTTAGGCTGTATTCAGGTCAAGTGATCACCTATATTCAGGTCAAGTGATCACCTATATTCAGGTCAAGTGATCACCTATATTCAGGTCAAGTGCTCAGGTTTACTCAGGTCAAGTGCTCAGGTTTACTCAAGTCAAGTGCTCAGGTTTACTCAAGTCAAGTGCTCAGGTTTACTCAAGTCAAGTGCTCAGGTTTACTCAAGTCAAGTGCTCAGGTTTACTCAAGTCAAGTGCTCAGGTTTACTCAAGTCAAGTGCTCAGGTTTACTCAAGTCAAGTGCTCAGGTTTACTCAAGTCAAGTGCTCAGGTTTACTCAAGTCAAGTGCTCAGGTTTACTCAAGTCAAGTGCTCAGGTTTACTCAAGTCAAGTGCTCGGCTGTATTCAGGCCTAGTATTCAACTGTACTTAGGCCAAGTCCTCAGTTGCATTCAGATTAAGAGCTCAGCTGTATTTATGCCCATTGCTCAGCTATATTCAGGTCAAGTACTCAGCTGTATTTCGCATAGAGTGCTCAGCTGTATTAAGGTCAAATGCTCAGCTTGATTGAAGTCAAGTGTTTAGCTGTATTCTATTCAGATCAACTGTTCAGCAGTATTCAGATCAAGTGTTCAGCTGTATCCAGCTTAATTGCTCAGCTGTTTTCATATACAATTCTGGAAAAGTCATCTATTTACTAATTCATGATTTTTCCTATATTTTATTTCTTTCTTCAAACCTTTCTTACTTTCATTCGATTTCCATTATTCCACGGTCATTCTTTGTTATTTGTTTTCTGTATTTTCATTTAATTCATGTCATTAGTTTTCTCATTAATTTTTATTCATTTTATTGTTGTATTTTCATTTCATTCTTATTATTCTCATTTCTTATTCCTTTGCATTCGTTTTCTTATTATTTTTTCTTTTCATTTCATTCTCATATTCATATTTTTTTATTCCTTTTCTATATTTTCAATAATTTTCTTTATTCGTGGTTATTTTAATTGTATTCTTATTATTCAAGGTTTCTTATTCCATTATATTTTTTGCCTTTATTCATTTTTATATTCAGTTCAGTTCTACGTCTCAACCCCCACTTCTTTGCCCTCTCGGCCTCCTCTCATCCCAAAATCTTATCGACGGCTAGCTTCCATTGACATTCCATCCCTCCTTAATGATGTTGCCTCTAATTTAGCCCCTCCCGACGCTCTCGCCTCCCCTGACCAAATCCTTGGAGCAATCCCTCCTAACTTGCCTTAATGCCCATTCCCCCATTATTACTCCTTCGCCCTCTCACCGTCACCGCGCCCCATGTTACTCGCTGAGACTCCTACGCTCGAGACAGTCTTTACGTGCCCATGAAAGAGCTCTTCGTAAAGCTCGCTTCCGTGGGCAAGATACAACTGCTCTTTCGCTCACTTACTGTCTTGCGACATCTCTCTACTTCGCTAAACTGAAATCTGCTCGAAGCCCATTCGCGTAAATTGCTAGCCGACAATAATAATGACCCCCCGCACCGTTTTCTGCCTGCTCTCTTCTCTTACCTCCTCACACCAAGTCCCCACCCCCATCAGCCCCCTTACCCTCTCAAAATTCTTCGCTGATAAGGTCATCAACCTTTGTGCCTCCCTCCCACGACTGCCTGACCAGTCCTTTCACATTCTCCCTGATCCCCCCGCCCCTCCGGCCGCTCAACGTATTTCCTGCTGTGACCGCTTCTGAGTTGTCTGCCTTACTCTCGCGCTCTAAAAAATCTGGCTTCCCTTGTGACTCATTCTCCCCCAAGCTATTAATCAAAATATTGCCCGTCATACTCCCAATGCTCCTCCACCTGTTCAATACCTCCCTTGCTACTGGTGTTGTCCCTTCTTCCTTCAAATGTGCCCAAATCCGTCCGATCCTTAAAAAGCCGAAGCTTAACCCTTCCGACCCAGCTAGCTATCGCCCGATCTCGCAACTTCCCTTCCTCTCTAAGGTCCTTGAGAGAGTAGTTGTTTCGCTCATTAATTCCCACATCGTTGCCTGTAATATTGATGACTTACCAATCAGGTTTTAAAGCTGGGCACTCTACCGAAACAGCTCTACTCAATGTTACTGATTGCTGACGTAGAGCTACTCACCTGGGTTGTGCTTCTATCCTCATTCTACTTGACCTCTCCTCTGCCTTTGATACTATTGACCATTCCGTCTTGCTTGATCGCCTCCACTCTTTCCTTGGCATTTCTGGCATTGCTTTCGACTGGTTCCGCTCTTACCTTTCGTTTTGCACCCAATCTGTAGTGATTAACGATATCTCCTCTGACCCCACTCCCATTGGCTTTGGTGTCCCTGAAGGCTCTGTCCTCGGCCCTCCTCTTTCGTATCTAATTATTCCCTCTTAGCTCCATCCTACGTAATCTCGGTCTATCCTTCCACCTCTATGCCGATGACACTCAAATATTTATTTCATCTTTTCCCTCGACCATTGCCCACTCAATCTGTGACCTCTTATCTGCCTATTCTTCTATCTCGGACTGGCTATCGGCTAACTTGCTCAAACTTAACCACTCTAAAACGGAAGTTCTTCTGGTTAGTACCCTCGCTCTAGTATACAAAGTTAAATGCCTCTTTCCCTCCCTCCCTCTGGGTGGAAACTCTCTCGCTTTCTCCCGCTCTGTTAGAAATCTGGGTGTTGTGTTTGATGAGCATCTCTCCTTCAAGCCACACATCCACAATATTAGTAAATCTTCCCTTTGTTTCCTCCGTAACTTCTCCCGCATTTGCTCTCACTTCGATCGCCAAAGTCTTGAGACTGCTGTCCACGCCTTAATTACCTCCCTCCTTGATTACTGTAACTCTCTTCTTGTAAATCTACCATCTTTCTTTCTACATCCCCTTCAGCTAGTCCAGAACTACGCTGCCTGACTACTCTTCCTTCCCTCTCGCTTCTCCTCTTCTATGCCCCTGCTTCAGGAACTGCACTGGTTACCTGTCAGATATCGTTCTCATTTCAAGATTCTTCTCTTCACTTTTAAGGTCCTTGACCAAAAGGCCCCAACCTACCTTTTCTCTGCTCTTTCCCAACGTCTCGCCCCTCGGGCCCTTCGGTCATCTCATGCTCGTCTCCTGAACACTCCTCGCTTGTCCCTCTGCTCAATGGGCGACCGCTCCTTCTCAGTCTGTGCTCCCAAGCTTTGGAATGCATCTGTTCAGGATTGCCTACTCACTCACCTGATCTTATCCCACAGCCGCACATGCGCTCTGTGAAGGCCTCGGGCCTTTAAGAGCGCATTATAAGATTTATTATTATTCTTATTCCATTTTCTTATTCTTTTATTTGTTGTCATTATTCTTTTTTCCGGTTTTCTGTTTTTCTTTTCCTCATTATTTTTATTCGCTGATATTATTCTTTTTCGGTTTATTTTTCATTCTTGTTTTTCTTTTCCCCATTCTTTTATTAATATTTTGTGTTTTTCATTTTATTTCTCATAAATTTGTATTCGTTTTCAATTTTCGTTTATTTCTTTTTTTTCATTCTTTTTATTCCTTTTATTATTTCTGATTAATCATTGTCTTTATTCATTTCTTCTTCTTGTTCTTTTAGTTTTTAATTAGTTTTCCTTATTTTTATTTAATGTTATTCACTTTTCATTTTTTTTCTGTTTATTTTCTTTAATTAGATATTTTTACTTTTTTCAATTCATTACTGTTATTTTTATTTTTACTTCCTTTTTATCCATTTTTTCCTATTTATATTAATTTAATTCTTGTTATTTAGGCTTTTCTAATTCCTCTTTATTCATTTTCTTTAATTATTTTATTTTGTTTTCATTCTTGTAATTCTCTTTGGTCATTCCTCTCTTCATTTTCGTTTCTTATCATTTCGTTTCTCTCATTATCATTTGTTTTCTTTACCCAATTTTATTTGATTAATTATTATTTTTTCAATTCTTTTAACTTGTTTTGATTATGCTATTTTCCTATTTCCCTTTCTTTCTTTTGTTTATGTAGGAAAATAGCGCCATCTGCCCCACCCATTGTGGAAAAGATCCCCCAACCGGATAGTGAAATGCACATAAAGATCAAAATGACACACATCGGTAAGCCTGAAAACACCAGTGGTCGGTCCTCCTTGAGGCGGGGGGACTGGACCCTCTGGGAGCCATTAGGTGCCATTACCATTCCACGTCAAGGAAAGGGCATAGGGTATAGCAGTACTCCATCGTAAGTTTCCGGAGCAGAGGAGAGAATGGTATGTTGCCCTGTGAAGAGGGAAGGGAATGAAAGCGGTGTTTTGATTGGCTATGTGCGTAATGACGTCAGTAATCCAGCGTCGTATCTTTTGGGCATTCTGTTTTTTGTTTTATTTATTCTTTAGTGTCTTCCCCTTTTCTTATTTCATTCATGTTTTCTATTTTATTTTTTTATATTTTCATTTCATTTTAACTATTCCTTATTCACTTTTTATCTTATTTCATTCTTGTTATTCCCTTTTCTCATTCCTTAATATCCATTTTTTATTTACTTTTCTATTATTTATTTCTATTCCATTTCTCCTTGCATTTTCATTTGTTTGCGTTATTTATTTTTACATTTATATAGTTCTAGTTATTCCTATTTTTTAGTCCTTTATTCGTTTTCTTTATTCATTTTTATCTATTTCCATTTAATTTTGTGATTCCCTTTTTGTTTCATTTTATTCGTTTCCTCATTAATTTTTTCCATTCTATTTCTTTTTTCCCATTCCTCTTATTCATTTTTCAATTTTCAATTATCCATTCCCTTAAGAGATTTTAGAGACACCTGTCTCGAAACTGATGCTGTTTATATTCCCAATGGTGATTTCAGCGGCGAGTTCAAAGTTTCTAAATTTAACAAATCCTAATTTTATAGATTTAGAAACGATACCATTCTTTTATAAGTCTGAAAAACCCTCTTTAACCGTTCCACCTCACTTTTGCCACTGCAGTGATGGTGACTGAGTGAAGTTTGAAAACAAAAAGAAAACTGGTCTGGACCTATGAGAAAATGTCCACTCAGCGGGTAAAGAATTAGGGTGAAATAACTTGTACCGATTCTGCTTCCACTTTAATCACAATAGTTTCAAGACCGCTATCCACTTTTGCATTACTTCCAACCTCGTCGGATCCCCTGCTTCCACTCTCTGACTCTTTAAACTTGAAAACTATGCAGCCTCTTCTTCTTCCGCTCCAAGAGTTGCACTGGCTCTCTTTCCGGTTCCCTTTCATCATTAAGGTTCTTCTGATGTAGTCTTAAATGGTAATGCTTAACCCTTTCCCTACCTGTCTCCTTCACTGAAACCATCTCAAACTCAGAAAACCTTACGTTCCGGCTCTGCCCGTTGTTGCATGTACCTCGTAGTCAGTCGCTTGTGCTGCGTCGGGTGACAGCGCCTTCTCAACCTGCGCCCCTCAAGACGTGGAAGGAACAACAGTCAGCCGATATACGCTCGTTGGTGCCTTCAAAGCGCATTAAGACTCATCTGTTCCCTCCAGCCTTCTCCTAGGGCTAAATAGGGGGCTTGCGAGGTGACATTGTACTGAACAGCGTCGACAAATGCATTATTTGTTTTAGTAGTATTTAAGTTACTACTATTTCTTGGTTAAAGACGCAATACGTATACTCATCAAACTAGCGAACTCTAGAATGAGAATGCAAACGATACCACGTTCCACAAAAAATGCCTTTTAAAGTGAATCACCGGAACGATAATAAAAATATTTAAGCAGTCTTTAATTGTGAAATCAATAAAAATTATATTTATAAAAACTTTACCTAAAAATTGTATTTCTTCACTTTAAAGCTCTATAATGAGTATAAAAAAGGAGCCGTGGACCAAAGCGCGAAAAAGGATTAGAGAATATTCCTGCAGATTGTTAAAATTATTCAGAAGGGTTCCATTGTTCAGGAGCTCTTGAACAGTTCTTTTCCTCTGCGAGAATAACCCCACCCGACCTGTGGGTTACCCTTGATTGGGATAGGTCTATGGGAGCACAACCCCGAATGAAAACGCCGTTAGTGGGGTCCCACATTGGGCGGTTTTCGACAAACGGGATGTCCGGCAGACCTCTGCAACCTCTCACAGTTGATGGTCGTCCTGATTAACTCTTGTCACCATCAATTCTGTGCGAGGCTAAGCTGTGGAGATAGGCCCAGCGCAAGCCCTTCTCCACTCATCTTTTTCTCATCTCTCTTTTACTCATCTCTTCATTCAATCATTCCCTTCACACACTCATCCCTTCATTAACCCTTTATCATCATACTCATAAATTCATCTTCATTTTCATCGAGTGAAGCTTGAGTCGTCTTCGTATCCGAAGGACGGCTATAAAAACGACGACAACCAATCCACGATCTACTTATCTTCCCATGTACTCATCTGGTGATCTTCTCTCGTCTTCTACTCATCTCTTTATCTACCCATCTACTATAGTTACTATCCTGCGCTGTTTGCTTTGATCGTGGCTTATATTGCTGACCGGAGTAAGGTGGTAACGCTAAAAAGTATTAATGAATTGGATTTCTGAATTCACTATTTAAAAAAATCTAAAATTTTATTCTTTTTATTAAACACGTTTTTATCAACTTTCGGGTTTGTTTGTTTTTTTTTCACTCCCACTGCGGTACTCCATGTTAAAAAAGTACAATTTAAATTTGAACAAAATTACGAACGGTCGAAACTTGAATTATACAAATTTTATATATACAAAAAAAACAGGCAATGGCCTTGCCATTCCGAGCTTGCCCTTCGCTACTAAGATTAAAATTTAAAATCGAAAAAAAAAGCAGCCATGGTTAAATTTTTATAAATTTTCTGATCTTTGCCGAATATAATAATTTTATAAACGCACTCTGAACTAAATTTCCTGCCATTCAATATATCACGTTGCTAAAATATAGTTATAAAAGAAGATATATAAAAATCAATTTTCTGAACTTCACCATTTATAATTCTTTAGGTTTTAAAAAATTCACAATTTCGATATTTATATTTATTTCTGAACTTCACCATTTTGTTTTTCTTAAAGAATTATTAGAAATAACTTTAATAAAAAACATAAGTCATAACCAAACTAAGATGAAATTATTATTCAAATACTCAAAAAGTCCCCTTCTTAAATTATAGAGTTAGTGATGATGATTATGATTTAAGAACCATATTGAAATTGGGTTTTTAACTATAATTTAAGAAGAGGATGATTTTTTTTTAGTATTTGAATAAAAATTTCATCTTAGTTTGGTTATTATTTGTTTTTTATCAAAGTTCAGAAATAAATATAAGTATCGAAATTTTGTGAAATTTTTAAAACCCATAGAATTATAAATGGTGAAGTTCAGAAAATTTATTTTTATATCTTCTATAACTATATACTTTAGCATCTTGATATTTTGAATGGGGGGAAATTTAGTTTAGAGTTCCTTTTTAAAATTATTATAATTGGCGAAGTTCAGAAAATTTCTAAATTTAACCATCGCTGCTTTCTTATAGATTTTAAATTTTAATCTTAGTAGCGAAGCGCAAGCTCGGAGGGGCGAAGCCATTGTTTGGTCCTTTTATAATGAAGGATCTTCCATCAGCCTCGAACAAGTTTAGTGGAGCTTCATAATAGAACATTTTGCCCCAATCTTCAGCAGTCCATTCTTTATATATCCTACAAAAGTGGACCTTATCCGTAAGGTTCATCTTGATGAGATGAGACTTCTTGACAGCCCACCTCGACTTGAAACCTTTCTCGAAAAGTCTCAGACTCAATGTTCACACCTTCTGCTCCTTTCCAATCGTGAGAAAGTTTGGCCGATCGTCTTTGAACTGCTTCTGGTGGGAGTTTGTCGACGTCACGGGTTTCCGCGCAGATAGCGATGTATCCGCTGGAAACCTCCATTAACTTCACGAGGTCAACCTTTAGTTCTGCTCCAATGGTCTCTCATAGCTTGCTCTTTTGGGGCGCGGTTTGTCGTGGGATGGCCCTAAAGGGGGACCCTCTTTGCTCCTCTTATTTTCTTCGCCTGAATTAAATGTGAAGTTATATGTTTATGTGTGAGCATGAAAAAGGGGTGAAAAAAGTGGATGATTTTGGTAAAGAAACTGGAGACAGCAATTAATGATATGATAAATGAAAGACAACCGCCTGAATACTGGAAACAGCCAAGAACAGTGATGATAGCGAAGGTCAAGAAGCCAAAGATTATAGAATATAGACTCATTGCTTTAACAAACGTAGATTATAAAATATTTATGAGTGTGGTTAAGGAATATCTTGTAAAGCATTTGGAGGAGGAGGATGAGATGAACGAGTTACAGGCTGACTTCACCACTGGGGGAAGGTTGGAGGATAATCTCTTTCTCCTGCTGCAATACTGTCTTAGGGGAAGTGCGAGGATGAGGAAGATATTAATTAGCGATACACTTCGCTAAGGCTTTTGGTAGTATTAGTAGACAGTAATCGATAGATACTTATCTTTTAAAAGGTTGATCCGGAAATAATTAATATTGGGGTTAAATTGTATGAAGATGATGAAACTGAAATAAATATGGATAACAGATATATAGGTACAATGAAGACAAAGAACGGCATTAGATCAAGGTGCACCGGATCCCCTCCACTCTTTGTAATGGTGGTGAATATGGTTATAAGGGCAATAGCAGCATCTGGGTTGGGATATAGAGATGAGAAGCACTACATCCCTGCTCTGATCTTCGCCGATTATGGTCTACTTATGGCAAACAGTATTAGGAGGATGGAGCAGATGCTGGATGTGTTGACAAGGACAGTTGGAGTGATGGAGTTAGGAATAAATAAGGGGAAGAGCCATTGTATGATTTTTTAGAATAAGAGACCCGATAGCATCTGTGGAATAAAAGTTGTAAAAGAATTGAAATACTTAGGGATAACTATAAATGACACCATGGAATGTTTCAAGAAACAGAAGGATGGCTGTAGTTGCGTATTCTGTGATAGCGAGGTCATGCAATAAACAACTGATTGGTAAAACCTTTTGGAAGTTTGTCGTGTTGCCCAGTGTGTTGAGTGGTTCTGCGTTGGACGGGGGGCGGGAGCTGGAGCAACTACAACGTATAGAGAATTCTGTTTGGTGGACTTGGAACTCCAGGATGTGCCCCTAATGTTACATTCCAGGGAGAGGTGGGAGCCTCGTCTGTAGTGGTGAGAGATATGAAGATGAAGTTTGGATTTGGACAACATACTTTGATGACTACATATGATGACATGATTAACTGGGTTAAGGGTGGATGGGGTAAGACAATGCAAAATTACAGCAACAGATTGAAGAAAACTCGAGCCCAGATGACAAAGATGGATGTGCGGGGAGGTATATGTTCTTGTCGAGGCCAATGACACAGAGATGGAGGAGGGAAAAGGCGAATAAGGTTACGATCAGACACTGATGAATTCAAACAGGAGATAAAGGATGACAATGTCTACAATAACACCTTCCCTTCAATACTGTTGTACAAATGTAGGAGCAATACACTGGGACTGAACTGGAGGGAGAGATTTGTGGGTGAACCAGTTCTGTGGTTTGTGTGGTGGTGGTGAGGAAGAGACCTTGGAGTAATTCTTGCTGGTTTGTCCGAGTCTGGATCATTTGAAAGAGCAAAATGGTATGGTTGGAAGAAGGCTGGGTAAATATGTAGATTAGCGGCCCGGCCGAAAAAAAATTGTATAAATATTATCGTTCACTCGTGTCGGAATATTCATGCGCGTTTGAGTCCTTTTTGAATTATTATTCTATAAACAATTAGGATTATATACTGGGGGGCTGTGCCCCCCAGACCCCCCCCATTTTAATGAAACTCAGGATCATCGTAGTGTAGTCCCCCCATTGTGTTTACCCCCACACGAGCCGTCAACTTAAATGTACTTCAAAAACGTGAAACATTTTGGAACACGGACGAAATAGTACGTCCCATCGTTCGCGCCGATAATCTACATATTTACCGAAGGGGGGGAAGAGCTGCTGCTGTATGAGCAGAGGGAGGAATCAATGAGAGAGAATCTGAAATGGTATATACAAATGCTGTGGGCGGAGAGGAGACGGATGATGATACCGAAATATTATAAAGTCGAGTACCTCAAGTAGGAAGATCACAACTAGCATCCAGTGCCGATGCAAAGGTATACTGGAATATTACACGGTATCAGCACTGCCGGGATCGGAGATGATGATAGATAGACGGATCCGGTTGGGCTCCTCAAGAGGGGTGATGCATGGTGGACATGATGAAAGTAGCGGCCGAATCAACTTCCGCTACCCTTTTGCCACCTCCCCTCGAGTTTTAAACATCATAACTACTCCCACCATTCACAGAGACGGGGGTTACTTCCCACCATGGCCATGGTCGGACCTTCGGGTGTGAAGATTACTCTCCCTACCCGAAGGTTGCAGTGAAGTCCCACACCGGAAACAATTCTGACTCATGATTCCGTTGTTGGGCTATTCCTCATGAGCCCCTAATTATGCCATGATCCCCTAATTATGACACTTCCGCCATAGTCTGGACGAAATCAATACATGGCAAACTGCTCGGGTGAGTTCTCGTGTTGGTCGATCGGCGTGAGCAATGTTTTTTTTTTAGCCCTCATTTAATTATGGCTCTCCGTAAATAAAAAGTATTATTCCTCTCTTTTAAAAGTGGTGGAACAACTCCACTAGGCTCTCCGGTTCGTCTGATATCGCGGCTCTTGATCCGTTACTAAGTAATCTCCGAATTATGAATTTCGATGCTTTCGACAACAAATGTTTGTGAATCGAAAATCGACCTTCGGTACCTTGGACCAAAACGCAATTTTGGATTCAGCGAAAGAATGCACTTTGTTTTGTTTTGTATTTTTATTAATTTTGAAATGATGACTTTTAATAAACCTGCAAAATTTTAAATAATTATTCTTATCACGTAAATTAAAAAAAAAGAATGAAAAGATAAAAATATATATAATCGCAAAACATTTGGCTTTAAATACATATAAACATATTTTTATTTATTATGTAGTGACGTTTCGTTATTTTCACGGATAATATCTTCAGAGTGTGATGTAATAAGGTTCATCTAGCCTAGAATATACAGGAGAGAAGCATACCGATGTCTGCTACAGATATTGCTATGGTCAAAGGCTTAAAGACTGCAATGGGATTCTTAAGTCCTAAACAGGAGTAGGATATTTACGCTTCATAAAATAAAGGTATTTCAGGTGCGTAAATGAAATTATAGGATAGATAAGTGGAACTAAATAAAAAGATTCTCAAATAAAAAAAAATACTATGTATAATGAGAATAGGGAATACAATTGAAATATATAAATTATGGCTTAATTCTTCTCCGTTCTTTATTTCTGTTATCATTATTTTTATTAATGTAGCCTCGGCTATTCTTAACGTCTGTTCTTAGGCACCTTTATACATTTCTAAAAAAGTTTTTGATATGCCGATTATTTTCTTGTAGTGGTACAACTATTGGAGGCGTGTAGTGGATTTTGTTATGTTTGAATCAATGTTGTTGTTGTGCGCGTGTTCAAGGTAATTGCATTGAACTTCCAGTTTTTTCCCTGAAGATGGCATAAGCGAATGACTAAATCAGATGAAGAATATAATACAAACTCTAAAGCCACCTATTTACTTCTCTAAAACACAAAGAAAATATTACGAAAAGGAGAAGTTCAATGTAAAAATATATTAAAATCAAAGCGGATATAAATTTTATAAAATATATTAATAATGGGGGACACAATCCCCCTGTATAAAATGAATTACCAAGAAAGAGCGGCTGACGAAATGATCTCGTGCGCATGCGTCAAATCTCTTGGCCGCCTCGGTGATCGTGCCTGAAAAACCATTTGCAGACGACAACCCATCTCTGGTGCTATTTGGTCCATCGCTCTGTTGTGTTTTCAGTGAATTGTCCCAATTTTAAGGCCAGCGAGCCTCGCTGGCGTGAAATAAAAGTAAGTGCCCGGATCGTGTTAGTTAGTGATTGTGGAAATATCTGTTATGTTGAACATTTTTCGCATATGATAGGTATTTAGAAGAGAGAGGATATTTCGACACGTGGAACACACTAATGATTGACTGGAGAAATGATTTACAATTTGCCGCTGCAGATAAATACCAGACGTCATGTCCGAGGTACTTCGCTTAGCCTTTATAATCACGACTTCGTGTTATCTTGGTTTATAGTTTGTACAATTAGTTCGAATCTGACAATGGCCCAATTAATTATTGGGTTAGCTTCCCTTCAAGTATTTATTTACTAATGGGATAATTCCCAGAAATGAACTGTCCGGATTTTTAAGATTTCAACAGAATTACCTCATAAATCGATCGACCTTGTAACTCAACCTGGTTACTTAAAAGGAAGAAATTTACACTAAATCTGATTGACATCCGTAATCACCCCCTTCAAAAAGTATGTTGACGTCCCTCAAATCCGCACCCCACCCCCAACAAAAAACAAAACAAATACTATGTTGATATGGATATCAATAGTAGTACTTGTTTTTTGATCCGTCAACGACTAATAATGTTTACTACCTGTATATTTATTTTTCTTTACGAAACGAATGATATATTAGTATAATACCACATTTTGTATATAAAATGACAAGATTCCACCTTATAAGGACAAAACATTTGTGTTTATTCACAAGATAAAACTGCATTCAATAAATCATTTACAATTTTTTGTATTAAACTTTATACAGTGCTTAGATATTTACGTAAAACTTCATTATAGATAACAGGCTGTGTATGATGATATTCGACTATGCTTGGCTGAAAAAATGGGCCTGATCCGAACCGCCACAAAGTCGCCTCGAATGAGATAACCATCCAGCAATTAACCATACCCAATATACTTTAACCTCCCTAATACCATTTATTTTATTTGGTTCGTTGGCCCCTTAACACTACAGGCCCCCACTAAGATAAGAATCGGTGCTACAGCAATACAAATTTGATTGTAGAAACCGGGTGTTAACTACCGTAGTTTTGAGCGCATGGGCTCGACAACATGTTCTTGGAGGTCTCGATTGCACGTACCCTCCCGACCCCAACATTCAGAGCGGGTGTTGCTTTAGATTCCTTTTCATCCTAGGTCTTAATTCCTCTCGGGTGGTAGGTCAAACAAAACTCCTTTTGAAACCATGGATGCTTTTTTTTTTTTAATTTTAATCTTAGTAGCGAAGCGCAAGCTCTCCTCCCGTAGGGGAGAGTGGCGAAGCCATTGCCTGGTACCTTAATATAATTATTAAACTAATTTATTACTAATACCAGGCAATGGCTTCGCCGCTTGCGCTTCGCTACTAAAATTAAAATTTAAAATCTAAAGAAAGCAGCCATGGTTAAATTTTTATAAATTTTCTGAACTTTGCCAATTAAAATAATTTTAAAAGGGAACTCTAAACTAAATTTTTCCCCTTTTAAAATATCACGTAGCTAAAATATAGTTATAAAAGATATATAAAAATAAATTTTCTGAACTTCACCATTTGTAATTCTTTGGGTTTTAAAACATTCAAAAAATTTCGATACTTATATTTATTTCTCAACTTCACCATTTTGTTTTTTGATATTATAAAAAAATTATTAGAAATAACTTTGCTAAAAAAAACATAAGTCATAACCAAACTAAGATTAAATTATTATTCAAATACTCAAAATATCCCCGTCTTAAATTATAGTGATGATGATGATGATGATTATAAAAATAGATATAAATATTCTTTTTCTACGTTATTCTAATCCTTGTAGTGTTTGTTTTTTGAAAAAAAAAACTATAAAACCCGGGGGGTTTTCCGACCCTGCTGGGGAGGGGCTGCTACCCTCCAGGTGGTAGCTGCAGTGAAACCGCCCCAGATGGACGGACCTCCATGCCATGAACAAAATGCGCCACATCTTTCCGACCCTATCAAGATGGCGGCCTCAGGGCCTTCTTACATGCCGACTCCGTATCGGTCATTCTGGATTGACCCACGGCTTCTTGATGGAAGAGGACTACCCCCATTTATTGTGAAGACTGGATCGTCCCCCTGCCGATCAGCCCCCTCATAGCCGAATGCCCGACATTCGACGAATTAAGACTCCGATACCTACCCAATCGATAGTGGGAGATTAAAAAAAAAGTGTAAAAAATGACCCGAGAAAGTGTGGGGGAGAACACGTTTCTCATGAGGCCCTGGGGTTGGAAGGGCATGCTGCTCCCCCAGGTTTTAGTTGTAACCGGGGCATTACCCCTACTGCGCCACTCGCGCAGGGTTCTGCCACTTTGGCGGGGCATTTGGCACTACAGGGAACAAATTGCACCAGAATTCAGGTACTCAAAGGTGTATATTTGCTCCTCCCTTCGGGGCTGTTTCACCACGCCTGGAGGTAGTCCAACGAAGGTGAAAGATGGTGTTAAACCGTCTCTATTTTTTTCCCTCGGGTAATTTAGTAGTTATGGTCTACATGGAAGGGGATCAAACCATGACTCCTAATAAGGATTTCTTGATGAAGGGTTGAGGCCCTGATTTCTTTCCTTTACGCAACCAATGTGACTTTTTGGAGGAGGTTGGCCTCTTTCATTTTATTTGACTTGTAGGCGCATGTTTTGCGCGGGGGGGGGGTTACCCCCGACTCCGGAGCGTGTTTCCTTGTTTTTTAGCTTGTTTCTTAGCCTTTGTTTATCTTTTTATCATTGTTATTTGTTTTTTACCTATCCTAGTATTAATTAGGCTGCAGCGTGAATTACAGCGACTTCTGCCCCAGTCGGTAGTCGCCAGATGGGCTGTTAACAAAATGTCCCGATACTGGGATGAGCGGGGTCGCTACCGCTGTTCCCTTGTAATCGGAACGAGTTCGTGCACACAGACCTATGGACTATTTGACTTTTTTCGAGGAGGCTGACCTCCTTTTTATCTGACTCCTTTGTATTTCTTTGTTCTGTTTCTTATTTTTTTTGCTTTTTTTCGTTTTTTTTTGTTTGTTTGTGAATTTTAAAGTAGCTCAATAGGCTGACATTTTAATTGCGGCTACTTATGCCCTTGATGGATGGCAGTCGCCATAAGGGCGCTGTTAAAAAAACAAAACAACCCACACAACCATGAACAGTTCACGAATAACCATTGAGTTAAAAATCAGGGTGAAAAAGAAATTTGATTGGCCAAAAAATGAAATTCGCAAAAAGGAATTTTCTTTTTCGCGAGAGTCACTTTTCCAAGTGAAAGACGTTTTGAGACAACAAAATGAAGCGTGATTTTTTTTTAATGAGAAAGTTTAGAAATGTACATTTGTCAATTATTTTTTTGTTTTGATTTTAGAATGTTTCTATACGACCTATTAAAAAAAAAAGAACAGAGTAGAAAAAAATGGCAAAGAATAATGGAGAAGAAGATGTAATAATAGACCAAATAAATGTGGAGGAGAACAGCTTGCTTAAAAATAAAAGAAATTACCACTCAGTTTAGAGACTTGTTTCGTTTGAGAAGATTAAGCATAGAAGAATTAACTAAATATCTACGGTCAGTCCATCCCGTAAATAATGCGACATTTTTTGATGCTTATTATTTTATGGATATAAATAAAACGCCTTTGAAGTTTTTATTTATTAATTTAATAAGTATTAAATTGGAAAGAAAGTTCCCGCACAACCTTTTTGTAAATGTTTATTTATTTATAGATTTATTCAAAGGTTTATTTATAGATTTATAAGAGTGTGTACGACTAGTTAATGTGTATGGGCCTAGTCTTTCCTATGCTTCGTTTGAAAGGGCGCAGTGACCTAGAGCCTCGGTTGACTAGGTCATCACTCATCATGCACTTTCAAGCACGAGTCACGATTTATTAAGGAATGAATATGCAGCAAGTTTTTACAACCAAGTCAAAATAAATAGGTAACAGTGGTGAAACAGGAACATTGAGCGAAGAAGAGAAAGTTACAACTAGAAGAAAGAAATAAAGGCTCCAGGAGACGATGGAGATCAATTTCTTTATATTTTGCAAAATTAATATTATATACATATTTAGAATTTACCTAATATGCACTACATATTATGAGGCCTAGGAAAGCCTATTTAAAGTGACGCATATCTTCAAAAGGCCGCTCTTTCAGCATTAAAATAGATGAAAACTAGGAAGACGAAAAGAGCTAAAGTTACCTCTTTCTGAGTAATCTTACACAATATGGGAATCCCTAATCTGAATACATTACTGTACCCGTATCAGCGTTTAAGTATGGATAGTAAATACAACGAAAAGATAACGAACGCAAAGTAGTTTGTAATCGACATTTTTATTCATGTCGAAATCGTATGGAATTTCTTTAGAACTCTTGGTTCTAATCCTTGGGCATTATATGTTGCCGATTATAATTACCCATCAAATGACTCGTGAACAGCAACGTTTTCTTTTACTGTATAATTACAAGTCCGGCCTAAACGCTGCCAAATCGCAACGTCGTATCAACCAAGCATTTGGATAAGGCACAATAAATCTTCGCACAGCCTGGGATTGATTTAAGAAGTTAAGGCGTGGCCAATGCGATCTCAGAGATCAGCCAAGAAGTGGTTGACCCTCATTTATTGACAATGACCGTTTGTGCGCTGTGTCAAAGCTGATCCACATCTGACATCATGCAAGCTGTCAGCCATACAGCCATTTTGCATCATTTAGAGGAAATTGGTTACGTCAGCAAACTGGACGTTGGATTCCACGTAAACTGACCAACTTCGACCATCAGTGCCGCATAGATGCCTGCATGACATGACTGTCCAAAAAACGTCGTCTGATTGGCTGAACAAACTGGTTGCACGCAAAATAAGCTCGACAGACAAAGATCCTCCTGTACAACTTCAGGCAAAGGCCGACCGACATAAGGGAGTAATTTACTGAGAAATGTTGAAACGCATTTAGTTTATCGACGTTCAATTATACAGTCAACAACTGCACACAAACAACCAGAATTGGCTGGTGTGATGTTCTTCATTTTAACGTTCGACCACACGTTGAAAATGACCTGTGAAGAATCCACTTTACTCACCAGATTTTCATCTATTCCGGGCACTGCAGAACTTCTTGAATGGCAAAACGTTCGAAATGATGAAGAAATGAAAACTGCAGTTGAAGACTTTGTGGATAGCTTTGTTTAGGAAAGAAAAGTAGCGAAACGAGTTTCGAACGTGCTTCCCGCGTCGCTGGACAGTCGTTAGCGAAAGTCTCAAACCACTCGGCCATCCTGAGTTCCCCAAAAGACTCATTCTAGCAAAGCATTTAAGCCGCTCGCCTGAACTTCTCGCACGCTACATCTTCTTTGATAGCAAACCAGTTGCATTTTACAACAAAGGCATCCCTGATCTATCCTGTTGTTGGAAGGAGATGCTCGAAAATAAGAATGATTACATTGTTCATTGATATGTTTCTTTTGCTGCATTTTTCCGTTCTAAATGATGGTCAATAAAAGTTGTGCGAGAACTTGGTTTCCAACCTTTTACTTTCAACCAGTTACTACCACTAGTCTCCATCTTAATATTAGCTTTTCGACACCATGTTTGTAAAAATGACTGGATTTTGATATTAAAAAGCTTTTGAAAGTTGGTTAGACCTCTTTTGCTGTTGGCATCTTCATTCTCTTCAAGTGATTCGCTAAACTCATAAAAAGAGAGTAATTTGATGGGGCTACGTCGAGTGAGTATAGAGGATGACTCGGCTCCCAATCGAAATTGTTAAGCTTTTGTTTGGTATCTCTTCCCATATGAGGTCACCCGTTGTCTTAATTGTTTAATGTTGGCCTTTTCTTTTCTTGAAGTGCTGTGTGCAAACGGTTCAACTGAGCACAGAAACCTCTTTGGTGAGAGTGTGATTTGGGTTTAGGAGTTAAAATGGATTATGCCATTCATATTCTTCGCCAACAGAGCCCCCACATCTTAAACTGCTTCTTGGCCAAGGATTTTCTAATTAATCACGCAACAAGGCTCGAGTTTGCCACGTTACTCCTTGGTAGAATTATCTCGAACCGATAGAGACCCCTTTCCCTCTACCCTCCTTTTTTTCTTTTAGTCGCGTGCACATGAGTCTATAAGTTAGTAGGTCTTCAGTCAGATGGTTACCATTTTACTTTGAAATGAGTATTTTTGTCAATAACTTCGTAACTATTGGGTCGATTTTAACGAAATTTGAAGCCCTTATGTTGTTTTACATTCTGTTTCGACTGATATAATTGCCAAGTCCTCCCAAGGTTAGTACGGGAATTATTAAAGAAAACTAACTACCGGGCTCGGATTGCCCCACTTGGTCGAAAGTTTTGAAGGTCGCGAGGTCATAAGTCTGAATAAATGAAAGCACGCGACCTAGGTCATTTGACCTTGTTCCTTTTACTATATCTCTCTTCCGCGTTTGGGTTCCTATCCATACATTTCTTTTAGGGTCTGGAACATTCCTAACAAGTGTCATCCTATGTTTCTGTGAGTTGCACTCATTTTCGGCGTACTTAATGTGTTCAGGTTCCTAGTTCCACTTCTATGAGTTAGAAGTTAAATACTCGGCGTTAAGCATCGGGGTATTTCTTCCCTCAACACACATGTGCTTTCTTACCTCTCTCCAGCCTAATTTTGTTCTACTGATTATCTTTTTCATGCTCTTAGCTGAGTTTTACAAACTGGCCTAAGTATTCTTGTACGTGTTCTAGAATTTGATCGTCACTTTTACTCTTCTGCAAAATTATTTATCGTTATTTTCGTCTATGAAAAGATCATTTAAGGTCCGTCTGTGAGACTGGCTGGAAGCCGTTCTACTGTGATTTAGCTTCTTTTCGTCTTTCAGGTTTTCATTTATTTTAATGCTGAAAGAGCCGCCTAAATGAGGATGTTGCGTGACCCCTAATTAAATTCTGACTCGTGGGTTTAGTGGCATTCGTACTGAATTAATGTGGATTAAATATATATTATCAGTAGAGAAGTAATTTACTAGACAAGTACCGGGGTAATTGGGTGTAGACTTCACGGAAAGGTTCCAAATGGCCGCGGAAGCTGACGTGGTCGTAGGCATGGAGGGGACAGGAGCAGAAGGCACTTTCTTAACATGGGAAACGTAAGATGCCTCTGGTCGCATAGGGCGCGGCAGGCCCCCATCCTTGCTTGGTCATTCTGCTTATAACGGACTATTTAAGAAAGGACTCTCGCCTCCGGAAGTCAATTTGGACCCTAAACACAAAAACCACACCGAAATGAAGATGACTAAAGATGAACATAAACATAGCAAAAAGAATATGTTAATTTTGAAAAAGAAATGGGCAGGACCCATTGGTAGCAGAAACGACACAAGATTAGCAAATGTTATCCTAAATGCGACACCTATGTACATTAAGATCCCCAAAGGACGATTTCGGACCAGGTGGGATGAGGAAAAGTGCCCTTTGAGTTTCAGACTCGAGCCCTGTACCGTGATCGGTGAAAGCTCCCTGGAGAGAGCGAGGCCTTTGTCCGACAGTAGAATGATCGGGCTGAACATAGGAAAATAGATCGGAAAAAAATATTACCATGGTGTACATATATGTACGTCTCTACTTATGACGACATGACGTTTTGTTCGATAGTGCGTAATCTTTAGATAAATGGAGGCGACGGACCTACGCTGTCGTTGGTTCGCCATTAAGGCTGGCCCAAGCTGATCATCATGCAAATAAACATGAATTTTCTTAGAAGACAATCTGGCTTTGGAAGGTTGTTTATGCCCTGAATTTCGTGTAATAAGAACATCGAGGCGCAATTCTTCGCAACTTTATTAATGGGTCTAGTTTGGAGAAGAGGGACTTCCATCTTCAGTCCCAAGGACAATAACAAAGGCAAAAAATACGGTTTTATATAGGGGCAGATCTATATAAAAACAAACCTTGTTGCCTTTGTTATCATTACGAGCGCGGTATTGAGTGGCCTTCCATCAATTTCGTGTAATCTTGACCTATTTTCGAACGGTCGCAAATTCTCCCGTCTTTCCGGGTTAATGAATCCCCGAGTTGCAGGGGATAGAGGAACGGTATAAAATAAAGCAAGAACCAATCCTTAGCCCGAACGCATACAAGGGAGAGTTGCGCGTCTCTTTACTAACCTGTCAGGGATGTCTTGGTTGGTTCCCCTTCATTTTACATAACAATACATAATGAGAGCCATGAAGAACTTATGTTTCGTCTGATGGCTCCACCATATCTATTTTTAAGAGTTATTTGAAAAGCGACGGTGACATTCCGTCAGAACGTTTTGCATACAATTAATAACACGATTTGGGAGTTGCAATTTCGATGTCTTTCGCGACCGCGTAAGAAGAATAATTGTGGACTCCGACTTAGTTAAATACGTACCTCAAAAGAATGGGAAGCCAGGCGCCGATCCACGGGTGTGTGTATTTGTGCTCAGGGGGATGAAGCCCCCCTCCCCCCAATTTCAAACCCGTTTAGATTTATTTTCTAAGTCATACTTGTATTCTGTTATTCAGAAAGAACAGTTATGTAATAATATAGAATATATATAAAAAATAAACCCTTGCGATCGAATGTATCTCAGAAATAATTATTTCATTCAGTATTATTGCTTAGCTGACGTCCAAAAACCACAATAAACAACAATTCATAATTTTATGATGTGTGGAAAAAAATTCGGATCTGAGGGAGTTAGTGCTCACTCTTTTATGAGATGCTATTATTTACTATCAATGGTGTGTAAGATAACCATTATTAATCATCAATGCCCTTTTCTCATACTCTTCAGAGGGAGGAATTCAGGTTAGCTCCCCTCAAATATTATCCTGGATCCGCCACTCAACAAAAGGTTAGTAAATCGGGAAAGATATTCACATTATCGCAGCAAAGAAGAATTACGAAAAAAAACTCCCTCAACTCGAAGCACGAGCCGAAACGGTTTTATTGTTTCGTGAGTAGTAGAAAACCCATAAGTGGTTTACTAGGACGAATAAAATGTAAAGATGGTCTTATAACAGACAATCCTGAACAGATGGTTAAAATATTAAATGAAACACTTCGTAAGCCTTTTGACTGTGGAGTACTTGCCATAATTAACAACACTAGGCGAGGAAATAAATTTTGAAAAGCAAAATGTTCTATCCGACATGAATGTAAATGGAGGAGAAATTATCGTGTAGATAAACAAACTGAAACGAAGGCACCCGGGCCGTATGGGGTGTACCCTACCCACTTAAAGAATTAAAAATAAATTAGGAAGACCGCTCTCTACGATTTTCAACCAGTCGATCGAGAAGGCTTAGTTCCAATAGAGTGCAAACGTTACGTCAATATTCAACTTGAAGTTAAATCAAAAGGGGGAAATCTGACCCTACAGAATTCCATCCAATCAACCTAACTTCAGTAAATGGAAAGCTCTTAGAATCGATAATTAGAGATAGGTTGGTTAATTATCTGGAGGCAAAAAGTTCAATCATAGACACACAACATAGATTCATACGTGAAAGTTATTTTTTCCTAGAATGATTTTCATTTACGATGAAACTAAAGCGATCACAGCGGGTTTAAAATGGGGGATGCTCTGAGTGGGTCTCAGTCACCGGCGGGAGTCCTGGAGCCACTATTATTCATTGTTTAGATTAATAACCTGAATGATGGAGTGATTAGTAGGATCACAAAATGTGCAGATGACACGAAACTAGGAAGCAGAGCCCTTTTTAGTTCCGATGTAGAGGAAATGCAGACAGACCTTGATAAAATTGTCGAGTGGGCGGATAAATAAATGGCAGATGAACTTTAACATACATAAATGCAAGGTCATGCACTTAGGATGTCATAATTTAAAAGTAGAATATCATATGAACGGCCAAATGCTTGAATCCGTTAACTAAGAAAGGGATCTAAGTGTCGAAGCAATGCGCAAAAGCTTCTAAGAAAACAAACCAAATGCTAGGATATAATCTTACCTCTATATAAATCGCTCGTGCGTCCACACCTCGAATATGCGTTACATTTATGGTCTCCAAACCTTAACAAAGATGTAGCTCAGTTAGAAAGAGTGCAACGTAGGGCTACTATACTAATTCATGGGCTTAGAAATAAACCGTACAAAGAGAGACTGAGCTCTTTGAACCTATTGTCCCTCATAAGTATACGATTACGCGGACAATTGATCTAAGTATTCAAAATTTTAAAAGGATTTACAAATATTATAGACTTACTGTTCGAGATGGACGAAAGGACCAACACGGTTTTAAATTAGTAAATAAGCGCTTCAACTGTTGTAGTCCAAAATTACTTCAGTTTTAAAATCACAAGGTCTGCTACCAGTCTTTTTCGCCTGGCACCGACTAAAAGGTACCTCGTTACTTATACCAGTTTCTTTGGGTTAAAAAATAAATGTACGAAACCTGAACAGGTTCGGTACCACGTGTGGTTTGCTTTCTCTTATTTCTTCAATCATTTCAATAAATAAATTTGAATTTTGAATGTTTAAATTAGAAACTTATTGTGCCGGCGTCGTAAAAAAAATGGACGTCAATTTTAAGTAATGCTATAATTAAATATTGTTGCTAGCAGGGCTGTGGAGTTGGTAGGCTAAAACGCCGACTCCGACTCCAATTCTGGGTTTTATCTAATAATCTTAAAAACCTCTATTGTATCAAAACTGCAATGATGGCGTTCCCTCTTTATTGAGTTTATCATCTGGCTATTTTTCCAACTCGTATTTTATAAATTATCAGCCTTAAGTACTTGAATAAACTAAAGTAGGCTATATGGAAATTTTATTTATAAAAGAAAACTAAGTTCAGATTTTTGGTATCTTTCAAAAGAAAAAAAAATCCTGATATACATAATTTAAACGCAAATTTAAAATAGAAAATATGTCCTAATATATGTGTACATAAAAGAAAAATATTAATCCTATAGAAATTTACTCTGGGCAAAACAAAATTTTAAAAGAGAAAATATATCCTATTATATATGTATATATATATAAAAAAAAATCCTATACAAATTTTTAGGAACAAAAAGAAAAAAAAAAGCAAGGACTAAAAATTTATTTAATTATTATTGTTTAGGAATAATAGAGCTTCTGAAAGATCTTGCTTAATTGAAGCTGTAAGATCGGATTTTTTAAATTCCAATGCAGAAAACAATCTTTCAACACTGACTTGATTGAGTCTGGGGGTAACGAAGTTACTATCATAGCTGCAGGTTTTAGAACTTCAGAGTAGGTTTAAATACGGTCATGTAGGGGTATTTTACAAGAGCGATTATAGTTGAGTATCTCTTCAACAGCTGAATAAAATTCCTTTTTAGATTTTCATCAAAAGGTTCATTTCTCTCGGTTTTCATTCACTTTGTCTTTTCTTGTTTTATCTGATTTAAATATTTTTCAAAATTTAATTCTTAACATTGAAAGTTGCAATTCAGTTGTTCTTTTAAGGGGAATTTAATCAGACACCTTGTTTACAAACCAAAGCCAGTTATGTGGTTGGTGATTGTGCATTTTTCATAAACATTTTTGGAAGCTCTTCCAAGAAACTTCTTGGAAGATTCTGAGAAGACTTCCATAGTGTATACATGTAATATATGTGTGTAGAACGCTATAAAAGTTATTTAGTGATATAATTTAGATAAAAATGTGAAATATTGTTTTACTCTCAACCATAAAAAAAATTCAAAAACAACTTCTTATGATTATTCATCATCATCACTTCACTAACTCTATAATTCAAGAAGTGGAATTTTTTGAGTATTTTAATAATAATTTAATCTTAGTTTGGTTATGACTTATGTTTTTTTTCACCAAAGTTATTTTTAATAATTCTTTTATAATATCAAAAAACAAAATGATGAAGTGCAGAAATAAATATATCGAAATTTTGTGATTTTTTAAAACCCAAAGAAATACAAATGGTGAAATTCAGAAAATTTATTTTTATATTTCTTCTATAACTCTATATTTTAGCAAAGTGATATTTTCAAAGGGGTGAAATTTAGTTTAGAGTTCCTTTTTAAAATTATTCTAATTGGCGAAGTTCATAAAATTTATAAAAATATAACCATGGCTGCTTTCTTAAAAAAATTTAATCTTAGTAGCGAAGCCATTGCCTGATTTATCTTTATAAGATAAAATCCACGAATGTTTTTAATCGACTCCGACTCCACATACCTGATTGCTAAGTTCCCTTGTCATAAAAATGACGAAAATTTCCACCATTCCAAATGAATGAAAAAATGGATAACGTAAAGCAAGTAAGCCCCACTTTCTCGATTTTTTTTAATATATATTGGAGATATTCAAAATGAAGAAAGAAGTATGATAAAGAAAAGAAAAGAGTTTCAGACATATGAGGGGCAGTCAATAAGTTTTGCGAATCAGTAGGGCAAAAAAGAGGAAGGGGGATGGCTGTTTGTGGGGGTGTTAGGACAAGTTATGACAAGTCAGGACCTGCAGCTGCACGCTCCTGCCTCGTCTATTTAAGAAGCAGTAGCTGATCGAAGATCGTCAGTCACAAATTTTTCAACAATGGAGAAGGTTGAGCACCGCGCAGTGATCCAATTTTTGACCAAGAAAGGCAAGAATGCAAAAGAGATCCATGAACGCATGGTTGCAGTGTACACCGACACCGCCCCTTCCTATGCAACCATTGCTCGCTGGAATAGGGAGTTCCGCCATGGTCGTGAGTCCCTTGAAGATGACCCCCGTCCAGGACGCCCGTCAGACGTGACCAACGAGGACAATGTGGCCCGTGTGGAGAGGATAATCCTCGAAAATCGACTGGTGAAGGTCGAAGAAATCGAGCGAGAACTTGGAATATCACATGGAAGTGTTATCAACATCATCCACGACAATTTGGCCATGACCAAGGTCTCTGCCCGTTGGGTCCCTAGAAACCTCACGCCCCATGATCGACTTCAACGTTGTCAAAGTTCGGAGGATCTGCTGCTCCTGTACAACCAAGACTCGGCTGGATTCGAGTCACGCATAGTGACAGGTCATAATGAAACATGGGTCCATCACTGGGATTCCGAGACCAAGCTCGAAAGCATGCCCTGGAAGCACAGGGGCTCTCCGACCCCCATCAAGTTCCGGACCCAACTCTCAGCCGGGAAGATCATGGCCACCATCTTCTGTGATTCTGAGGGAGTGTTGATGGTGGACTATGCGCTTCGTGGAAGGACCATCACAGGCTAATATTTCGCCGAGAAACTCGCTGGGTTGAAGAAGTGCATCTGTCAGAAGCGGCGCGGCAAGTTGACACGCGTTGTCCTGCTCCTCCACGGCAATGCCCCTGTCCACAAGGCCAGAGTTGCACAAGCTGCCTTGCACGTGTGCGGATTCGAGGAGCTCAACCATCCCTCCTACAGTCCAGATCTTGGCCCTAGCGACTACTTTTTATTCCGCCAGCTCAAGGCTGCACTGCGTGGACGCCGGTTTGGGGACGATGAAGATGTCCAGCTCGCCGTCCAGGAGTGGATTGAAGAGCAGTCGGGAATTTGAAGCCTCAGGGACAAGTGGCGCAAGTGCATTGAAGTCGAGGGTAGTTATATTGAAAAATAATAAAACACTTTTCCTCATATCTCGTTTCCTTATATCCGAATTGCCAAACTTATTGACCGCTCCTCGTACGTACGCCCTTGGCCAAAATTATAAACACCATATGGAATCATTCATATACTGTAATTAGACATTTGCGTTAAATAAATTTAGTGTATACATATATATATTTATTTTGAATTATTTCATACTTACATAGTTGGACTCTCGTTTGATTTAGTGTAAGCCACAATTCTTCGTGGCCTGGATTTCACGAAATGTTCACGAATTTCTGACTCTATCTTGCTGCACTCAGCTTGTGAATTTTTCATACAATTCTGTTTTTATTTGTACTTGTGGCACTTCTTATTGTTTTTCCAAGCACTCCCCGCAAGTGTTGTATTAGATTTAATTATGGGCTTTGTGTATGGGGGCATTCCATATGGATGAGCCTCATTTTTCCAAACCAATTTTTGGTGTGGTTGGATGTATATGATATGGGGCATGTCCTGCTGAAATATAACTTCATTTCTTGGTGTTTTGGGATGCAATTTCAGGAGAGATTGCTTTAAGACGTGACCTCAACACATGGTATATGCTGTGGAGTTCATTCTTACAAGACATAAAACCATCTCCCCTGGCCATTAGGAAGTCATGCAGCACCATATTATGATAGAACCACCTCCATGTTTCACAGCAGGGTGAAATGCCTCGCAAAGGTAGTCCCACAAGTTCTTAAATTATGCAAAATTGTTACAAAATAGCTACACTTTTAAATAATTTCCTTCCAAGATATACTTAAATGGAGTTACATAAATTTCATGTAAGACAACGATACAATAAATAGTCTTTTTACATACCTGATAATTACTTTCATCTGACCAGATAACTTTAGACCATTGTTCATGTGTCTAATCTTTCTGATCTTTGGCTCACTGAAGACCCCTTTTTCTGTTGACCTCAGATATCTATGTCTTCTTTCTCGCCTCTTTCCAACTGCTCTGCGCGATATTTTTTAACATGGGGCTTCATTGTAATCCCCAGCAAGTTTAAAAGATATTTTACTACGATTCTGTATTAAAGCCTGAATAATAGATGTCTTTATTATGTGTTTTAAGACGTTTTCTGCCATGTCTCTTCCTTGATAAAAAGCTCTTGGTTGTCTCTTGTTCTCGTTTTATAATGTTTGGATTTTCATTTTAATTTTTTTTAAGGAAGTTCTACTTGTAATAATCTTTGGCTATGGAGAAGTTGGATTTGTCCTCTCTGTGCTTCTGTAAGTTCTTTATTTTTAGGTCATATTACTTATTTAGAACGATATTGAATACACAATAGTTATAAATTTAAGCTGAAACATTAGAAATGTTGGTTAAATTCTGATTTTACAAAATATAACATTTTATTCATTCCAAACCATTTAGTAAAATAGTAAGTAATTCAAACATATAAAAATAGACATTATTATTATTGTACATATTTATGAATAATATAATAAATTCTAAAAAGTTTTATTAAATATGTTAAATATATACATCTACCAGGAGTGTAATATACTTTTGGCGGAAAAAGTTCTGGTTAAAGAAAGACCAGAAATTTAGCCGTATTTATTTCTTTCACTTGAAAGTCTGCAAAAGTTAAAATGAGTGAATGACGCAAAGTGGCGAAGTTGATTTGTTATAATCTATAACATTATGTTTTCCGGATATTTCCTAAGATTTATTTAAAGTTTGAGAATGACTATGTTTTTTAACTTTAAGTATTCCAATTTTGAAAGAAAATGAAAAGTTTTGAAAATATTATCGAATGTTTTGGAATTCTTAAAACAAAACGAATAACAAACGGTGAAGTTCAGAAAAAAAATGAGGAAAATTATTAAAATTATGACGGGTTTTTTTTTCGTATATTAGATGGTTTTATCGAATTTCTTTCTAAAATAGATTTTCTAATTTAATCTTTAAACCCGGGGGAATAGCTACTGGCCCCTAAGCCCCAGTAAACCAAAAGTAGATAGAGCAAATTTATATCTATAAAAAACATAGCCCTGCGGGTTGTTGTTCCTTATTTCAAAAGAATGATAAAGGTTTTTTTCTTGCCTTTAGGCTTAAAAAATAAGTATGGATCTGAAGAAAAATAAATTAAGAGTAAATTAATAGATGTTTACTGGAAACCTTTTAATTTTTTAAACCAAAACCTCGTTGCCAAAGCCGGATAGGTTATAGGCTACAAACCGAAGGTCTGATTGTAAAGCGTATCCTCCTCCTGCAACGAGCAGTGCGCCCTTGTTTTCTGTAGACTGGAAATATATTTTTTACTCATTTCTCCTCGCATAGCCTCAATGTGGATGCCTTCAATGGCTGAAGCTGCGTAAAACATGACTAAGAATTATATTGTTTATATTTTACAAGTCATTGTTTATCTTGCCAGGTTTGCTCTTTTTGATAGTCACTTGTTTGGCCTGAAGGAGGGCGTCCCCCAGGCATGCCTGAGGCAGGCGATAGTAACCCCAGGTACAACTTAACTTGCCTCCTCCGGTGACACGTTACCACCAGAATCTGTTTCTAAAAGAGGCTCGATCTGTTCCTGGGGCCACAACGTCGTTGTTCGCTCATAACTAACGGTCAATCACGCGTGCGCGTAAAATGCCGGGCGAGCGCTGTGAAACGTTTACTCATTGTAAGTCTATTATATGATAGGTGGAGTACGCAACTCTCCTCAATCTGCCTTCACCCCCAAAATAATAATAATAATCAACAAAGATATTTTTGTGCCACGATATAAGAATTCCAAACAATATGCATCTGTATTTAACAAAATGGACAGAAAATGACGGCGGGGGAAATTAGAAATATGAACCAATTGTCAGATCCCCCGCTAAGTAATCGATCGCTCTCTGCGGGGTGGTATACCGAGCTGCATGAGGCAGTGAAACAGAAGAGAGCGCGCAATTTTCCTAAACTGGGCCCAGTTCACTTTGGACACCGCTCTTATGTGGGGTTTAGGATAAAAAAATCGTCTTGTGTCTTGATTTAGTGATTATTCTTTTTACCGACGATTCTATTGACTATCAAAGTGGGTTCCGACCCACCCTCAGCCCCTTAAAGGATGGAAATTTGTGGTGTGTTCGTGGTAGCTGCAACGGGCCGGACTTTGGTTCGAGTCGAGACCGTTGTATCAGAAGCTGGCAACGCCAATCACTTGGGCAACTAGGCCGAGATGCCTTCAAGGGCGATGTTTTCTAACGCACGAAGATGAATGATGGGTACAGTGGGATAACTAGGGGTTTTTTTTCGCTCCCTAGCAAAAAGGGATGCTAGAGGTGGGTTCTCAACGGTGTCATCTTGAAGTGGGTCGAGTGAGGAGAACAAGGTCGGATGAATGAAGGCGACCGCAGTTCATCGAATTTCTTGCCTCCCAAAGACTTCCCGATTCGTCGCCGAGTTTCGTCCTCGAAATCTATTTGGATTTCCTTTCCTCCTTTTTATGTTTTCTTGTGGATGACCCTTTTAGGTTCTTGTGGATTATCATTTTGCGTTGTCGCTGATCATTTTATGTTATTGAGCTTTTTTATCTTTTTCTTAATCATTTTGTTTTTTATCTTTTTATGTTCTTGTTGATCCTCTTATGTCCTTGAGCTTTTTAAATTCTTGACCATTTTATGTTCTTGATCCCTTTATTCACTTCATCCTTTTTTGTTTCTCTTGATTCTATTAACTTCCTGCCGTGTTTTTTTTTATTTCCTGCGTGTAATTTTACTGAAATATATCAATAGTATAAATAGTTTCCGACTTTGAAGTGATAATGATCGTAGTTATGGTGTTGAGTTTGGAAGGGGTCAAAATAAATAGGGGGTAGGGGGTTCGGCAAAACGCTAAGTGTTCACTTACCCTAACTTAACGCTTGTTTTTATCCCACATGGGCTTTCGGTGCGCATCAACGTTGCTAACCCCTCCCCCCTTCCCCTCCATTAAGCACAAAGACTCCCATCATTTGGTCCACACCAAAACAGCTCCTCATGGTGATGGGGATGCAGAGGCTCGTCTCGTCCCGTTCCCCGTTAGCTAGTTTTCTGCAGGAGACCATGCTAGGCGCGTGCCCCATGCCCAACCCTCCCGGGGTATAAGGGTTTTGCAATCCCACCGCCACGGGATGGGGGCCGGGCTGAGGGATGTGTGGTTTACACCCGGCATGATGTCTCCGTTCTTCTCTTCGGTTTAGATACTCCCTTTCAGGCAGTAGCTGCGCAGCTTCACCCGAATAGGAGGTATACTATTATTTCCGCGTACATTCCACCGTCAGCCGACTTCGACGCGGGAGATTTTCGCCGCGTCGTGGCACGGGTGCGGTAGCCTGCATTTTATGAGATGACTGAATGATCTATCTCAGTCGAGGAGTCTTCACTTAACGGGAAGACCCCTCTAGCAGAGGTGTGGAAGCGAGTCAAAAGGATTCGGAGCAAGTTCTCGCAGGAGTCCCCCTCCCGTTCTCCAGGAGAATGGGACCGCAATCTCGAACCCTGCGTCTGTGGTGGAATCCTTCACGACCGCTTTCTCCGCAAATCTCTAGCTGGGATGCTGCTCCGCCAGCATTCAATGCACGTGATGTCGCGGAAGGCCGCCGGCTGGACTTTACATCCAGCAGCGCAGAACCCTTCAACGACAGGTTTACTCTGAGTGAGTTGCGTCCCGCTCTCGCTTCGTGCGCGGACACCGCCCGTGGTCCGGACGATATCCCGTACGTCATGCCTCGACACCTGGGTGAGCGAGGCATGGCCTTTCTCTTAGATTTGTTGATCAGGATCTGGGTAGAGGGGTAACCTTCCAGATTCCTGGCGAATCGCTACTGTGCTAGCTTTTCGCAAACCGGAGAGAGATCATTCTATCCCGGCCGGTTTCCCCCCAATTTCTTTCACCTCCTGCGTGTGCAAGTTGATGAAGAAATTAGTAAATGTTAGATTAGCCTTTTTTCTGGACAGCGGAGGCCATTTGTTTTCTGCGCAATACGGCTTCCGCAAGTTCCATTCCACGTCGGATGCTCTGCTCCGGCTGGAAAAGCTGTCTGCGAGGCCTTCATTCGTAGACAGCACTTCGATCTGGATAAGGCTTATGATACCGCATGGCGATACGGTATCTTGGAGACCCTCCACACGATGAGGGCGAGGGGACCCCTCCCAGTCTTTATATCTGAAATTTGCGAGATCACCGATTCCGCGTACGGGTGGAGGGAGCCCTCTCCGGCCTACTGGAGCAGGAGGAGGCTGTCCCACAGGGAAGTGTCCTCAGCGTTATACTCTTTGCCTTGGGCATCAACGGCATTACCTTGGTGCTGCCAAAAGATGTTCTTGCTACCCTCTACGTGGACGACCTTTTGATCTCTTTTGGCGCTGCCAGATACCAACTTTGGAGCGTCGACTCCAACAAGCATTGACCCACGTCTCTTGCTATGCCGAAGCGCACAGGTTTCAGTTTTATAAGGTGGTGCACTTCTGCCGCCATCCACGGCTCCACCTCTGCACAGATTTGTTTCTTAATGGGGTGCGCCTGGAAGTGGTTGAATCGCACCGTTTTCTTGGTCTTGTATTTGACCGACGCCTCACATGGGAGGCTCATATTCGCAGCCTTAGGGTCTTCGTTCCGTGACGTTCAGCGCTTGGGGCGCTGATAGGGCTACTGCCTTTCTTTTTTATCGATTCTTTGTTCGTTCGAAGCTCGACTACGGATGTGAGTTTTATGCATCCGCCGCCGAACGTCTATTGCGGAAGGTGGACACGATCCACCACCACGGTCTTCACTTGGCGACCGGTGCCTTCCGCACTTACCCTATTGAGAGCCTGCTTCTCGATGCTGGAGAGATGCCACTATCTATGCGCCGTGCACACTGCATTACTCGCCTGTACGCACGAGCGCAGCGTCTCCCTTTTTCGCCAACGGCTCTCAAAGCATCCGCAGCTGATCTCGACGGTGCCTATGCCGCCGAGAGACGCAGTCATACCCTAAGCCCTTCGGGTTTAGGGCTAGGAAACTCCTTCTAGAGCTAGGTATAGCTCTCGGGCCGGTGGCGTCCCTGATTTTGCCCCGAACGCCACCCTGGAGGGTACCACATTTGGCTATTTGTCGCCACGCCTCTGCTCCCAAAGCTTGTACAGCGCGGAAGTATTGCGTTCGACCTTTTTGGAGCACACCTCGTGTCACGCTGGAACCGTGCTAGTGTATACGGATGGCTCCAAGTCCGAAGAGGGGGTCGGCTTCCACGCCGTATCCCCTCTTTTTGAAGTCAGCGGGGCTCTACCGGGTGCTGCATCTGTCTTCACGGCTGAGTTGGTGGCAATACACCATTCGGTATGGGAGATTACGCGGCGTGCCTGGTTTGGAGACCGGATCGTGATTATTAGCGACTCACAAACCGCCCTGAGTGCTCTCGCGGCATTGGAATCTCCGCACCCTCTGGTTCGCGATATCCCTGATGCCACTTTTTTAGTGAGCTGGGTGGATGTCGAGATTATCTTCTGCTGGGTTCCTGGACATGTAGGAATTGCGAGGAATGAGCGCGCCAAAGAGTCCGCGAGGACTCTGCGACCGGACCAGCGTTTCGCTCTTCCTCACACCGACTACATGGCACGAATACGGGCAGCTCTTCGGACTGCTTGGCAAAGAAGATGGGAGACGGTCCAGGGGAACTTAAAGTTGCGTGCCATTGCGCCGCGACTGTTCCCATGGACCTATCCCCCAATGCCGCAAAGGCTTCAGGTCGCTTTCTGTCGTCCCCGAATCCGGTACACTCGTGTGACGCATCGCCATTTGATGGAGCACTCGCCTGCGCCCTATTGTGACGACTGCGTCGTCCCCCAGACTGTTCGGCACATTCTTGTCGAATGTCCCAGTCTGGGTGATCTTTGCGCACGTTACCTGTCCCGGTACCGGGATGGGCGGGGTCGCTACCGCCTGTCCCTTGTACTCGGGACGAGTGCGTGCACCATGACTGTTGGACTCGTTGACTTTTGGGGGGAGGCCGGCCTTCTCCCCCTTATTTAGTATTTGACTATGGATCGCGTGCTTCTTCGCCGGGGGAGAGGCGAGCCTACCCGTCGACTGAGTTCGCTCTATATTTTTTCTATTTGTTTGTTTTTCTTTTTTCTGTTTGTATTTTGTTTCTTTTATTTGGCTTTTAATATAACCTAGATTTAGGCTAGGATGAGTACGGCGACTTATGCCCTAGAAGGCAGTCGCCAGATGAGATTTAAAAAAAAAAATCATCTTGATGGGGGCTACCTGCTGCATCTCGTCTGGGCGGGGTTCTACCCTGGGCAGGCCTCCTCAACCACGCCTTCTCCCCAACGTCCTCTTTCTCTCAAATGCTCCCCGTAAGGGGCGCGGCGATTTGCCATCCTGGCCGCCGTGCTGACGGGATCCAGCGCCCCGTCCGGCCCCAGCTTAGCCTCTCTTCCTTCCTTCAGATAGCCTGTATTCCTATCCTACCTCGTCGCTTTTCATACAACCTCTCCCACAACTTTCTCTGGTCAGCCTCTAATTTCACAGGGTAGAAGCTGACCTTCTTCTCAGCCAATCGTCCCGGATCGGGGCTGAGGGGGGAGGGGACAATGTCCCCTAACCCCTGAGCTCCGGTCTGGGGTGGTTGGCTTTTAACAACCTGCTTCATCCCCACCCATACCTTCCTCACATCCCTTTTCCTCTCGTCTTCAAAATCTATCCATTTTACGCCGTGTTCAAGGTGGAGCCGCCAGGCCACCAGGCGGGAGGGGTGGTCCCAAATGGCGGCGCCTGGCTCTGCCGGGCCTGTAAGCACCTCTTGCAGTGCGGGCTACTGCAAGAGGTGGTGAGCGATTGCGTCCCGTAAAACAAAGAGGGTCACCATGCCCAATGATGAAACAAAAAAACATCTCCCCTTAATTCCCCCTATAACAACAACGGAGCCACCCTCGTGCAGCTCCACAAAAGATGGAGGTCCCCCCCCCTGTGCTTGCGCAGGGGACCCTCCATACCTCTTCAACCGGAGAGGAGGCTTACTCCTCTCCTTCGCCTACGGGTGCAGGGGACTCCCCCTCACCCCCTTCTCTGGAGGTGCTTTCGGGCACCTCCCTTTTCCCAGCGGCAGTCCCCTCTTTTCTTTCCAAGGGGACTGCCAAGAAAGCCAGCAGGCAGCCCTTAGCCAGCCGCTCCCCATCAAAGCGGCTCGGTAGGGCAAACCCCCTTAGGGGGGAGAGGCAAGCCAGGCCCCTTCGGTCGCTTCCCTCAAAAGACCTGCTGGCAAAAATATTAAACCTTGCCGGGGTCAAGGCCTGTGCCTCCCCAAACAAGACTGGCGACACTGCCAAGGGGACCTGCAATGTCCTGAGAGGGGATGGCCAACTGGAGGCCCCTCCCGTGATAGACATGGTCCTTGAGGAGACCCATCCTCAGACGGTAGGGCCTTCCATGGGGGGGAATTCGGGCTCGGCGCCAAGCACCGAACCCGAGTCCGCCCCTATGCAAGGTCCTCCTCAAATGGCTGAGGGCTCCGAGGCAGTAGAAGGAGGGGAGGGATCTCCTCCGACAGGTGCCCCTACGACAACCAGGACCTTCTCCATTTCGGAGAGGGACCTGGCTGAGGCCGGTCCATCTGGCCTGGGGGCTTCTGCCGACGGAGGTGAAAAGCGGATTCATTCCCCGCCCTCCTCTCCAAAAAAGAAAAAGACTAAAAGGACGAAAAAGACTCGGGGCTCCTCTCCATCCGCGGGGGCTGCAGGGACGGATGGGTCTGCTGCCACTTTGGTAGGCGACCAAGCCAAGATCGGCACATCCGGCCCCTCTACCCCCTCGTGTGCGGAGCCCCTGACTAAGACCAAGAGTGCACAGGGCGGAGCCTCGATGACATCGGGGCCCCTCATTCAGAGGTTACCTGGCGTTTTCGAGCCCGCTGGCTTCAAACGCTTCCTCGTAATTCGCTCCACTGATGGCACCATGTTGTCCAAGGGCAACATGATCCATCAGAGGAGAGGATTAGCTAGTGCAATTGGTAGAGAGCCGAAGGTAACCCGTTTCTCGGACGGGAGCCTTCTGGCGAATGCGGCGAATCCCGCCGAGGCGGCCAAGATAAGTGCTCTTCGGACACTTCATGGCACCCCGGTGAGTGTGACGCCGCACTCTACCATGAACTTTGTAAAAGGAGTAGTTTATGCGAGGGAACTCGTTGACTACTCCATAGAAGACATCACCCTAGAGCTGGCCGACCATGGGGCGGTCAAGGTCGAACGTGTGATGAGAAAACAGGGAGGGGCCTCGAGACCCACCCCTACACTCTTCGTCACGTTCGACTGTGACAAGCTCCCTGAGTCGGTGCGTGCCGGTTGGTACCGCTACCGCGTGAAGGCATTCGTGCCACTGCCGCGGCGGTGCTATTACTGTCACCGCTTCGGCCACACGAATCGATCATGTAGACGTGCAAAATCGGGGTCACCCGAAGTCTGTGTAAATTGCTCCAAGGTCGCACACGATAAGTCCAAATCGTGTGTGGCCAAGTGTATCAATTGCGGAGAGCCGCACCCTGCTTCTTCGAAGCAATGTGGTGCATATCTCCTTGAGAAAGAAATCCTGGCCGTTCAGGCCCAGGATCGACTCTCATTCCGCGAGGCTAAGGACTTGGTCCTGGCGCGCCCGGCTCTGCCTGGGACGTCATATGCCTCAATAGTTAGAAAAGCACCCTCTGCTCCTGGCCCATCCAGGCCAACGAGCACAGTTGTTTCCGCGCCCATTCGGAGCCCTTCTGCGGGCTCTACTACACCCGGGCGCTCCCCTGGTAGAGCTGGCGGCAAAAAGGGTTCAACCCAGCCCCGGCTAATACCAGGGCTCCCCCCTCTTCCCCCAGCGTGACCGTTTCCCGTAAGGCGAAACGGCCACGCGCCTCCACAGAGTCGTTAGACTCACAGGAGGCAACACCCCTGAAGATGGTCGCTAGGCCATCTTCCGGGGTTCCTAAAGCTGTTCCCCGAAAGGAGGACAGCAACAAAGGAGCTTCGGCCCCTTCGCCCACGCCCCGAGGTGGAGCGAGTGGCTCGGAGACGGTGGTTCCTCGAAAAGAGGGCCCCCCGCCTCCCAAGCCGCAACGCCCGCCTAAGGTTTCGAGGCGGAGGGAGGAAAAGACTCGCATGGCGAGCCCAACCTCCCCCAATAAGTCCTCGAAGGCGACAGCGCTTTGTCCGGCCAACAGCGCCCGGGGTTCTGCCCCCGGGAAGCGTACGGCCATTCCCGTGAGGGTCTTCAATTCGAGGAGGGCCCCCGCGTCTCCTCCGAGCTAGGCCTGGAGGGCATATTCCTTCAATGGAATTGCCGTGGACTCCGGGCCAACTGGGAGGAGCTGCGGAGGCTCGTCTCGTCCCGTTCCCCGTTAGCTATTTTTTTGCAGGAGACCATGCTAGGCGCGTGCCCGCTGCCTGCCCTGCCGGGGTATAAGGGTCTTGCGACCCCACCACCGCGGGATGGCCGGGCTGGGGGATGCGCGGTTTACACCCGGCATGATGTCTCTGTTCTTCCTTTCTCTTTAGATACCTCCTTTCAGGCAGTGGCTGTGCAGCTGCACCTGGATAGGAGGTATACTATCATTTCTGCGTACATTCCACCGTCAGCTGACTTCGACGCGGGGGACTTCCGCCGCGTCGTGGCACGGTTGCCGAGGCCCTATCTCTTGCTTGGAGATCTGAACGGCAGGCATCCTCTCTGGGAAGATTACTCCATAAATCCCAGGGGACAAGTCCTTGCCGATCTGATCGAAGAGCTTGAGATGGGTGTCCTAAACGTGGATGAGTTTACGCATCAGTGTCCGAGAACCGCTTCATTTTCTTGCCTTGACCTATCTTTGTGCTCTTCGGATGCACAGCCTGATTTTGATTGGGGGGTGGTCGATGACCTCCATGGTAGTGATCACTTTCCCATTCAAATATCCTTTTCAGGGCAACTGCCGCCTGAGAGACCACCTCGGTGGTGCTTGGCGCGGGCGCGGTGGCCTGCATTTCAGGAAATGACTGAATTCTCTATCTCAGTCGAGGAGTTTAGGTCGGTAGATGAGGCCGTTGAGTTCTTCTCCGGCAACCTCATCGCCGTAGGCCTGACTACTATTCCTAGGACGTCTGGCCGTTTTGCACGCCGACCACTCCCATGGTGGTCGGCCGAGTGTGAGACGGCCCTCAAACAGAAGTGTTATGCCTACATGCGCTATAAGCGCCGCCCGAACGATTTCACTGTCGCTGAATTTCGTCGGGCTAGGGCTAGGTTCCGGTATATTTCGAAGCACGCCCGCCGCTCTTCTTGGCGGGCATACGTGTCTTCACTTAACGGGAAGACCCCTTTAGCTGAGGTGTGGAAGCGAGTCAAAAGGATTCGGGGCAAGTTCTCGCAGGACCCCCCTCCCGTTCTCCAGGAGAATGGGACCGCAATCTCGGACCCCGCGTCCGTGGCGGAATCCTTAGCGACCGCTTTTTCCGCATTCTCTAGCCGTGATGCTGCTCCGCCAGCATTCAATGCACGTCGTGATGTCGCGGAAGGCCGCCGGCTGGACTTTACCTCCAGAGGCGGAGAACCCTTCAACGACAAGTTTACTGTGAGTGAGTTGCGTTCCGCTCTCGCTTCGTGCGCGGACACCGCCCATGGTCCGGACGATGTCCCGTACGCCATGCTTCGACACCTGGGTGAGCGAGGCATGGCCTTTCTGTTAGATTTGTTCAACAGGATCTGGGTGGAAGGTCTTCTCCCAGACTCCTGGCGAATCGCTACTGTGCTCGCCTTCCGTACGCCGTGGAAAGATCACTCTACTCCGACCGGTTTCCGCCCAATCTCTCTAACCTCTTGCGTGTGCAAGTTGATGGAGAAATTGGTAAATGTTAGATTAGCCTATTTCCTGGACAGCGGAGGCCATCTGTCTTCTGCACAGTGCGGCTTCCGTAAGTTCCACTCCACGTCGGATGCTCTGCTCCGACTGGAAAGTGCCGTCTGCGAGGCTTTCCTTCGTAGACAGCACTACGCCACGGTGTTTTTCGATCTGGAGAAGGCCTATGATACCGCATGGCGATACGGTATAATGGAGACTCTCCACACGATGGGGGCGAGGGGACGCCTCCCAATTTTTATATCTGAATTTTTGCGAGATCGTCGATTCCGCGTACGGGTGGGGGGAGCCCTCTCCGGCCCAAAGGAGCAGGAAGAGGGTGTCCCGCAGGGAAGTGTCCTCAGTGTCACACTCTTTGCCCTGAGCATCAACGGCATCACCTCGGTGCTGCCGGAAGATGTTCTCGCTACGCTCTACGTGGACGACCTTTCGATCTCTTTTGGCGCGGCCCAGATGCCAACTCTGGAGCGTCGACTCCAACAGGCATTGAACCGCGTCTCTCGCTATGCCGAAGCGCACAGGTTTCGGTTTTCTTTGGCCAAGACTAAGGTGGTGCACTTCTGCCGCCATCCACGGCTTCACCCCGACCCAGATTTGTTTCTTAATGGGGTGCGCCTGGATGTGGTTGAGTCGCACCGTTTCCTTGGTCTTGTATTCGACCGACGCCTCACCTGGGAGGCTCATATTCGCAGCCTTAGGGTCTCTTGTACCCGCGCCATGGACATTCTCCGTTCCGTGACGTTCAGCGCTTGGGGCGCTGATAGGGCTACCGCCTTACTTTTTTATCGATCCTTTGTTCGCTCGAAGCTCGACTACGGATGCGAGTTTTATGCATCCGCAGCCGAGCGTTTATTGCGGAAGGTGGATTCGATCCACCACACCGGCCTTCGCCTTGCGACCGGTGCCTTCCGCACTTCCCCCATTGAGAGCCTGTTGGTCGATGCTGGGGAGATGCCACTCGCTCTGCGCCGCGTGCAGTGCATCACTCGCCTGTACACGCGATCCCGGCGCCTCCCTCAGTCGCCAACAGCTCTCACTGCATCCGCAGCTGATCTCGATGGTGCCTATGCCGCCGAGAGACGCCAGTCATACCCTAAGCCCTTTGGGTTTAGGGCCAGGAAACTCCTTCGAGAGGTAGATATAGCTCTCGGGCCGGTGGCGCCCCTGGTTCTGCCCAGGACGCCACCCTGGAGGGTACCACATTTGGCTATTTGTCGCCACGCCTCTGCTCCCAAAGCTTGTACTGCGCCGGGAGTATTGCGTTCGACCTTTTTGGAGCACACATCGTGTCACGCTGGTACCGTGCCAGTGTATACGGATGGCTCCAAGTCCCAAGAGGGGGTCGGCTTCCACGCCGTATCCCCTCTGTTTGAAGTCAGCGGGGCTCTACCAGGCGCTGCGTCTGTCTTCACGGCCGAGCTGGTGGCAATACACCACTCGGTACGGGAGATTACGCGACGTGCCCGGTTCGGAGACCGGATTGTGATCTATAGCGACTCACAAAGCGCCCTGAGTGCTCTCGGGGCATTGGAATCTCCGCATCCCCTGGTTCGCGATATCCGTGACGCCACGGTTTTGGCGAGCCGGGCAGATGTCGAGATTATCTTCTGCTGGGTTCCTGGACATGTAGGAATTGCGGGGAATGAGCGCGCCGATGAGGGCGCCAAAGAGTCCGCGAGGACTCTGCGACCGGACCAGCGTTTCGCTCTTCCTCACACCGACTACATGGCAGGAATACGGGCAGCTCTTCGGACTGCTTGGCAAAGAAGATGGGAGACGGTCGAAGGGAACTTAAAGTTGCGTGCCATTGCGCCGCGACTGTTCCCATGGACCTATCCCCCAATGCCGCGGCGGCGTCAGGTTGCTTTCTGTCGTCTCCGAATCGGACACACTCGTGTGACGCATCGCTATCTGATGGAGCGCTCGCCTGCGCCCTATTGCAACGACTGCGTCGTCCCCCAGACTGTTCGGCACATTCTTGTCGAATGTCCCAGTCTGGGTGATCTTCGCGCACGATACCTGTCCCAGTACCGGGATGGGCGGGGTCGCTACCGCCTGTCCCTTGTGCTTGGGACAGATTCGTGCACACTGACTTGTGGACTTGTTGACTTCTTGGGGGAGGCCGGCCTTCTCCCTATTATTTAAGCAAGGTTTGTTTGTTTTTTTTGTTGTTTTTTTGCATTTGTTTTGTTGTTTTTTTTGTTTTTTTCTTTAGTTGCACGCTCCTGCGCCGGGGGGACCTCTCCCCGACGCACCAGCTTGCTTCCTTTCCCCCTTTTGGGGTGTTGTTTTTTTTTTCTCTTTAATTTCATTTTAAAGTAGCCTAGAACTAGGCCAGTTTTAATACGGCGACTAATGCCCAAGTAGGCAGTCGCCAGATGAGCTCTTAAAAAAAAAAAAAAAAAAAAATCTCTCAAATGCTCCTTCTCATCATCAAGACACAACTTTCTTTGTACACCACCGCACTCACTCTTGCATATTACCTTCACAAACTTCTTTCACGCTCATACAACCTCAGGACACTCACAACCCCATTCACCCACTCATTTTTCACGCCCGCCTCCCTCCACACAGCATTCATCCTTCTCAAGTTGTTCATTCGCACCCTTCTCACTCTAGATCTTTCCTTCTTCCATAGCATACACTCACTCCCATATACCAACAGTGGCACCGAGACACTTACGCAGCTATCTAGCACTCAAAGCTTTGACATTCACTAACGCCCTAATCGTCCCACCAGACTGTCCTACCATTTATAACCGTGTGGTAGCAATCTGAGACCTAAAGCATCGCCTCCCTTCTCACCCGCCCCCAATTACCATTACTCTTTTCTGCGTTTATTTTGACCCCCTCCCCCCTCCCATACATTTCAAAATCCGTCTTTCAGCCATTAATACCAGCAACGATAGAACCCATCCCTCATCAATCTCACACCCCTTTTCCTCATTCGTACTTCTCTCAGTACTCCGCCAAAATGATATTAAACAGCCACCGCGACATCACACACCCATGCCTTACCACTCCAAGTATGTCAAAATAGTCACTCCGGTCATCTTTCATCCTACCGCACGCCGACATATGTAAATACTTTTCACACCATAGATTTTTCACTTTCTTAGAGAGAATAACTTTTTTCCCCATCCGGATCTTCATTCATCTTCTCGTTTCCATCCGCTCCTCATTTATCTTCTCGTTCCCATCCTTATCCTCATTAATTTTATCGTTCCCATCTGTATCCTCATCTTCTCGTTCCCATCCGGATCCTCATTCATTTTCTCGTTCCCATCCGTATCCTCATTCATTTTTTGTTCCCATCCGTATCCTCATCTTCTCGTTCCCATCCGAATCCACATTCATCTTCTTGATCCCATCCGGTCTCTCATTCATCTTCCCTTCAAATGTTACAATTTGCTATTTTCTCACTGGTCAATCACTCATTTCGCTTTCCTTTTCCTATCTGCGGTCATCCGCATTTCCCTGACATTCTCATCCTCATTAAGAATGTGCAAGTACTCCTCTGTTCGCTCTCCACCTCACACTTCACGTAATCATTCTACCATTCAGCGTTCTGATTTCTCCTTAAAGTTCTAGCACTTCCACATAGAGCATTTTCACTACTCACGATTACTTGTTCGAATTTGTTCCACATTTGTTATCTTCACGTTCACACTTCCTATCCCCTCCTACTCTTAAGCATCTGATGAACACTTACATCTCTCACCATTTCACTTTCGATTTTTCCTTTCCACCATCCTCAGTCTCGCAGTATATTCCCGCATATTAGTCTTAACTCCTCCCTCTACTTTCCCCTCTCCTTTCTCCCTCTCACTTCTTCTCCTTTCTCACTCTCCCTTCTTTATCTTCCTTCCCCGAGCTTGCTAAATAAAACGCTTCCCCTCGCAAGCTTCATTCTCACCTATTCGTCCATTCATATCTCCTACAATCCCAACTCGTCCTAAGTCGTTCCAGAACTTCTCTCAACCTTACATCACATTACATGCTTCCTACGCTACAACTTAAAAAAAAAAACCGTTCTGCCTGCTTTGCTCTCATTGGAAGAGGGCATTAGTGATAAAGAGGGGAATGCTGTTGATCAGGAGAGTTGCGTACCCACCCGGTTCGTATTACCCCAAGCAGTTTCCTCTTTAGACTACCTCACAAGCCTCTGGTTGGGATGCCTTCGTTGATGTGCGCTTCTTAGTTTCAAATTGGAATAACAGCACTGGTGGGCGTTCTTCAGGGTTGTGGCTTTGAGGTCTCCTCGCCTCTACTCGAACTCTATTCTCGAGGATGGGGGGGGGGGGTGGATATGCGATCCATGCTATGTGACGACCCAATTGAGCAAGGGAGGAGGAGAACCCCCATTGATGCCCAACACCCGAATTCTGGTATTTGAACCTGCTATACACAATCTTGGTTACTATGTGGGTGTTTTTCCTCTTCTGGTTTGACGTCACCTCTCGTCAGTGTCTATTTTGGGTGTTTTCCTCTCGCAGGGTGCCATGCATTTGGCGCTAGAGGGATGCACTGGGGGATACTGTATCTTCCTACTATTAATACCCTATCTTCAACAAAAGTTTTATTATTATTACTTCCGAGTTTTATGACACTTGGTTTTGGCAGATGCATTACACCCGTTTCCACGTTCTTATCCTTCCCATAGACGTAATCCTTGTAATTCTCTTCATCTCCCATCTTTGTCGCTAGTCACCATTTTGATACTTTTTAGCATTCATTTTCGCATAAATGTTTCAGTGTTGCAAAAAGAGTTTGCAAAAGATCTGTGTCTTTAATGCAACCAAGACTCGCCAATAATAGTGATTAGAACGGTTGGGTTCCTACAAACATTACTTATAATGTCGGAAGAATATATTTGTGCCTCTTTGTGCACTGCAGTCAGGGGCCCATGTATGCAAAAAAGAGGCAAGTGTACATAGGCTGAAAGAGTTTAATCTGAATTATGTGATCTTGAAGTGTTTCGCAATTGTTAACATCAATTGGTTTCAATTAAACGCTTATGACCCACTGGCAAAGATACATAAGGCAAAGTCGTTTATAAATAAAAATATATTTGGGCAAATTATTAATAAACGGCCCATCTTAGTACGGAGACTTTTGCTTTACCCTGTAGATAAAAATGGTGCAGCAAGATTCCAAACCGATATTCCTTTCGTTCAAATAAGCGATTACTTATGTGATCGCTTCAAGAAATTTAAAATTAACTAAATAGTCTAAAGTGGACCTACGTACTGATTCCTTTCGGAGGGCCTTATAACCTTGAGATTCCTTTTAATTAATCTCTAATTCTTGGTTTACACCATTTTATATTTGTTTCAGTGTGGACATTCAGTTTACGTGGGATACACAATGTCGGTTAGATGTCTTTACTCGTATGCGTTTCCTATGTGAGTTAATGCATTTACACTTGCAAATCCTAATAACCTCACGGTTGGACCAATCATCTTTTAGAGTTTTGGTTTTCTTTGTTCACTCTTTAATAGAGATGAATTAGTTTTGAATTGAGTTCTCTTATTAAGCGACACTATTGCATCATCCTGATATCCTCAAGGTTACTCGGCGTTCTGATAACATCCCACAAAGGGACCTTAATAATATATACCATGTGGCTACCTAAGAATGTCGATGGTCTTGAATTTGTCCAAGAAGGCGGAACACCGGCCTTAGGTTTCACCAGTGATTCCCAACGCTCCACCAGTGGGGTTTGGAGATGAGATCCAAGAATATTTTGTGTACAATGAGCATCCGGGTTTTTTTTTTTTTTTTGCTAAATGGCAACTAACAGGTAGAATAAAGTCAGATAAAAATCGGTTCATAGGCAACTCTTGAGTGACACCGTATTTTCTGGTTTAGTTGCAGTGTGTGAGCAGCTAAAATTGAAATTTTGTTTAGTTGTTTATTTTTTTTGTGGTCAATAAATGTTAGATTCTTTTGTAGTAAATATTAAAAATAGTTACGTTTTTCTGGAATGATAAAGTGGGAAGAGATTTGGAAATTGCTCTGGACCATCAAATGGTTTCTGTCCCTTGACGGAGCAGATAGATGTATGGATCGAATGTAGCTCCTACGAAAACCTTTCGAACCAATTGTCATCGATATATTCTTATTTACTTGAAAATAAAACCAAAACCAACGTGGGCAATATCGCCAGAAGGTTTCTGAGGGGTGGTTCGCGAAGAATGTGAGGGATAAAGCGTGCGACTAGTCTTAAGAGGAGACTGCCTAGTTCGATCTGGTCTGGGTGTGCCCACAACTCTGCATGCCCTGCCCAACCGCTACAATTAAAACTTCCTTGCGGGCGTTGGGGCATGGAAGGCACGCATTCCAGATGTCAACTGAGTATATATAGTTCATGCTACACATGACACACCTTTGCGGTGACCTTTGAAAGAAACTTCAATTTCTTCGCAAGGGGATTTAAGGTAAGAGTTGCGCACTCTTCCAAAATCGTCTCCTCTTTTTGTTACTCGGGTCTCGCGCGTTCAGCATCCCTCCCCGCCCTAATTTTGCCACTTCCACTTAGATCCTCTTTCAAATACTTTCTACGGGTCGCCCTCGTTAGTTTTCGCCTTCTAAAAACTGATAAAGGATATGCACCCCTCCCCCTTCCGAGTCCTAAAAGGTAATACGAGGGAGGGGGGGGGGGTAAAAGTGTGTAGAAAATTTGACTCAAATTAAAACAAAAAAAAAGTTGAATAAAATTGATATCGGCTTTGATTCCAAAGCGAAAAAGATATGATTCCGTAAATTAGAAGAGGAATGAAAGGAACACGACAAAGAGGAGTATACAGTTTTATTTTTTAACATTAGCTCCATTGAGGTCAAAACGCTTCTGCGAGCGATGGTACCATCCATTGTAACCATTTCTATGAACCTAAGACTTAAACCAAATTAAAAGTTCTTTTAACATCAACAGAAGAAAAACAAGCGCCCTTCAGGGTTTTTTTTTAGGTTTGGGGAAAAAAGGATGGGGTCAGGTCATCTGACCTTTTTGTTTCCTTGTTTTCTTCTTTTGATGATGTTAAATAAAGAAACTGAGTTTAATTCTCAGAGTCATCAGTTTCATAGGTTACAATGGATTGTGCCATCGCTCGCAAACGCGTTTTGACCTCAATGGAGCTAATGTTAAAAAATAAAACTGTATACTCCTCTTTGTCGTGTTTCTTTCATTCCTCTTCTAATTTACGGAATCATATCTTTTTCTTATGTGATCCCACCTTTTTTTTGTTCTTTAATTAAAAACCTCCTAAATATAACAACAAAAACAAGGGATGATTTCGTTATAACGCCGAGGCTCAGAAGAGTTGCGTGCCCGGCTACCTTGCATTTGACTACCCTATTAATGAGTGCAATTTATCACTTACCCATTTTAACTTTATCCCATTAACGAGAGCTATTTACCAACTACCCATTTTACTTCACTGCCCTATTAACGAGGGATATTTACCACGTACCCATTTTAGCCTCACTACCTTATTAACCAAAGCTAATTACCACGTACCCATTTTAAATTCACTACTATATTAACGAGGGTCATTTACCACTTACCCATTTTTAACATCACGATCCTATCAACGAGGGCTATTTATCACGTACCCATTTTTAACTTCACGACCCTACCAACCCCCTCCTGAAACTTTGAGCCCCCCCCCATTTAGTTTCTGGTTTATTTTTAATTCAAGCAATCTTTTGACGTCAGCTTGACGTAGGTTGGGTCCAAACTCTCAGCCTCCAGCTGGTGCTAACTAGTTTTTCGTAGATTGGCACTTGTGCCAGTGCCATTGAAATGCCTCTGCGATGCGTCTAAATGTTTACATTCCTACAATCGTGTCCCACTTCGTTAGGGTCTCTTACACAAGAGGGCAAAAACCGAATCTGACGTCCCCCCACCCTCATTATTCTGCATTTAGGGGGGGGGGTAAGAAAGCCCACCTGGTAAGGTTATGGGAGGCGAAAATGGAAGAAGCTATATAGGCCGAGTTGCCTAAAGAGGATAATACTTGTGGCATTCAGGATCGTGAACGTGCACAACTCTCCTGAACCTGTAAAGCTCTACAATAAAGACAGTCCTAGCGAAATGTCTTCCAAGCGGAAGAAGAAATTGTGCAAGAGAAAAGATACGACTAATTTCCACGTGGAAAAACATTACAAGGAACTTGCTACAAAATCAAGACCATAAAACCGGATATGGAAACTAAAAACAAAAGAGGGGAAATGCCCAGATTAAGATCGACACAGTATTACAAAAGTAAAGAAATTAGCAAAAGAGGTGAAGTGCCCCAAACTTAAAAACAAAGGAAAAAACAAAACAAGAAAAGCGGAAATAAAAGATGCAAAATGCCCAAGTAAAAACCGAACTATAACAAAGATAAGAAAGAAAAAGAAAATCTTGGCGTATTTCACAGATCTCACTACTGATTGGCTCAGCTCGAATTTCAGGATTCCCATCCTCCAATCAGAGCTCGAATTTAAGATAACACGGGAAGATTAAACGTAGCGAGAATCTTTGAGCAATAATTGAAAAAGTCACCCAGAGGAATCGAAGTAATTTCGAACTATATTTTCAAGTTCATTATCAAGGAATAGATATAATAACAGAAGGCAGCTATATAGAGACTATACAGAAAGGTAGGACACTCCCTTCACAAAAATGTTGTGGTCGAAACCACCATTAAAATAAAAAAAAGGCAACAGCAGTTTTCCTTGCCTTGGCATTTCTGTTAAAAACTAAATTCAGGCTCTCGAGAAGCAATCCTCATCACTATATATATATATATATATATATATATATATATATATATATATATATATATATATATATATATATATCCTTCTTTCAGCTTCCATTATCAAAAGTGATAAGACTCTTATCTCGAATAGGTGACCATTTAATCGCAACGGTGGAGGGAGGGCAGGGTTAGACAAAGCCCCCCCCTCCCTATGGGGCTTGCGTTCAGGTCATGGCGAGACTTGGTCGTGTGATCGAGGCCAAAGGCCGCTCGCATTGATTCTTAGGCTCATGATCCCGACCCTATGCTGTACCCTGCAAGGGAGGGGGGGGGAGGGGGCGCAGTATGCCGCTATTAGAGTAATGCCATTCCTTGTCAGCAAAGGAGCTGCGAGTCTATCTTCGAAACACATTTTCCTCTATCTTCACTTCATACTTTACAGATTCCTCCTTACAAACTCCGCGATAGATGCCCTCGTTGGGTTTCTCTTTCTAGATATTTAATATACTCTTGAGTGTTCAAGAGCGATCGTGGCAGATCCCTGAGAAGGAAAGGGTCGGGCCATTTATCGCACACGCGTCTTCCGATGGGCCTGAAATAAGCCGGCGCCCACACGGCCTCGATTATAATGGCCGAAACCCGTCATTCCTTTTAAATGTGGAATAAAATTACACACTCGTGATTATACAAGTCCCTTTTGTTCACCGTCACCGATAGGCTGGGAACCAATTTTGCATAATAATCCCATGATTATGTTAAGGTACCCTCTATCGGGTCGGGAACTAACCGGCTCATACCAGCTTTTCTTCCAAATTTTATCTTGTGACAGAAGGGAGACGGCGCCCGGTTAAGATCGCAGATTTCTTCGTTGGATTTCGCTTCTTAGTTTTGGTAAATAATAAAATAAAAGGTTACGGGAATTTTGGTAGAGGTCTCTTTAACGTTACCGATGAATGCCCAAGGTTTAACTTCAAGTTTTAATGAGTTTCGCAGTCCCACTTGAACCAATGGAAATGGGGGAGGGGTAGCATGAAGTGACATTGTAATCATTTACTTTGACTTCGCATGGCTGGAAACGTATTTAAAAGCCTGTAGCTGCCCGTACGCTGAGCTCCAGCAAAGAAACTTGCATGCAGGAGGGAGGGAGGTTCAAGAGATTTGGGTAACCCCTCCCTGTCCTTCCATACTTTAGGTAATGGACCTTCCAAATATTTCCATTCCTTAACTATGCATCGTTCTCTATGAAACTTAAGTTTAGTGCTGTAGTAGACCGTCGCCCCGGGGCAGAGGGACTTGTTCCGCGTCAGAGGCACAGCGCGTCCACCAATTAGTAGCCAGATCTCTACGTGCGCTGACCTTTGTATCTGTTCTTACCGGGATCGAACCCGGTACCGCCACCTTGATTAACCAATGCCGTATCCACTCGGCGAGCAAGAACTCTACGATATTGTTGTTGTGTGTTAATAAAGGATTCCCTTTAAGGGTCCTTGGAAGTCAAGGAGGCACCACGATTAAGAGACGTCAATTTGCCTCTCGGTTCGCGATAAGAATTATTTATATCTCATCTGAAAGAGGCTGATATGGAGGGATAGAGGTGCCCACTGCCCCCAGAGTTGATGGGTTACCATTTGGGATATAACCAGAAACAAATCACGCAGTTAAAAAAAAGAAACAAAACGGAGAAGCGACGTCAGGTCTATGTAATAATAGAGATTTTATTACGAAAAAGGGGCGAAATTGTTTATAGAAGGAACGTGTGAAAAGTCTGAAGTCTAATGTCACGATGTTGGTGGCAACTCTTGCATGGCAGACTTGTGTAAATACTTAATCACACCTCATTCCATCTTTTCACACAAAGGAGCCAAAAGGAGCAGTAACTTGCCACTCAAAGTCCTTTTCGGTGGATAGTCTGATTCAGTGAAAAATTGTTCGATTGGAATTGATTGCTCCTTCATTAGCACCATCATTATATTCAGTGTGACCTACCCATTACTCCTTCATAACTGTTATTCCTTTAACTCTTTTACCCGTGTTTGTGTTCTTATACATGTAATTATTGTCCGTGAGAGTTAGTCCTATCGCTTGTAATGCTAATTTAAAATCCCACGCTCCCATCATGAGTCCAAAGCTCGTAGGTATCTACAAGGTGGCCCTAAAGTAGACGGACATAGTGACGTTCATTTCTTCACCAAGTTATAAATGAAGATTTGGATTGGCCTTAATATGGCAAAATACAAATATAATAACGAAGGAAATGGATTTAAAAATGTACTTTCTATTAACAAACATCTTCAGACCTAGTTAGGTTTTAGTGGATGGAGGACTTACTGTGACCTTCCAAGAACACCTTCGGATAAAGTGCTCACACGCGAACGGTAGTGACTTAATGATGATGGGGCTCATTTGCTCAGTAACACACGATACTGGCGTCGAAAACTTGATAAGAGGTTGAGTAGTGTTGGAGTGTATTGAAAGCATTTTAAGAAACGCACGAAGATCAAAATGCGCCCTGGAAAATTCCTTTCATGAAGTCACGAAAATTCAACTTCAAAAATGAATGAAAAATTACTAATAAATGGTGCCAAATAAGGATGGTTGGTGAAAACCTTAAAAAGTGATATAAACCGAAGGGAGTCGTCTTTGAGTGCAGGGTCCTAATTCTTGTAAAAATTCTTAGGAAAGACAAAATTGAGTTGACTCCGACTATCTTCCAAAAGTGACTTCTCTCAGCCCGACACAATCGGGAAAAGTTAGTGAAAGCTTTTCCTTTCACAAAATTCATAGGTAAAACTTTTACCTTTTCCAAATATTTTGAGGCTTTGATACTCGTTTCAAGAGAAACAAAAACGAAGTTCCTCTTTAAATAAACCTAATTGAACATATCTTGTGAACACCCACAATTGGGAGCACGATGAGACATTAATTATCCTTAGGCCAATTCATCCAGTTGAATCGAAAATAAAATAGATGTTGCATATATATATATATATATATATATATATATATATATATATATATATATATATATATATATATATATATATATACATATATATATAAAACTATATAAAACATGTCAGAACGTGTCAATAGGTCTTTAGCTTGCTGTTAATCACTTGCGATCAGTTAGTTATGCACAGATTATTGTGTAGTACAGACCCTCTTTAGAAAAAGTACTTTTTAGACCCATGGAAAATAGCAATTTTGAAATGAGATCAAACATTAAAGTTTTGGTGAAACTTCAATGGAAAGGGAAATAGATTATGGAGGCTTTGGACAAAGTTTATGGCATTAATACTCTGAACAAAACCGGTCTACAAGTGGATTCAACGATTTCGAGAAGGCAGAGAAGATCTGGAAGATGACCCTCGCAATGGAAGACCAACATCAAAAATGACGAAAACATCGGGGCAAGTGTATTGAACAAAGGGGGGGGGGAACCCAATTATAATCTGAGTACTTTCGAAGTCTATTTGCCTTTACTAAAGTTCCGGTCAATGATAGTACTGATGGAAATGTAATATATATCAAAAGTAAATAGATACCATCATTTTTTAATCATATATTTCTAGAAACAAAATAATGTCATTTGATGCATTTAAATACTTCATCTCTTATTTAGTAGACATGCCATGTATAGTTTTTGATGCAGTAAACCTTTAACACGTACTAAGGAATTTCTGCCCAGCTGCACACATACATGTTCAACAAATCTGCCTTTGCTGTTGGTTTAAGGTGTTCAATGTATTTTTCCGAGTTTATGTTACCAAACACTCCTGTCCTGAACGACCTGTGCTCTAGATTCCTCCCCATACCATCACTGGATACCGCCTTAGTTCACAGTTGATTGCAGCCTATTTCAATCAAACTTGATCATGGAGTCTCAAGACCCACACACGTCCACTGTCAGAACATTGTATCAATATTGATTCTTCTGAGAATATGACAGTCTGCCAATAGGGGTCGTTCTACCATCTCATTTGCACACTCCTTTGGATATTTGCTGGTAGAAGAAGAGATTTCCTTTTAGTTGCTCTACCATAGTAACCAAGTTGATGGAGATACCTCGTAGTAGTACTCCGACTCACTTCCATTTGTACTACAACATTAGCTGCTTTAGAACGGGGATTATTTTAACAATCTGCTTGACAGCCCGACTTGAGCCGGATGCTGTTGATTGCTTTGCCTTTGCTGGTGAATTGCACATTCACTCTGTTGACTGTGGTAAGGTGAATCTGAGGATTCATATATTTCCTTTTGATTCTCAACTTTGTGAAAAATGATTTCGTGGAGGCTCCTGTTAAAATATCAAATATTCACGACAACTCCCCTTCCCCCCTAAAATCGTTAGATCTGTCTTCTCCCAAGTTCTTTAAACCTGAAAGCGTTATTATAAACCTATCAGATTATAATCTGTCCCCACGTGAAAAAATATATATTCTTGTGCTTGGCCCTAAATTTAAAATGCCCTCCTTCTAATTTACGAAACGCTTATTTCTTCTCCATTTAGAAAAAAAAATGCAACGACTTACAATCACTCACATGCCTGGGCGATTTCAAACGACTCCAACAAAAAATTACGAAAATAACCTAAGAAATTTTTACCAAGTGCAAAGAGATACAAGTCAATAATTTTCCGCAAAGAAGATAGTGAAGCGTTAACCAAGTTATCAAAAATGAAAGAGAGTGAAGCGGTAACCAAGTTATCAAAATGAAAGATAGTGAAGCGTTAAACAAGTTATAAAAAATGAAGGATAGTGAAGCGTTAAACAAGTTATCAAAAATGAAAGTGAAGCGTAAACCAAGTTATCAAAAATGAAAGTGAAGCTTTAACCAAGTTATCAAAAATGAAAGAGAGTGAAGCGTTAACCAAGTTATCAAAAATGAAAGATAGTGAAGCGTTAAACAAGTTATCAAAAATGAAGGATAGTGAAGCCTTAACCAAGTTATCAAAAATGAATATGAGGCGCAAACCAAGTTATCAAAAATGAAAGTGAAGCGTTAACCAAGTCATCAAAAATGAAAGATACTAAAGCGTTAACCAAGTTATCAAAAATGAAAGATAGTGAAGCGTTAACCAAGTTATCAAAAATGAAAGATAGTGAAGCGTTAAACAAGTTATAAAAATGAAGGATAGTGAAGCCTTAACCAAGTTATCAAAAACGAAAGATACTGAAGCGTCAACCAAGTTATCAAAAATGAAAGAGAGTGAAGCGTTAACCAAGTTATCAAAATGAAAGATAGTGAAGCGTTAAACAAGTTATAAAAAATGAAGGATAGTAAAGCGTTAAACAAGTTATCAAAAATGAAAGTGAAGCTTTAACCAAGTTATCAAAAATGAAAGAGAGTGAAGCGTTAACCAAGTTATCAAAAATGAAAGATAGTGAAGCGTTAAACAAGTTATCAAAAATGAAAGAGAGTGAAGCGTTAACCAAGTTATCAAAAATGAAAGAGAGTGAAGCGTTAACCAAGTTATCAAAAATGAAAGATAGTGAAGCGTTAAACAAGTTATCAAAAATGAAAGAGAGTGAAGCCTTAACCAAGTTATCAAAAATGAATATGAGGCGCAAACCAAGTTATCAAAAATGAAAGTGAGGCGCAAACCAAGTTATCAAAAATGAAAGATAGTGAAGCGTTAAACAAGTTATAAAAATGAAGGATAGTGAAGCCTTAACCAAGTTATCAAAAACGAAAGATACTGAAGCGTTAACCAAGTTATCAAAAATGAAAGATAGTAAAGCATTAACCAAGTTATAAAAAATGAAAGATACTAAAGCGTTAACCAAGTTATCAAAAATGAAAGTAAAGCGTTAACCAAGTTATCAAAAATGAAAGATAGTGAAGCGTTAAACCAGTTATAAAAATGAAGGATAGTGAAGCCTTAACCAAGTTATCAAAAACGAAAGATACTGAAGCGTTAACCAAGTTATCAAAAATGAAAGATAGTAAAGCATTAACCAAGTTATAAAAAATGAAAGATACTAAAGCGTTAACCAAGTTATCAAAAATGAAAGTAAAGCGTTAACCAAGTTATCAAAAATGAAAGATACTCTAGCGTTAACCAAGTTATCAAAAATGAAAGATACTGAAGCGTTAAACAAGTTATCAAAAATGAAGGATAGTGAAGCGTTAACCAAGTTATCAAAAATGAAAGATACTAAAGCGTTAACAAAGTTATCAAAAATGAAAGATAGTGAAGCGTTAACCAAGTTATCAAAAACGAAAGTGAAACGTTAACCAAGTTATCAAAAACGAAAGATACTGAAGCGTTAACCAAGTTATCAAAATGAAAAATACTAAAGCCTTAACCAAGTTATAAAAAAAGAAAGATAGTGAAGCGTTAACTAAGTTATCAAAAACGAAAGATACTGAAGCGTTAACCAAGTTATCAAAAATGAAAGATAGTGAAGCGTTAACCAAGTTATCAAAAACGAAAGATACTCTAGCGTTAACCAAGTTATCAAAAATGAAAGATACTCAAGCGTTAACCAAGTTATCAAAAATGAAAAGGCATTATAATAAGAACAAATAAAGGAAACGGATTCGTCATTATACTCACAGAGGATCTTCTGGAAGAGGCAATTGGCCTGTGGCTCCAGCAGGGTTTTGAAATCAGAGTTATCCTTCTCTTAGGTGGACGCCTGCCATGGCTGAAGCTCCACCTACCCGTCCGGACGGAGATTCGAACTGCCGACTTAACGACTGCGAGGCAAGCGAGCTAACCATTATACTAGGCTTCTGGCTGGCTAGTATGAAACGAAATGATATTTACACAAAGTTCTTAGATTCTTAAAAGATGCCACCATATTTATTGAAGTTATAGAACCAATCAATAAAATAGTTATAAAACTCGAAGACCAAATAAACCGTTTCCATCGCAGCCAAAATTTTTTAAAAAACCCTATCTGAATCACAATTATTTGCTAGTGGTGCCTATCCTGCACGAATTTATTGTTTACCGAAAATACTCAACCCAGAAATTTCACTCTGCCCCATTATGACCTCACATATTTTGGCTTCTTATTAATTAGCCAAAATACGTTGTTGCATTACTTTGCCCCTTCTCTATTAATGAATTTTCAATTCGTAAAATTTCGAGAAAGTATTTTTAAATCATGAATTCAAAACCGAAATGTTTTTCGGGGGTTTGTAGGGTTTTTTTTTTACGTAAAATCACTTTTCACCAACTTTCTATCCAGTTCAAGAAACAAGAGAAATTTGTTAGATTTACAAAAAAAAAGTTTTATGATCTTTATTACCCTTAATCTTTTAAGGAACATAGTTTAGTTTCAACAATAAAACTTCTGAATCGATAGATGGAGTGGCGATGCGATCATCCTTTGCCTCAAGAGCAGCCAACTGTTTTAAGACATACTTCGAATCAAGGATGTTCCAAGAACGTACTATTGACTGTCACCTAAAATTTTATAGACGATTCGTTGACGACTCCTTTGCCGTCTTAAGAAATGAAGCTCAAGTTGGAACATTTATCTTATTTATAAATACTTTGCATCCTAACATCACATATACAATGGAAACAGACAATATTACTTTGCTCTTTTTTGATTTAGTTTTTAGCAAGACTCAAAACTCTATTGCCACTACAGTTTGGGGAAAACCTACGTTTACGGGCCTAGGGCTTTTTATTTTTTTTACCTCTTGCGACATTAAATATAAATTTCAGCCCTAAAAACTTTGTTATACAGAGGCTAACACCGTTCCTCTACTTGTGATTTAATGCAGAAAGAATTTAAAAACTACAGAATTATTTCACTAATAATAGTTACTCTCCCCTTGTAAAGATAAAATGATTAAAAATTAACTGATATTTATTCACCTAAAACTGCAACAGTGCAAAAACAAATCCACTATTTCCTGAAATGGGGACCGTTAATAAAGTTCGTAAAGATAAAATCAATTAAACCAACACTAAATAATTATTGCTCGGTAATACCTGTGTTATGTGACTCCACAGCCAATTGAATCAAATTTGCTTTCCATTGTACTATTTCGAAGCAGTATATAGGTAGCATCGCTAGCGAGATCTATAGTGATTGAATATAGTAAATATACTCATTAAGCCTTACTTTGCACTGACATGTTTGAAATTGCGTTTTCTTCACTAGTGTGTTTCTCACTGCTCGTTGGTGCCGACGCTGAGGCGACGTTGATTTTAAGGATTTCAGATGAGGGGGAGGGTTGTCAGGGAACCACATCTTCTTCACTCCATTTTTCTCTAGCATTGTATTGAGTGTCGTAGCGAAGGTGCCCGGTTTCCCAATATTCATCACATGGGCATAGAGTATGCATGTGAGCACTTCTGTTGATGACCCTTGTGGCACAGTTAGATGGGTATGTGTTTCCTGCATTTGCTTCACAGTTGCTTTAACCACTCCTGCGTATGTTGCATTTCTTCTAGTTTCTTCTTCCTTTCTCGCTTCTCTTTCCTTTCGTTCTTTTATCTCCTTTCTTTGGGGCATGCCATTGCCATAGTCCTATGTGGCCCATGACAGTTCACGCATTTCTTAGTACTTTCCTTGCACTGTCTCCATTCGTGGTTCTTCTGTCCCCACTTATAACATACTGTATCCTTTTCAGTGCATTCACGCGTCAAGTGGTCATCCATCTTATAGCAGCGGAAGCACATTTGAATATTAATATGCTTCTCGCGCTCCATGTTCTCTGGTGGAATTATCATGTTAAACATGAGCAGTTCCCGTTGAAATATAGTTGGGTGTGTGTGTGAGTTCGTTTGTGCCTTCTGCCGGGCAGCCATAGCTTGCACTCGAGGATCCCGTGAAAGGGCATTACTCGTGTCTGGAGCTTTTTGGCCGCTCTTCTCGGTCTGCGGTTGGAGGTTCACTCGAAGAACTTCGTTTAACGGAGGGTTTTCCGGGAACCACATTTTTTCCATGCCGTTATTCACGAACATGGTGTTCAGTTCCTTCGCGAAGGTGCCAGGCTTGATCAGGTTAGCAATGTGTGCATAATATATGCAACACATTATTTTTGTCGATTTCTCGTTTTCGATTTACAGGTACGTAGGTGCAGTGGAAACACTACTCTCTGCGATCGTTGCCTTGCAACCTTCGCATAGGTGGCGTTAGCCTTTCTTTCTTTCCTCTTTTCTGCCTTTGTCCTTTGTTTTTTGTATTTGTTCCTTCTTTATTGGACAGGTCATTGCCATGGTTCTGTGTGGGCCACCACAATTGAGGCATTTCTGGAACGATCTTTTACATTCGCGCCAGGAATGGTTTTGGCCGGCGCACACAGAACAAACTCTGAGTGTAGGTTGGGACAAGTGGCGGTGGTGTGTTCGTTGTACCTGTAGCACCTGAAGCACATTTGCAGGTCAACGAACTCCTCACGCTCAATCTGATCGAGGCAAATGCGGACCTTAAAGAGGAGAAGACCGTTTTCTTTTGCCTTAATCGCCATTGTTGTTTCCGTTAAGACGACTTTAAAAACGTGTATTTAGTCTTTAAATTTGATTATTTCGCCTACTTTTGCCCACTGATGATTTCGAAGAATCTCATCCGTGATTTGGTCGATCGAGGGGCCTCCAACCCAGAGGTCGAGGTGTCGGCACATGACACTTCTATGTGTGCGTATTTGTGGCGGTGTCTGAGGTGCGAGATCAATTTTTCGAAGGGTGTCTGAGGCATGCGGGGAGGAGAGGGCTTCGATGTCAGCCTCCCTCGCACAGATAGCCGCGTAGCCATTTGGCAAATCAATTAGCTATACGAGGGCTTTATTGAGCTCGCCGTAAATTCTCTCGAAGACCTTGCTCCTATCGAGTTTTTGCCGGCGGCCTGGCAAGGTCATCGGGGCAATACGCCGCGTCTCCCTCATCTCTCCGCCATTTCACCCAAGGGCACTCTGTTTGAAGTCAGCGGGGCTCTACCCCGCGCTGCGTCTGTCTTCACGGCCGAGCTGGTGGCAATACACCACTCGGTACGGGAGATTACGCGACGTGCCCGGTTCGGAAATCGGATTGTGATCTATAGCGCCCTGAGTGCTCTCGGGGCATTGGAATCTCCGCATCCCCTGGTTCGCGATATCCGTTAACGCCACGGTTTTGGCGAGCCGGGCGGATGTCGAGATTATCTTCTGCTGGGTTTCTGGACACGTAGGAATTGCGGGGAATGAGGGCGCCAAAGAGTCCGCGAGGACTCTGCGACCGGACCAGCGTTTCGCTCTTCCTCACACCGACTATATGGCACGAATACGGGCAGCTCTTCGGACTGCTTGGCAAAGAAGATGGGAGACGGTCGAAGGGAACTTAAAGTTGCGTGCCATTGCGCCGTGACTGTTCCCATGGACCTACCCCCCAATGCCGCGACGGCTTCAGGTCGCTTTCTGTCGTCTCCGAATCGGACACACTCGTGTGACGCATCGCTATTTGATGGAGCGCTCGCCTGCGCCCTATTGTGACGACTGCGTCGTCCCCCAGACTGTTCGGCACATTCTTGTCGAATGTCCCAGTCTGGGTGATCTTCGCGCACGTTACCTGTCCCGGTACCGGGATGGGCGGGGTCGCTACCGCCTGTCCTTTGTACTCGGGACGAGTGCGTGCACATTGACTGGTGGACTTGTTGACTTTTGGGGGGAGGCCGGCCTTCTCCCTTTCATTTAAATAGGTTTAGTTGTTTTTGTTATTGTTTTGCTATTGTTATTGCTTCCTAATTGTTATTTCTTTTTATTGTTGTTTCTTTTCAATTTTTTTAAAGTAGCCTAGAACTAGGCTGTTTGTTTACGGCGACTTATACCTAAGTTGGCAGTCGCCAGATAGCGCCTTAAAAAAAAAAATCACCCAAGGGCGTAATTTGGGAGGGAATCTGGGGGAACCCGAGTCTGTAGGTGTGTGTAACTGGGTGTGTATGTAGTTTTAGGGATCCGTTATGAAAATAAGGAAGAGTGGTATGGAGAAGGTGGAAAAAATGTCCAATGAACAAAAGGCAACATTACCTTCAGGCTGCGCATAAGAGTCCTTCTTCCTTTCCCTCAACTAGCCTCCATCAATGCAAGTCAAAGAGAAAATAGCCACTTCCGAACGTATCACTGCTGGTGGAATATCCTGTCACGTACAACAAAGCGGTATTCAATCAACCTCATTCGAATGAAGTCCAGTCCAAATTAAAAATAAAATTGACTTTACCGTACAACGAGTATGTAAGAGCAATCCAAGCGGCAAGCGCAGTCCAACAAATAGTCAGACAATATGAGCCTTCCAATTTTATGTTTCTTGTAGCGCTTAGTTTCCCCATAAAAAAGTTCCCGCGCAATGATTGGCCATTTTTTGTAATACTTATGTTCACGTAGAAAGGCTATGTATAATGTAGCAATTTTTGAATAATTCCATTTCTGTTCATTCCCTGAAGATGACCTAACACGGTCGAAAGACGTCTAGGAATAAAGAATGTCATTCGCGAATGTTTTTTCTCCCCTCGAAGACCCTGTTAAAAAACTTGTAAGAAATATTAAGAAAATACAAGTTAAAATTAATAATGCTGCTACAGCTGTGGACTTCAATAGTACATGCATACAACATGGCCTTTTACCTAATTATATATATATATATATATATATATATATATATAAAGGGTGTTCCATTAAGACGGATCGAAGTAAGCAGTAAATAAAACAGTGTTATTGGTGAAAATATATTGATTTGACTATTGGATCATGTTATTTGAGTCATGGCAATTATGTGTGAAAAATAATATCGCCCAAATGTCCGCCGAGGCTTCAGCGGCCCACCTCCACTCGATGGTCAAAATTTTTGATGACGTTTCTGCATAGTTGCTCCTCGATCTCACCAATATGCCTTATTATCTCATCCTTCAGCTGTTGAATTTATGTTGGCTTGTTGGCATAGACCTTACTTTTGCGATGACCCCAAAGGAAGAAATCTAAAGGCGTCAAGTCACACGATCGTGGTGGCCAATTGACCTCGCTGTTTCGAGAGATGATGCGACCTGGGAACTTCTAATTCAATAAAGCCATTGTCGCATTGGCTGTGTGGCATGTGGCGCCGTCCTGTTGAAACCACAAATTTTCGACATCCATAGAATTCAATTCAGGTCATAAAAAGTTGGTTATCATGGCACGGTATCGCTCGCCTGTCACTGTCACAGAATTCCCGGCATCATTTTCGAAGAAATACGGCCCAATGATTCCGTTAGCAAAAAACGCACACCAAAACAATGACCTTTTGTGGATGCAGTGGCTTTTCAACAATCTTCCTGGGATTTTCATTAGCCCAAATGCGACAATTCTGCTTATTAACGAATCCACCAAGATGAAAATGGGCTTCATCAATAAAGATGATTTTTTTGCGAAAAATCATATTCGGCTTGTCTTTGCTCGTGCACCCAATTGACGAATGTACGGCGCTTCAAATGGTCAGCAGTCTTCAGTTCTTGTGTCAATTGAATTTTGTAAGCGTGTAGAGACGAATCTTTTATCAAAATTCTATGTAACGTTGTGGAGAGGTTCAATTCCTGCGCGCGATGACGAATAGAGATGTCTGGATCTTCGGCCACATTCTCGCGCACTGCAGCAATGTTTTCAGCTGAACAGCTTAAACGAGCACGCAATGGCGTTTTCATATCTGCCACCGAATCCGTTTGTTTGAATTTACGAACAATTTTCCCAATTGCACTCTCGGTTGGTCGATTATGTTGACCAAAATAATCGCGAAGTGCCCGAAATGCGTTTCTGTTTGAACGTCCATTTTCGTAATAGGCTTCGATAACTTTAACACGTTGTTCGATTGCTAATCTTTCCATGGTTGAAATTTGCCAAAGACGAAAGTTGTTAAATCTGAAAGAAAAAGAAAAAACTTTATAGACGCTTAAACTTAACTAACATTTAAAATCGGTCCAAGTCATTGGAACAACCTTTATATATATATAATATATTGGGAATACGAATTGTAGATTGCTCTTTAGAAATCCTTTTAAATGTGTATACGATTAAATAATTTAGTCTTGCATGTTCTTTCAGGATTAATTAGATTTTGTGAGTCAAAGTGTAAATTTATAAAAAAAAACAACCCCAAAACGCAACAACACCCATTCGCAAATATGACTGAAAATGTGAAGCACCCGAGCACCTGTATTGAAGAAGCAGGAAATCAGGTGGCAATATTTTCAAAATTTTGAAACCCATCACGAACACGAATAACTTCAGGTGAAATCAAGTAGTCTGGCACTCCACCAGACTACTTGCGTTGGAGGTCAATTTAAGCCACAAAAATTGCTGAAAAGGATCTGAAACTTTGTCCATCCAAGATAGCTAAAGCCATCTCCATAAACAACCCTACCCAGATTAAAAGTCCAAAAAGAACAGTTGCTAAAAATGAGATTCCGGTTAAAGAGCGAATATCTTGCGAGAGAGAAAGAAGCCAGCTTCGGTGATGGTGTGGGCAAGCGCGTAACATTAACGGGCCAAAAAACACCATCTTCATTGAAGTGGGGATAAAGATGAATCCACATATTTTTTTCGCCATGTGGAGGGAGAAAGTCCTACCCTGGGTAGATTCAACCATGTCGGTGTAACTCTTACATAATTTCATGAATGATAATAGCCGCAAGGGCCTATCAAAGGTCACCCACATACTTCAAAACCCTCCCACAAACTGCATCCATAGGATTGCGTCAGATCATGCATCTACACTGTACAGTTTAAACCATCCACAGCAATGCGTCAAAAACAAAAAGCATCACCATCAAGGCTCTTCAAAATCCAAATCACCCATAATACACAATAATAAAAACTGCATCCGCAGGAATAAGTGCAGAATGCCCCCCACCCCCCAAAAATAAGCCTCGCTCACTATATAATCATCTAATCTGCGCTTGAAAACATTTAAGTTTTGACTGTCCACCGTTTCATGTGGTAAACCATTCCAGTAATCTACCACCACTCTGTTGGAAAAATATTTTTTAGCATCCAACCAGCACCTGTTTTTTTCATTTTTAAGTGGCGACCCCTGTCCTATTACTACCTTTCAACTCAAATAACTTGTTAAAATCCAACTTATCCATCCCAGAACAGATTTTAAAAAGCTCAATCATATCTCTCCTCACACATCTTCTTTCAAATGAGAACATATTTAGTACCCTCAGTCTATCTCCATATTCAAGGGGATTCAGGGAAGGTATTATTTTTGCTGCCCTCCTTTGTGCTGAATTGCGCCACTCGCTTGGAACACTTAAAGATGTTTACATCAATGGCGTAAATAAACGCAACTCTCAATGCGTTTATTAAATAAGATCATTAGCGGGAATAATACCATTTTTCTCAAATTTGAGTACTTTATTTAAGCCTACAGGATGGCCAATAATATTGCTAGCTCATTCTGGTCAATGTTCTGTTTGTTCATTTTTAATTGCATCAATTGTTTACGAATCTGTTGTGGGGGGGGACTCCTAATTTATGGTATTTTTTCACCCGGCAGATTTGATTTTCTTGCCTTCTCAATTTCCTGTGCCAATCCACAATGCCCAGCCTGAAACCCCTTCCTAACAGTGAAACCACGGAGCCTTTGACGGCCGAACTACTGCCATTGAAGAGTTTATCCCCAGACGACGCTGGCAAAACGAAGCTGAAGAAAGAATTGGGTCTCCTGGAAGGATGTGCCATTATCCTAGGAATCATAATTGGGTCAGGTAATAAATGTAGCTGAGTCTTAATATAGGATGTATCTTTTTAATGGTTTAAAAGAATGATTGAATTGGGAAGATGAATATTTACGCTAGATGGTTAAAAGGGAGAGATTAAAAGAAATTAATAATACAGAATCTAAGAAATCTCATAACAAAAATAATTTCCTAAACGCTGATACCAAATAAATTTCGGGTCATTATTTAATTAAAGAAAACACTTGAATAGTTAAAAATACATTTCCTGACGCCTCCCCAAAGGTATCAGTATTCAGTATTTCTTTTATCTTATCCCGATGTCGTTTTTCACCTCTGGGTTGTCCACTCGATCTCTAGGGACAAAGATCGATAAATGACTGATCTTTGTCCTCAACAGTTTTTAGTGTTCATAGTAGGGCTCTTTCCTTTGATCCTTCTGAATGTTTCTCTTCTCAATAAATCCAAGACAGATTCACTTTGCCTATCAATTAAAAGTACCTCCTCCCCCCCCCCCTCATCACCATTAGATATGCAGTTGGTATAGCAAAGAGTAGCTACCTTTCAAACTGCATCTTGCATGGCTGGGGGACCCTCTGTGAAGGTAGCTACTATTTTTTGCTATACTAACTCATACCATCACTTCGTACATTGTAGTTTTCTTTAATAATACCATTAGATTACCCTCTGGGGGTCTACTATTTGTAAACAAAGAGGTCATAGAATCCCAGCCATACTCAGAAGTTCCAATAAATCCCCTGTCAATCAATATTAATTTTGATTTGTTTATATGTATATAAATCTACTGTGTAGAAAGGAGGCTCAAAAATCAATGTCAGTGAACGAACGCCCTTCTCTTTGTGGACGTTGGGATTCATCATTTCCTCTTTTCAGGGATCTTCATATCTCCGAAAGGAGTTTTGGCAAACACGGGGAGCGTTGGTTTATCGCTGCTTGTGTGGGTTTCCTGCGGGGTCCTGTCCATGACAGGAGCCTTGTGCTACGCGGAGCTTGGAACTTTCATCCCCAAATCAGGAGGTGACTATGCTTACATCAATGAGGCATTTGGTTCTCTGCCTGCTTTCCTCTTCCTCTGGGACGCTAATCTTATATTTGTGTAAGAATTGAAGTTATTTTCGTATGTAACATATTTTGAGGCTGATGTAACATGTTTTTTTTTTCACAAGGAGGGAAGGGGGGCAATTTTGGGGGTGTCCCGCGTAATGCAAGTCTAGCTTGTAGGAAAAGTGTTTTTTTTTGCAGGAAAGTGTAAAGATATCGATGGAATTTTTTTTAAATGTAAAAACATTTGCAACATGAATTTTTTAATAGTTTTATTTATTGATCAAAGAAACCAGAATATTTTATATCATTATAAAAAAATATGCAATATATTAATCTATAAACATGGGGTATCACACTAGGATTGCGCAGAATAATCTAGAATTTGGTTGAGTTAATTTTCATAAAAAAAAGAAGAGTGAGAGCGAGTTAATGGGATCCATTATACCGCTGGGATTTAGTCTGGCTAGGATTTAGTTCCACCAGTTGATTGTTAGGAAAAATCCTTATACCGATCTGATTTAGTTCAACAATTGTACTGGTCAGCAGCCAAATGTATCTTCGATGAAATCATCATTTCTAGTAATTTGACATCACTGAATCCGAAAATGACCTTCATTTTGCATAATTGATTCGCGTTTAGAAGATATACGGATGATATATTTTCATTATTTCCCAATTGAAATGAATATATCTGACGCATAACGTGGTAGTACTATAACGATTAGTAAGACGGTCGGGGCTAAGGTCGCCCGAGGGGTGGTGGTTAGGTTAGGTTAAACCTACCCTTTCTTTTTTCTCATCGCCTCCGCCGACACGTAGGTCAGACGATACGCCCCCTTTATTCGTACAAAGCCGAGGGTCCAACTGTGCTCGTTTTGTGTAGCCATCTTGAGTACATCGTAAATCCCTTTAACTCATTTCTAGAGTGACGCTTGTTGTGGTAACACGTTATTTCACATTTTGACAAGGTGCTTTTTTAGCGTTTCCTTGTAATTTGAACATGTAGTTAGTCCATGACCTGAGTGTAGTGCGTGTTAAAACGTAATCTTGCAATCAGTTTTTCATTGATGTTATAAGCAAAATGCCACGTAAATGCGCTAATGACTCAAATAGGTTTGCTATATTTGCCGCCAAGTAACATTAAAATTGCAAAAGATGACGTTAACAACTTGCCATCAAGAAAGCGCACCATCTTTATTTTAAGTTCAAATTAGGAGGTCGGGACAAAACGTGCGCATTATATACTTGGGTGGTACAAGGGGAAACTGAGGTCAATGGACTAAGGCAGCACCTTCCTTAATATGGAATAAAGTAACCAAGTGGATAAATGTTTATTCTACACGGTTCCGCCACTACGTGGAGTTAATAATAATGATACACCCTAAACTATCTTGATGTTCCATCCGCCATTTGACCTGTTTCACATAACGAAAATATACCGATGCCCAATCCTCCTACTTCCTCAGACACTTCGATTTGGATGACGAAGAACCTCCTGTAACGGGTATAGATGAAGTCATTGTACACCCAACAACATTCCAATATACCGACTTTGTTTTACAGGGAACTGTCTACAGAACCGCATAAAATCACATAACGCGAACTGAATGACTTCTTCAGAGATTTGGACTTACCAAAGTTTAAGGCAGAATTGCTCGCCTCATACCTTCAATAGTGGCATCCTCTTCATGATGATGTATATCCAAATAACCATGTACCGCACTAGAGAATCCACGTTGGGTATTTTCTTCATCAAACCTGGTAACTTCGTGGTGTTTACAGATGTTGGTTTAATGAATGCTCTAAATATAACATACAGAGATGCCTCTAAGATAAACCTTAAAGCTGTACTACTTCATAACAAAAACGAAAATCCTGCCATTCCAATTGGATATTATGTCCATATAAGGAGACATGAAAATATGCAATATCTGCCTCACCACATAAACTACAACACTTGCAAGTGAAGAATATGTTGTAATTTGAAAGTGGTCGACATGTTACTTGATCTCCAGCAGGGTTAGACGAAGTGCTAGGTCAGCATTATCAAAGGAAGGAACATTTTCATCAGTAGATTTTAGCTCTTGAGAAAAGTTACCAGGGCAATTGGAATGTATCTAAGCTGGTTGCTTTCTGTTGGTCAGTAATAAAAGAAACTAGGCAGTCAGAGTACAAAATATAGGCGAAGAGGAAACGACATTGAAGAGAGTGTCCTCCTTAAAGGCAAATATGTTGGGGGATACATTTTTGCCAATACTTACACAATAATTACCATGATATCTTAAAAACGCGAACTAATTAAACGACTTCACTATCATTTTCAAATTCAGTATGTAGAAATACATAAAAATCGGCTACTTTCATTAAAGATACAAGTTCCTTAAAATTTGTTGACCATTGTTGTCAGAGAAAAGGAAGAGTAAGGCCGGTTTCAAGGGATCCATTATACCGAATGGATTTAATTCAACAGTTCATTTTAAGAGAAAAATTAAGAGCAAAGGCTGTTTGAAGTCATCCATTATCGTAGCCGCGATTCTATTGATATATTTCACTATCCGTTAGCAATTCTGACTTCTGGATATACATACATAATCAATGCTATTCCTTCTCATGTTAGGTCTCAAATTTAGGAAAACTGAACATTTTAGTCTTTATTTCTCTTTAATGACATTTTCATTATCATGGGAAGAAGACTGACTCAAGCGTAGTACCGCATCTGGTATATTCTTTTAAAGCCCGATTGACGCACATTCACGTCGGAAGGCAATAGTGATGAACATTGTTTTTTTTTTTCAGGCCAACAACGAATGCTATAATGGGGCTGACGTTCGCAAATTATGTGATACAACCTTTCTTCCTCGGTTGCCCTCTGCCAAATTCAGCCGTCCGGTTGATTGCAGCGGTGGCTATATGTAAGTAACTCGAGTCTCGCATTCTAAATGCACGTTTAATTTCTTTCCCAGGCGTCTCCCCGGTTCAGCCGCGTTTGAGTTCCCACGCTGGCCAATGATTGGGTATCGGCATGGGTGATTCTCATAATGCCACAGGAGGAAATAATAAGCTGTGGTTGGGGAGAAAAGTTGGTTCGTTTGTTACTTATAGCTAAGAAGCGACAACCAACAAGGGTAGAAAGTTTGGAAGGGGGAAGTCTGTGAAGAGACTTAAAATGAAATGAAAGAAGTGGGAATGTGTGAAAGATATAGCGCCTAGTAGAGCCACTTTCGAGTGTTGGGTTAGGAAAGGCACGTAATCTTCTATATGATAGTGCCAGCAGCATCTTCTATGATCTCCTAATACTCCCTTTGGGATTTGCAACATTTATATAGACATAGAATGGGACGCCTTTAGCCCAGTCAGGGCCAGCAAGTCTTTTCAACTCTGATTTAATTCAGTCATGAGATTATTATACGATACAGCGTGCTCCGAGCCCAGCAGTTCCTCCTGTTTCAACCATGTGGGCTGTTATATTTAGATAGTTGCGACGAGGGGAGTATTTCTACCCCCCCCCCCCCATAACTCAGTAAATCTTATTTTAGATAATTATGAAATAAATAACATATAATTACACATAATTTCTACTTGTTTAGGTATGGTTTATACCACTATGGCCCAAAACGTGTATTTCTATGGTTTATGTCACTACCGCTGTCTGATCCCTATCTCGGTCGAGTCTAGAACGTGTAAGGTTTTACATTGAGGATGTGGGGTTCTTCGCCCCTCACATCGAATCGCCCATGTATCGTCCGTCGGGCAAGCACATGGGTTCATCAGCCACATGGTCTCACCGGCTACTCCGGGATTTCGCCAGCATTGCGCATCTGTTTTGCCTCAAGCGAAACACCCTACGGGGAAACAGCATTCTTCCACGCTCTGGCTCTGTGTGACGCTACAAGACATGCATTAGACTAATTTCATTGATCGCATACCAAAAAAAAAAGTCACTTACTTTCCCAGGAAAACTAACCAGTTATTGAAACGGAAAAAGAAACAAACGAAGGATGCAGGGCTCTGCACGAGACAAACATGGACAATCGTGAGGGAACAAATAGGGTTCCTCTCCCCGTCCTCGCGGGAAGAAGTAAATCAGCGAGAGAAAAGACCCAAACCATATACTCGAAAATTGGAGTAATATTACTTCGCTTCAAGGAACAATATAACGGATATTTCGCACTCTGTGACTCCGATAAAAATCTGGACCAACTTCTGATCGGAGCGAAAAGCTGTGCAAAAGACTCGCTAAAATTGGATTAGAACCTCGAACAACACCCAACGTGACGACGAAAAGATCTATCACGTGCCAGCGCCTCGACTCGTGAGTCGATGCACACACGGCCTAGAAAATTTTAAAAAGAAAGAAATAGAAGCACGTAAGAAATGAGAAAGAGTCGGAGAAGAACACACGTGTTCAAAGTCATCTTTAGAGCCATGGAAATGGTAAAAATGGAATATTCGCGTTCCACACTAAGTTCTCACTCGACCAAATAGAACGCGAAACATTTATCTCTGTGCAGTTGTGTTTGAAGTTATAGACCCTGAACAAATACACCACTAAGGAGTACACCTTCCACGGAAAATGTGTTCGGATTGTGGGAGACAAGAACCCATGGGTCGAATGCTAAAACACTAACACAAATCGCAACTGTCGTAACTAGCACCGAACCAAGTCCATGCGATGCCCAATCAAGAAACGTTTTATAATGAGTCAAAGAAGAATGCAACAAGGCTGCTCACAACACTTTAGGGTCATTGTGGAGGTAATGTCATCCATTGACAAAGACTCCCTAACCAGGTCATGTGGCCAAATGGTGGCCATCTCGAATAATTTTTCAACTATGTATATATATATCATTCTATTTGTGTGTAAATTTCCATGAGAATATTGCTTCATTTGCTACACGACTTGTTTTCTTTTCTCGTGTACAATTTGTATCGATTTACCTTTAAAAAAACACCCTGTAGTTTCAGGCTACCGTGGGGCCGCGATTTCAGGTGTGCCACGTGCATAATCCCCTTAATAAAATTACCCTCGTCCGTTCTCAGGCATTTTGACGTTCATCAATTGCTGGAATGTAAAGTTGACGACGAAAGTTCAGGACGTTTTTATGGTGACGAAAGTCGGTGCTCTCTTGATCGTCATCATAGCCGGGATCGTCACCATGTGCAAAGGTGAAGATTTTTTTTGGCGATTGATTAATTGTTATGAAATAGATCGGAAATCCACAAGGGCATCTCGCTGGGGTGTTTTTAGAAAGCGGTTCGTTGTGAAAAGGGGTAAGGGGAGGTGTAGACGTCTGGAGCACATTGGCCGATTGTACTTTTTGGACCCCCTAGTAAGGGCGCCAGGTCTCCCCAATCCGGCCCCGTCCCCGAAAGAAGACTGCCTCTGATGTGAGTGACCCTTTTGAGCTCACTGTACCCTCTCTTCCGAGCCAGGTCACAGCCAAAATTTCGTTGACCCGTTTCAAGGGACGACCCCAATCCCTGGCGAAATCGCCGCTTCCTTCTACAATGGGATCTTCTCCTTCGCCGGCTGGAATTACCTTAACTTCATGACCGAAGAACTTCAGAATCCATTCAAGTGAGTGTCCTGTGGCGCTTCTCACTTTGGGGGAAGTTAAACTACAATGGTGAAGGAGGGGGGGGGGGCATTGCAGCGGTGGCCTTTATTCTGTAGCGACCCGCGGTTCGGATCCTCGGTTAGAGCATCGGTTCACATTGAGATGTGCATCTGGTGCTGCGAAATGGTGGTAAGATGAGTTATATGTACACCCGGCGGTACGGAAGGGTGGTAAAATGAGATATGCATCCCGCGCTGCGTAATTGTGGTAAAATGAGATGTGCATCAGACGGTGCTGAAGGGTGGTAAAATAGGAGGTGCGAAAATGTGGTAAAATGAGATGTGCATCTGGCGGTGCGTATTGGTAGCAAAATAACATGTGCATTGGGAGGTGCTGAAGGGTGGCAAAATGAGATGCATCGTATGGTACGAAAGGGTGGTAAAAATTGTATCTTGCAATATCAACCGTTTTCATCACTACTTCCACTCTCCCAGACATTATTAAATCTCTTCTCTTTTTTTTAGCATTGCTAAGGTTAAATAAATGTCTGGGGTGGTTTAATTTTGAAGTAATCAAAGTTAAATTATGATTAACACTTCGTATCAGTTTGTTATACAGAAAAGTGCGAAAGATGCATCCCCCGTATGCAAAAATTATGCATATTTAGGGTAAATTGAAAAGAATAGGTCATTCACCCTCTCACCGTGATGGCAAATCACGACTGAAAAGTGGGATCATCTCAGGCAGGGCCAGAGAATTGACAAAGAACAGTGCTCATTAAACATAAAAAATTGTCGGAGAATTGACAAAGAACAGTGCTCATTAAACATAAAAAATTGTCAGAGAATTGACAAAGAACAGTGCTCATTAAACATAAAAAATTGTCAGAGAATTGACAAAGAACAGTGCTCATTAAACATAAAAAATTGTCAGAGAATTGATAAAGAACAGTGCTCATTAAACATAAAAAATTGTCAGAGAATTGACAAAGAACAGTGCTCATTAAACATAAAAAATTGTCAGAGAATTGACAAAGAACAGTGCTCATTAAACATAAAAAATTGTCAAAGAATTGACAAAGAACAGTGCTCATTAAACATAAAAACTTTCAAGGTGAACTTTTAGGTACAAAGAAAAGAGGGAAAACTATAGACGGCATCCCCTAAAATCTTTGAAAACAGGTTCGTAAATGGAAGTGGGAAAATTATGGGATTTCACCAGAAAATGTTTGGATCTTGCGTAAACTAAAAACATACAACCAAAGTAAATTTAGTCTTTGTTTACCCTGATTAAATTCCACAAAGATTCCAGGGTTTCTCGATTATTTTTTATTTTGTTTTATTTCAATTTATGTATTGTTGTTATTTCCTTTATGTCAATTTATTTCTTTCAGAAATCTTCCCAGAGCCATTTACATATCGTTACCGACTGTGACAGCCATATATGTGCTGGCGAATGTGGCCTACTTAACTGTACTCTCGCCTGTCGAAATGCTGTCTTCAAATGCTATCGCAGTGGTATGTAAAGGTGGTTAAAAAATTACTGACTGACTCCCTATACACAAAAAACAGACTGAACACATCTTAACACAAGTGAACACATCCATCGCAGTGGTATTTTAAATTGTTCAGAAATGACCGACCCCCTCTGGTGCTAGACTGAATAAGTCTTCCTAAATAAAAAATGAACAGACTTTTGAGAAATGTCTGACTGACTCCCTATGCACAACAGTATGAACACATTTTGACATAAGTGAACACATTTATGAAATGACTGAAACCCATGTACAGAAAAGACTACATATCTTGAAAAACTGAACAGACTGTTAACAAATTACTGACCTCCTCTGCAGAAGAGACTGAACAAGTCTTGGACAAAATGAATCGACTTTTACGAAATGACGAGGTTGTACTCCAAGAGGTCCGTTGTTGGCTTTAATATACCCCTCACCTCCACCCTTCTAAGGGAGAAGAATGTTGCAGGTTGGATTGAACAGCGATCGTTGTGCAATGTGCAGTGTCCCTCTCGAAATCGACTAGTACGCGACCTAGTACAGTTTCATAACATTGTCACGTCTTGAAAAATCTGACCAAACTGTTAAGAAATTACTGATCCCCTGTACTGAACAGACTGACAAGTTTTCAAAAAAATTTAAGAAATGACTGCTTAAGTCGTGAAATAAATGAGTGGATGCATCAAAGTGGACATTTATTCTTATTAACTCCATATTCCTCAGCCATACTCTCCTAAGAATAACGGTGGTATGAAGTAACGAGGATTTGGCCTTCCTATATCTATGTTGGGACGTGAAAATACCGCAATCTTCGTGTCAGGTGCGCCACAAACAAGAGTTTTTGCCACACCAATAAGCGAAATTGGTGGAGAGGTTAAGTCGGGATCCTCGTATAATAATCCCATGAACGCCTTATGTGGCCTTCGATTGGGGGTCTCTAAACTCGCTACCCGCGACCTACCCTTTTTTCTCATCTGACTTTGACGCATATGCAGACGCAATTAGTGTGTAATAACGTGAAGATCATGAGGAAAATTAGCAAATTTAGGGTAATGTGGTTGTTTTTTTTTATCTTTTTTATGTGTTAGATTGAATAATTCATATTCGTTCTTTACAGACATTTGCAAACAAGGTGATGGGTCCAACTGCAAGTTGGATTATGCCAATCCTGGTCGCCCTTTCGGCCTTTGGTGGATTGTCGGTTCATATTATGACGTCATCGAGGTAAGATTCTATTATGTCAAGATTGAAGTTGTGCTTTTCACATGGAAGCACTGCCCCCGAATGCAGACAAGTTAAACCACTCTAGGCGTGGTTTGTCACTGATTGTAGTCACGATTTAGGTCGACTTCATGGCAGCTGTCATTCCCTGCAGATATCCGTGGTTCGAAACCTACGCTGAACTGTAAGTCCCCACTTTGGAATAAAAGGCCTCAAAGATAGGGAAGATCGGTGGTAAATACCCGTACCAATTCGTTTCCATACAATTCACAATTTACTAATGTATTGTGGATACGAAGCACTATTTTTAAACAATTATTTCTCTCTATTTTAACCACACTGACGCATAAGCAAAGCTATATGATGAAAAAAAAAGACGCAGTTCCCAAGCCAATGCTCAACAAAATAATCAAAAGTTCTTTGAATACTAATTACAAAATGAATCACTCCTCTCATCCACTCGCTATTCAACCTTTCATCTATGACCTCACACCCTACCTCAACTTTACACCAATGCAGATGACATCACTAAACTCGCTCAACCCTCAAATAGCACACCAGCCCAAGATTTGTAACGATATATCATATAAACCTATGATCGTCTCCCCGTTAAAATATATCAAACACAACTCAACGAAAACATAACCATGATTGCATACTCCGATTATTCAAAACAACCACTTTCGCACAAGCTAAGGAAAGCCAGCATACGCATCAAGAAACACTAGAACCGTCTCACTCGCCTATGACTTTATGGCCTGAGTACACGATCTCACGACCACACAACTTAATCTAATCTTAAGGAGAGAACAATGCACTATACCATGTAAGGGATGTGTCCGAAGTACCCCCACTTAACCGCCTACACACATGTGTAAGGAGTGGCATAAAACAAAACCTCGATCTACATGGAATTTATTTTTTCAACGCCACACGAACCCTAAACACCTGACACCGCTTCATGCAAGGTTCGTTCTATCCTCCGCGAAAATAACCAGACCCACTCACCCCTATCGCGCACATAAAAGAGCGAGTCATCCATTATCTGAGTTTAAACCCTATCCCCCCCCCCTTCCTCCTCTAAGGTCGCCTTGACAAGGCTCTAATCCGGTTACCACCCAAAATTTAATACGTACATACAAGCACTTGATCGGCTTGAACAATACCGTCATATTCAATCATTTCCACTAGGAACTCAACACTTGCACAGCTGGCAACATGCCAAAATTCATACAACTTAGACGAAATCTGGAATAACCCCGCCCTAGCAGTGTAGTTCAACGAAGGTGTGTCTATTGGGGAAAAAAATATCTTTTTGTTAAAATGCAGACTATTTGCTAATCCGATCCTTTGCAAAGGACGCCTGTCCCCTGACCAGAGGCATGCTTATGAAATTTGTGTACCCTCATGATGCTCCAAGCAGTCTTGTATACTCAAGTTGTATACCTTTCGCACCCGTTAACTTGCCTTCTAATTTCATCAGTTTCTCGTGGAGCGTCCTTTCAATCACTTTCTAGACGAGACTTGAAGGTTTCGCCTTTATTAACGAATTTGCCAAGTTCCGTTTCGAAGCACGCTCACCGATCGTCATGGCGGTCATATGTATGTGTCTTCACTCAATTGGGGGACCACTCTTGCAGAGATATGGCACCAGGCTAAAAGGACTCGAGATAAATTCTCGCCAGACCTCGCTCCTGTTCTCCGGGAAGACGGGACTACCATCTTGATCCCATCTCCGTAGGCCGTGACTGTTCCCATGGACCTACCCCCCAATGCCGCGAAGACTTCAGGTTGCTTTCTGTCGTCTCCCAATTGGACACACTCGCGGGACGCATCGCCATTCGATGGAGCGCTCGCCAGCGCCCTACTGTAAAGACTGCGTTGTTCCCCAGACTGTTCGGCACATTCTTGAATGTTCCAGTCTGGGCGATCTTCGCGCGCATTACCTGTTCCGGTACCGGGATGGGCGGGGTCGCTAGTGCCTGTCCCTTCTACTCGGGACGAGTGTGTGCACATTGACTGGTGGACTTGTAGACTTTTGGGGGCTGGCCGGCCTTCTCACTTTTATTTAACTTGTTTTTTTCTTTATAGGCCGCACGTTCCTGCGCCGGAGGGACCTCTCCCCGACGCAGGAGCTTGCTTCCTGCTCGTTGTCTTTTCCTTTTTTTTATTATTAGTGTTGGTTTTTTTATGTGTGTGTTTTTGAATCTTATTTTAAAGTAGCCTAGTACTAGGCAGTTTTTAATACGGCGACTAATGCCCAAGTAGGCAGTCGCCAGATGAGCTCTTTAAAAAAAAAATCCTCTCCGTGGCGGAATCCTTCCTGACAACTTTCTCCACATTCTTCAGCGTGGATGCTGATCCAACAGCATTCCAATCACGTCGCTGGGTAGTTGAAGGCCGCTAAATGGACTTCACCTCCAGAGACGAGGAACCCTTCAATGTCCTGTTTTTGATGAGCGAGCTGCATTCTTCTCTTGTTTCGTACACAGATACCACCCCTAGTCCAGACTATATCCCGTACCCCATGCTTCTACACTGATGTAAAAAGACTTGGCCCTCTTGTTAGCTTTGTTCAACACGATCTGATCCGAGGGTATCTTCCCAGATACCTGGCGAATGCTATTTACGAGGCCTTCAGTCATTGTCAGTATTTTGTTATATTTAAAGAAGGCTTATGATACCGCCTGGTGACATGTTTTAATGGAGGCCCGTAAGGTAAGAGGAGGGTGCCTCGCTGGAAAGTATCTTCAGCGTCATTCTGCCGTGAGCATCAGTGCTATCGCCTGCTTGTTTTTGCTACGATCTACTTAGAAGACTGGGAGGTCTTGTATTCGACCGACGCGTCACATGGGAGGCACATATTCGTAGCCTTAGGTTCTCCTATACTTGCCCAATGGACATTTTACGCTCTGTGGCGTTCAGCTCGTGGGGTGATGATAAAGCTGCACTGCTACCATTTTGCTGCCTATTTGTTTCCTCAAAGTTTGATACTTTTCGATCATCCGAACATCTACATCGTATGGTGGATTCGATCCACCACGTCAATCTCCATTTGGCGACCACTGCTTACCGCTTGTCCCGTACAGAGAGCTTTCTTGTCGACGCAGAGTCCCCCACTCCGTCTCTAACGACTGTCATTTCGCCCGCAACCTTACTTGACGTTGCCATGATACCAAGAAACACCAATCAACCCCTATACGTTTCGGTATCTGGGCAAGGGAACTCATTCGAAAGTTTGATGCAACTCTCGGACCGGTGGGGCTGATGGTTATGCCCAAAACACCACCCTAGAGGATACCACATTTGAACGTCAGTCGTCGCTCCTTAGCCCCTAAGTCTAGCACTGAACCGGGACTATTACTTTCGCAAGATGCAATCATCTTGTCACATGGAGCTATGCCGGTGTACACAGATCCAAGAGGCGGTGGTTGCATGCTACTTCAGCCGTGTTTCAGGCCTCTGGGGGCCCTTCCGGGTTCTGCGTCTGTCTTCATGGCAGAATTGGTTTTAATAGCCGCTTGGAACGGGAGATTATGTGCTGTGGCATTTTCGAAGAACGTTTTATAATCAATAGCGACTCACAGAGCGTACTACTGTAATTGCCCTTGACTCATTGGAATCTCCACCTCACCTGGCTCGCAGTATACATGATACCATAGCTATTGCGAGTCTGGTGAGGGGGAGGGGGTTAAGTTGGGATTGTCTTCTAGATTTCTGGACATTTAAGAGGTTTTGGAAATGAGAGCCCAAACAGCAACTAGGCCGGCGTTTTGCTCTATCCCCACACTGACTACATGACAGAGATCAGGTCAGTCCTTAGGGAAGTATGGCAAAGAAGATGGGAGAGTGCCTGTGAATTTGAAGTTGCGTACCTCTGTACCGTGATTCTTTCCTTGGGCCTCTCCCTCATTGTCTCGACTGTATCAAGTCATTTACCTGTCGTCTCCGAATCGGACACATCGGGTCACCTACCGCCAGTTGAGGAAGCGCTTCCTTGTACTTTTATGTGAAGACTGCTTGGTCGCTCAGACTGAACGTCCCCCTGGTTTGGTGGTAGCTTCGTACGCGGTTCATCTCACACTATCCTGAAAGATGGGGTCGATACCAGTTCTCTCCTGTGTTGGAAGTAAAGTCGATACCAGTTGTCTCTTGTGTCGGAAGTGAGGTCGATGCCACTATCTCTTGTGATTAAGACGGGATCGATAGCACTCGTCTCTTGTGTCGGAGGCGGGGTCGATATCACTTGTGTTGGAAGCCTGGCCGATACCACTTGTGTTGGAGGCGGAGTCGATACAACCTGTGTTCGATGTGGAATAGATACCATTTTTCTCTATTGTTTAGTTTGTTTTTATTAGTTTTATTTCAAATTAGCCTAATTTTTTTTTTTAATTTCTACGTCTTTTCGTTTTGACGGCGACGACAGAAGGGATCGTGGAATCAAAACAACAACTATAATCTGTAATCTCTTCTGCAGATTGTGCTTCGTCGGAGCTCGCCAGGGGCACTTCCCGGATTTCCTCTCCATGATCAACGTTAACTGCAATACCCCGATGCCCTCGCTCATCTTTCTGGTATGACCTTTTTTGACGTGATCTTAAAAGGTGGATTAATTTTATTATTGTAACTCGATACGAGCCATTAAATCATCCATCTAACCCTACCATAGGGAAGTAAGAAAAAAAGTTGTTGCTTTGATCAATGAGGGCATTTGTATCACGACAGGCAGGAATAGGCGAAAAGGTCACGCTAAGAAGTCTGTTGACCCAAAATATTGGGTCCGGAAGGGGGTAATATCAGACTCCACGCATAAAGGGCATATGTAAACATGGGTATATTTTTTAAGCCTCCATTAGTGCCATTCTGTGCCATTTAGACTCAACTTGGCACTTTTGAATGGCTGTACTCTCCGTACGAACGAATTTGTTCCTAGGTGATGCCCTCGTTGGATTACATGTTCCTTTTTTGTCCTCAACTATTAAAATTCAATGACACTTACGTATGAGGATGGTAATTTGCCTTTATTTGTGGTAATCTATTTTTATTACTTTATTAGTTTTTACCACCGAATCCATCCCCCCTTTCTCTTTTGATGATCTTGGCGACGACTTGCAAGTTGTGAAAGAAGAGTTAAAGTGATTTGCCGTGAGGTTGATCATCATATGAAAAGGATCACCGAGTAGAGCAGTGAATTCATCTCTACATGTTAAATAAATTGCGACTCCATAGGAGATTTACTAGACCAGAAATAAAATAGTAAACTAAATCTATTAATAAGTAGGGTTATTATTATTATAATAATTATTCTTATTGCCTGTATGTGTGGCAGAAAGAATAACTGCACCGTCTTCATACGCGCCATTAAAAAGGCAACTAATCCTGGATAAGCTTTGTTATCCTGAAAAACGAGGCAGTCGTGAACCCCATCCAGTTTTGTCGGAATCAGCGTTGATGCGTGTCGTCCACCTTATCGCATACCAACTAATCCACCATATCCATAACGCACATAAAATAACATACATTAACTACAAAAGAGTCAACTTTACTCAATTCATGACCACAACTGACGAGGAAAGGATGAAATACAGCCGCGGCCAACAGTTTTGGGACACCTCAGAAATATTAGGAAATTAGATAAATGCAGAAGGTAGTGAAGTTTTTATTTGCTTATCAATATGAATATAACAGTGAAATAAGGAGGAATAAATAGCAATAAGTTAGGGTGTGATAGGTAATTTGTCGCCTAGCTTCAACATAAAAGAAAATAAGAGTTTATTTATACATATACCAGGCAATGGCTTCGCTACTCCCCCCAACGGGGGAGCTTGCGCCTCGCTATTACGATTTAAATTTAAATCTAAAAAAAAGCAGCCATGGTTAAATTTTTAGAAATTTTCTGAACTTCACCAATTGTAATACATTTTCTTTTAAAACATTATAAAGCATTGAATAATCATATTTAATTTTTTTAACTAAACTATTTTATTTTTTCAAACTCTAAAGAAATTCTTATAAATTACCTTGATAAAAATTTAAAGTATACTTACATAAGTCATAACCAAACTGAGATGAAATTATTATTCAAATACTCAAAAAACTCGCCTTCTTAAATTATAGAGTTAGTGATAATGATGATATTTACTAAAGTTACATGTTAAAAACGAAGGATTGCTGGACTATTCATTTTATTCAATGAAGCCGTCCGCCTCAACCACCGCTTCCAGACGGAGTCGAAACCAGTTGCAGGCCTTTTCTACGGTCCCCCTCTTTAACTGGGTGAAAATTGTGGTGATCTTTGACCTTAGTTAGCTCCAGAATCGCGCAAGAACTCGCGGCCATTTGGAATCTCCCCCTGGCACCAGTTTGGTCATGCTAGCAGCAATAAGGGCTCGAACCCTGCTCCAGGCAAAACCAGGGCTCCCTCTCTCTCCTCTCTCTCCCTGTGGGTGACAGCTTTGCCGAACACTGGCCATTCTTCCCCACTGAGTCGCTCGACTCGGAGGAGGCAAAGTCCAGGAATGTGGTCATCTACGCACCATTGGCCAGTTCAAATGCTATCATCTCTCCTTGAGGGTAGCTATATAGGAGCTTCGACTCCATGGCCCCCTCCCCGAACTTGGACTGGGCGCAATGAGGGTCTCTACAGCCGAATAACTCGAGGGAGGATAAAGAGACTTGCGCGCGTGCCAGCGTTAATCTTCTCCCCTAAGACCTCGAAGGTGACATTGCCAACAGCGCATTACCTCTTGCAGAAGTGGGGAAGCGGGTTAGAAGGATCTGGTGTGGATTTATCCAGGACCCATCTCCTGTTCTACATCATGGCGGAATCACCATTTTGGAACGTCTGCTCAGTGGGATCCTTCGTGAGCGTTTTATCCATATTGTCCAGCTCGTTCACTGAAACCCGCAGACTGGATTTCGCTTCTTGCACGGATACAGACCCTATGGTAACTGAGGATTTTTGCCCTTTGGGTTAACTTTATTCAACAGGGTCTGATTGGAGGCCATCTTTCCAGCCTTCTGGCGAATGTCTCTCGTTGTTGTTTTTCACAAGACGAGAAGATATCGCTCCAACTCGGCTGGTTGCGCCCAATTTCTCTACCCTATGCAAATTAATACAGAAATTAGTAATTGTTAGGTTAGCTTATTTTCTGGACAATGGAAGCCACCTGCATTTATAGAGAGGGACGTCCTTAAATTCCACTACGCGCCGGATGCTCTTCTCCGGCGGGAGAGGTGCTATTTTTATGGGCTGTCCTTCGCAAATAACTACTTCACCACGGTATATTTGATTCGAAGAAGGCATACGATAACGTGTGGCTTACACCATCATGGAGAACCTCCATCCTATAGATGCGAGGGGACGCCTCCCAATTTTTATGTCTGAGTTCTCACGAGATCGGCGATTCTATGGAGGGGGCGGATCCCTCTCCGAACCCGTTAGCAAGAGGATGATAATCAGGAGGGAAATGTCCTCAGGGTCACTCTTTTTGACAAGTGTATGAATAGTCTCACCTCGGTGCTGTAAGAAAATGTTCTCGCAACGATATATGTAGACTTTTCGATCTCTTTGGGGGCGGTTCAGATGTCTACCCTGGAGCACCGACTCCAACAGGCACTGAACCGCGTCGTTATGCCGAAATGTCACGGGTTTCAGTTTTCTTTGGTCAAGACCAAGGTCGTGCACTTCTACCGCTTTCGTGGGCATCACCACAAAAATGGAAATCGTCTAGACGTGGCATCTTGCACCGGGGGGGGGAGGGGTGTTTTGTTTTTTAATTCTTTTATTCCTTTTATTTTATTTATTTTTTTCTTCTCTTCTCTTCTCTTCCTTTCTTTCTCTTTTTGTGGAGGTGTGTATGTGCGGGGGGGGTCTCTTTTATCTGCGAAATGAAGAAAATTCTTCGCTGTGGGGTTGAGTCCGAGTAGTGGTTATCGATTTTCATTATTATTTTTCTACCGATCCTTCGTTCACAGCTTAACTATGGATGTGGCGAAATTTGATTCTCCGCACCAAAATGTATATTGTGTATGATGGCTTCAGCTCATTATGCTGATCTCCGGTCGACGACTGGTACCTTCCCCTCGTCCCCTATAGACGCCCTTCTTGTCGACACAGGGGGAATAATACTTGCTTAACATCATGGCCAGTGCACGTTACGATTGTCTTCCTCAGACGTCAACGGCTCTCATTCCGTCCGCAGCACAGCTCGATGGTGGCTATGCCGAAGAGACTCCAATCTTGTCCGAAACCTTTCGAGCTCAGGGATAAGAAACTCGAGAGAGTTCCGTATAACGCTCGGAGATGCTACCTTTGAACGCTTGTCGCCACGCCTTTGCTTTCACAACACCAATGTCGTTATGTTCATATATCTTGTCACTTTGGAGCCGCGAAGGGGAGTGTCGTGGTATGACATTACATTATATCAATACCATATTATATCTATGAGGGAGGGACCAATAACTTGAAAGTGAACCGACAAAAGGGACGGAAAATCCCGAGTTTAGACGGGCTGAGTAGCGTGTGAGAGTGCAACGAGGTCAGGTAAATTATGGACAATGGCAAAGCTCAAGGTTATTTAAAGAGGCATTACAAAAATACAATTTTATTTACACAAAAATAATGGGGTCCAATTAGGTCTCAAACCTCTCAATAATTCCTTCTTCACGGGATACGAGACTCGTTTGTTACCTCGGGTGGACTCACGCTCGAGGGATTTAGTTTTCTCCCAAAGGGGCGGGGGGAAAAAACTTATCGCTCCGGAGGGCATTGGAACTCCGGGTCGATAGGGGTTTTCAGGGAAACAGGTGCATGGGATTCCAGGGCTGCCTGTGTACGGGTAATCACGGGATGGTGGTGAATTACGGGGTTCTGACCGAATAAAACGGAGCAGAACCGGATTGGGGCCGCTACCACTTCGGCCCAACCGGACATATAGTCACACTCGATGTGACAACGAATTACTGGGAAACGACTGGCCCGGCCAAGGTAGTCGTGGACCACCGCAAATTTCTCGTGTTCAGACACTATAATGCAGGTGCACCCGGTGTCACGGACGAGGGTGGATACTCGGCGACCGTTCACAGTTCCGTTCTCGAACTTCAATCCACCAGGGTTGTTCTCATTAAAGAGAAAGTTTACCTGATGGACCGGGTCTTTGGCGGGCGAGGGAGGAGGATCAGGGACGGCCCAGATTTGGTGCACTTGGTGGGACTGAGAGTTTGCGAATCGGGAGTTTTGAGGACAGTTCGTGCGGTAATGGCCGGGAACTCTGCAGGTGTAGCAGACGATCGGGTTCTTGTGGTACGGCACAACCGGGGGAGAAGAAACTAAGGGCTTAACGTCTCGTTGTTCCGATGGATGGAATTTCTTGGCTTCGAGGGACTAGGAGCTTTGGTAAATCTTGGAACCATTTTAGGGGGGGGGGGGAATCTTAGGGCCATAAAATTTAGTTTTGGGGGGCGATTGGGGAGCCTTTTTAACATCCTTAGGGTATAAATCCTGACTACCTGCGTAAACATCGGCCTCTTCCAAGCACTCCTTGAAAGTGGCGCAACGTTTATCCTTAATGAAGGCGCGAATTTCGGGAGCCACGGCAGCTAACAGCTGATCCCTAAGGAAGAAGTCCAGAAGGGACTCGTAGACCTGGGGAATTTTGTACGCATCCAGCGAACACTGAAGGTGTCTTTGGAGGATGTACCCGTGTTGTCGAAATGTTTGGCTGGGGGGGGATCCTTTCCTGGCGGAATCGGGAGCGGTAGAATTCGCTATTCATATGAACAGCGGCTAGCAATTTGGACTTTAACTGGAATAGTCCAAAGTTGCTTCCGGAGGAAGGGATACGAAGATATCCCTTAACTTGGCATTTAGGAGGGCAAGTAAGTGAGCGACGCCATCATTTTCGAGATTCCATCTATTGATCTGAAAGATTCTCTCAAAATGGGCCAAAAATGACCCAAAGTCCTCTCCATCATTGAAAGCGGGAAGGTGGACCGAGGGAGTTTGGGGAATTTCAGCCCGGCAACCGATGGACTGAGAATCCATTTGATTTCGGCTCATTTCCAGTTCTTGCTGCCTAATTTGTTCACGTTCTTCCATCTCCATTTTGTTCTTTTCCATCTTTAGTTTGTTCTCCATCTCCGTTTTCAGTTTGTTCTCCTCCATCTCCAGTTTGTTCATCTCCATCTCGAATTCCCTTCGCTCTTCCCGTTCGTTCCTCTCTTCTTCCTGTACGTAATTTAGCAGGTCTTTGCCCTCAAGACCTAACATTTCACCCTGACTCTTGAATTTTTCGAAGGATGACATTTTTACGCAGTTAACTGAGGGAACACTGATACGCGAACGAGCTAGGACACTACCCACGCGAAACGAATACTTGAATATTCGTGAAGGCCTTGATCACCAAAAAAATTAAGATACAGCTACCTACCTCTGCTGTTTCTAAGCGGGAAAAAAAATTAAAATGGTCCTACCGGAATTAGGACACCAAAGACCTTAACTCTTTTGGATTAATAACCCGGAGAGTCTCCAAAATTCGAACACAATAAAAAAAAAATAATTACCTGGGGTCCAACACAAAATCTCAATAGATTACGTTCCACTGCTCTTCAAATAACTTGAACTTGCCTTCTGCCAGTACAATACAAAAATTAAAATAAAAGGGATGTACGTGAATAACAAGGGAACTTCTAATGTAGAAATTAAAATGACACTGGTTCGTAAAAAATCCACACCTGACACCAGATTTATATAATACGTATATATATATATATATATATATATATATATATATATATATATATATATGTCGTGGTATGACATTACATTATATCAATACCATATTATATCTATGAGATGGACCAAATAACTTGAAAGTGAACTGACAAAAGGGACGGAAAACCCCGAGTTTAAAACGGCTGAGTAGCGTGTGAGAGTGCAACGAGGTCAGGTAAATTATGGAAAATGGCAAAGCTCAAGGTTATTTAAAGAGGCATACAAAAATATAATTTTATTTACACAAAAATAATGAGAGAATTGATGGGTAAAATTACCTCAGAGAATTAACGGGCAAAATCACATCAGTAAATGAAAGGGGGAATTGTAGTTATAAATCAGGCTATGAAGTTTTCACTTAAGGTATTCCCGGAGGTGACTATTCAAAAGGGGGGGAGGGGATTAACTCAATTTGGTTACTAAAACGGGGAGAGGGGTTGGCTTACAGATGTCTTCTGCACTTGAGGTGAGGCCACTCGGACTTCAGAGCGGGAGGTTGGAGTGATGACGGTTCTCCAAAAGCAAGGGGGGGGGGCGGTAACTTCCGGTCCAGGGGAGAGTATTTCGGCTACCCGAAATGAGGAGGGCTTCGACAGGAGTTGATGAAAGAAGTCGGGGAAAATCACTCGGGCGATCGTTCAATAGAATTACCTCTTGGCTGGGGCTAATTCTAAATACACAAAAAAGTCCAGCTGTCACTTTGCTTTGTGCTAGCACTTGACTTGGAACCATGGGGAAATTTTCTGGGTTCTAGCGAGACTTCTCAACTCTGTGTCTCTTCCGGGGAGTCGAGCGTTATTTATGTCCGAGGCTCTCCCCGGAGTTGGGGGTTAGCGGGAAACAGCTCTACTCTCAAAGAGCCTTGAATCTTCTTGCAGAGCTATTTTAACCCGCATAAAGGGGAATCGTGGGGGACTCGATTCGAGGCTACCGCTTGTGGAAGGGGGGGGGGGGGGGTAGGCTTACCACTTTAGGCCTAGCCGGGCCTTCTGCTGCACATGGGAGTTCCTTTCTGCTAAAGATCTTCCACGTGGGGATTCCCTCACAGGGAGGTTTAACTTCCATTCTACCTCCGTTGTTTGAAGCCCGTCAAGTTGGTAGCAAGATACCACTCGATACGGAAGATTACGCGCCGTGACCGGTTTGGAGAACGTTTTCTAATCTATGGCAATTGTATTGGCATGACATTGTAATTCCACATCCCCAAGGTTAGCAGTATCTGGGACTCCATGGCTACTGCGATTCGTGAGGGTGTCAAGATTGGTTTCTGCTGGGTTGCTGTCAGGGAAGAGCTGCATGAAAAATATGGAAGACTGCCCTTTGTGATTTAGTTGCATTGCATCGCGGCCAGACTATTTCCATTAACCTATCCCGCAATGTATCGGCGGTATCATTTTTTTTGCTGTCTCCGAATCTGACTCACTCGTGCGACGCACCGCTTTTTGATGAATCGCTCCCGTGAACCTTTCTGCCAAGATTACTTGAACCAGCAGACAATAAGCCACGTTTTGGTTGAATGTCTTAATGTTGGCGAGCTTCGTGTACAGTACGGTGACGAGCAGGGCCGCTATCGCTTCTCCCTGGCGCTATGGGATGGCTCTTACTCGCTAGGTTGCGGCATCATAGTGTTATGGAAAGAGGCGGGACGCCGCCGCCTTCAGGCTATTTGACATTTTATATGACTGACGAGGCGGCCTCCCCAAGGACACCTGACGTGCCTCTCATCTCATTATCTTGGTCTGAATGTTGTTATTGTTGCATGACGTGTTGCTCTTTTTATTCTTGTTTTAATAGCCTGAAGATAGGTTTTTCTTTTGTCATTTCTGAAGCTCTGCCTTCATTGGCGCAGCCAGGTGGGATCGCTAAAAGTAATTAAAAAAAAGAAACAAACGAAACCCTTCGACTTCCTTTCGCAAGGGCAACAAGTATGAGTCGTGCATTCCGCTATCTTTATCGACAGGTCCTAAATTGGACCACGGGGAGGAATGTTGAGGTGGGCCTTGGATCAACGTAGTTCAAGGACCCAGTAAAAGTGTCCTCGCTACAAGTTTAACATCGGATCAGAACCAGGGCTCTCCCAGCAATGACAACCGCCGTCACTTCCACGCTCATTGGATCTCCTCCATCCACTGATTGACCTCAATCAATGTGACTTAACTTCTTTCAACAGTAGTTTCCGCTAGTTCAGGTCATCGTATCCCAGTAGTAGTAGTCTAGAAAGACTATTCTCTCCAAGCACTTGGCATTGACTTGAGTCATTTGCCCTGGGATCGAAAAACGAGGCCTCCTTAGGGTGGCGTGTCTCCCGAACCTACCTTAATGCATTCATGGGATTTTTATTTAGCGAGGTCTTAACTCAGTGTTTCCGCCCATTTCACGTCTGAGTTAGGTTACATTTAGTCACGACGCACAGCTCACACCATGGTTGGGTTATGGTTAGTCCCCTGGCTCGGGAAGAGAAAGGGGATCTTATGTAATCCAATGGCGAAAGTGATTGGAATTTAAACTTGTGCTCGTCCCGATCGCGAGCGCCCCTTGTAGTCTCCTCTTTCCGCTACTCTGGATATGTATTTTCTACACTTGTGCACTTACCCTAACTTCTCCACTTTCCATAAGAACCTCTAATGCAGATGCCCTCGTTGTTTTTCTCTTATATTATTTTTAATTATTAAATTTAATGTTGTTTATAAGTCGTCTCTTATTAACCCAATTGTTGTGTTAGTTTCCCGTCGCTCCCAATATTCGGCCTTCTTTAAAATATGCTTGATTGGGATCTCGGCTGCCTTCTCCCCCGTGATACTACTAGGCGTGAACCCGGTAGGTGAACGAAACTAATGGTTACTAGGAGTCCAACTAAGAGTAGTGTCGATTCCAGGGGATCCTCTCTCTCGGCTACCTCTGCACCACCGACATTTACCTCCTGATCGAGTACGCGAGCTTCGTGGAAAGCCTCTTCATTCTGATGACCGTCTCTGGCCTACTCTACCTGCGATTCAAGCTCCCTGACGCCAAGAGGCCAATCAAGGTACTGGGGGATGTCGAGGTCCAGGAGGGACAGGTTGGTCGTTAAACGGCTCAAAACTAGGGAGGGAACAACGACAAGGCCATCTCGCCGAGGAGGCGATAAGAGATGTTCGTAAAGGCTTGCCGCCCTTACCTCTCTGAGAGATGGGTGGTCTGAAGGAAGGCCAGGTGTCTTAAGAGGTTGTTAAAGAATTTGGTCAAGAGGTATATTTACATATAGTAAATAGGAGAGTACTTGACGCTTGGGCCCGGAGTACACGCAGCTCTCGACTCCAACCCCCCAGCCCCTACCATAATATTCGTCAACCTATGACAAAACATGTTTAAGGTTGGTAAATCAAACGGTAGTCCAAGCCAGACCGAGCCATTAACCAAATTATGAAGAAAAATGGTTTCAAAAGGCTGCAGAAGTTTCTTGAGCGATAGGTGAGTTTTAGGCCATCGATGACGCCAGGCAGACTTGAATTGTGGCTACACATTAAGAAGGTGGGTAGTTTATGAGGCAGCATTGTATGCAGCTCTCTTTAAATAACAAAGGACCTGGATCCTTTATTAGCGATATTTTATTGAAAAAATACTATGCCCGCAAATCCCTATAATAAGCCCGTCTGTGAGGGGAAAATTCTGACTTAAGTCCTTAGAGAATTAATCTTTCTTTAACAGATCCACATCATCATACCTCTGTTTTTTCTCGTCATTTGTGGGTTTTTGGTTTTCCTTCCCATCTACGTGAGGCCTTTTGAAGTTGGTATGGGACTGGCGATCACCGCTTCGGGTATTCCCGCCTACTTCTTGTTTATCTACTGGAAAAACAAGCCGCAAATCATCCAAAAGTACATAGGTGCGTACTCCCCCCCTTCCCAAAGTACATAGGTGTGTACCCTCCCCTTCTTTTTTTAAGTGATCAGCGACGTTGACCACTTCGAAGACCAGGCAGCCTCAATTGGAGAGGACCGGCAAAGGATAAAAATGATGGTAAATCATTGCCTAAATTGTATACAGAATGAGAAAGATTGGTGTAGAACAAGGACCTCTAAAATTCTTAAATGCCAGTACTTTTGATAGGTGGACTAGTTAGAAATGATTGTATTCCCTGTGTCGTAGAATTGCTTACAGTCTGGTCCAATAATTATTCTAGTCCTTGATCTGGAGACACCGCTTTTGTTTAAGTCGATGGTATTGACCCTATGACTCAATCTACGATCATATATATATATATATATATATATATATATATATATATATATATAGAGAGAGAGAGAGAGAGAGAGAGAACTTTAATTCCTACTGAACGTGCGAGAGCTGGTTAGAGGCGAGTTGTGCCACGGCCAGGATTCTCATTATAAAAGTCCCACTTGTTACTGGGGGGAAGGTTTGCGATTGTTAAATTCTAAGAGTGCATAATACAGGTTGAATAAATTAGCTGAAGGGATTGTTAATTAAAGTCTTGCCAAGGGTACGTCAAAAAGGAGGAGCCACAAATAAACACTAGGTACAAAAATAAACTTTACTTTACACAAAAATAATAATTAGTAGCAATAGTTAAACGGGCATTTAAGTAAATAAGGATTAAATATTAAACACTGACGTTAAGCGTCTAGATTTATAATGACTCAATGGTAGTATCAATCACTGTTAATTAAATAGGTAATTTAAGAATAGAGGGACACTGGGTTTACAGATTACCATTAATTGTGATGGATTGGAGAGACGACTACTCAGGTCTAGACGGGGTGGTTCGAGTGGCGTTAACACGAGTTCTCGTGGAGAGGGGGAATAAGACGACGGGTTCGGGGCTGCTGACTGCAGTTCCGGTTAGTTCACTCCTAACGATGTGACACTAACAAATAGTAACTTCCAGTAACTATTTGGATGTTCCTTTTCCTTTCTCAAGTTACATTGAGCAACAGAGCGTATTCTTCTAGTCACAGACTCTGCGGGGCGGGATTTGCCTCAGGAACACTTAGAGACAGCGACCAGGTTAACTCGGCGGCGCGTTGGCAGTCGATACGTTACGGCAACGACTCTCGTTCAACGTGAGAGTTACGCGAGTAGGTTTGGGACACTGTTCCAGAGGGGTGAACGGCGTTGTCATTTATACCGCGGCCTGTGTGAAATCGAGAGAGAGATTCCATTCACGACAATTTGCTTATCACAGCGCCTTCTGGACAATCTCCATGGTATCATAAAGAAGGCAAATAGAATTTAGGCTTCTCTGTGAGATAGGCCTTCTTTCGTCAGACTTCCTGTCGACTGTTGGGGAAGGGGGGGGGGAGGAGACGAAGGTCAACTCAAACGACAAATTTCTTTCGTTCCCACGATTGTCTGGTGGCATGCGAGTATGTACGTTCCATACCCTCACACCCTGTAATCTCGGTTGCATGGTGGTGGAGAAAGAGACCTCGGCTGGATAAAACTTCCCAAGGGGGAGTTACTTCATCGAACGAACCATTAAGAGGAGTGTCAAAAAAACTGACCATATCAAGAATAATGAAGCAAATAAATAGTTCGTTATTCTTGATATCATTAATTTTATGTTCGCTACTCTTGCTATGGTAAATTTGGGGCACAACACTTTCCAAACTAGCTCTTCTTCGAATGTCTAACATCCTTTTCCTAGTTGTGCTGAAAAGATGAACTGGTTCAAATAGTCCCCCAAAAAAGTACAGTTAGATTTGCTTGGAAATTCCAAAACAAAAATTGCAACTCGAAACGTCCATAAGAATGATCTATTTTTGCCAAATCGAAACTACAATTAAAAGGTAATCATTTTTTATGTATTGCTGGAGTAAGAAAATTGGAATAAGTACAGAAAATCGGCAAGTGGGGCCTTCGACTAGGTTTGGTTATTTTAGAACACGTAGCTTGAATATCATCCCGCCCAAAGGTTTTGCATTGAACATGTTAATATCGAACCTCCGTGTTGTTAAGGGCTTAGTTTTTATTGGTTTTGAAAGGACTTTAGAGTAGGTACTATTCAGATTGATAGTTTTGGACAAGTTAAATGCCTTCTCCAGAGATGCTTGAATAAATGTTGAGTTCAAAATTTTCTCGTTAGTCGGTACGTAGTTCTAGGAAGAGAATCAAGTTTACTTTAATATTTGAAAATAAAAGTGTTAAAGTTTTATAAAAAAGTAAATTGGAAAAGAGTGCATATTGCAGGAAACCAAAGTTTCCTGCAACGTAAAATATGGCGATAAATGGATACACCACTACAAAACACTGAAACTAAACACGCACCTAATTCTAGTAATGAGCCTAAATTAAAAAAATAACTCACAGTTACGATGCAGACAAACAATATTAAAAACGTATACCTATGTGATGGGAGGTTAATTGGAAAAGGTGAGATGAGAAAGCTAAGGAGATGAAGTGTATTAAGAAGGCGACACTGTTGCGCTCATCTTCGTGTGAAAGAAGTTGTGTTCGCCAAACGCGCGTGTGTGGTGCCAATGCGATCTCTTCGCTTTCTCCTTTTGAAAATGTGTAAGTTTTAAATGAAGCCCCCCTCCCCACATACACACACAAAAGGGGAAGACCCATGCTCACTCACACCTAACCACCCACAAGGAGGAGTTGTAATTGTCTCCTGCAAAAGTCGCTTTCCTTTGGGCTCAAGATCTGAGGAAGACCCCCCCCCCCCAAAGATCCTCGGGTAATGGCGGGCAGAAATAACCAGCCGATCTAGCTTGGACGAGTGTGAGAAAATACCGTCCGATGGAGGACCCTCTGCTTTAACCCATAATAACGCTTGTCCAAAAAGTGCATCTTGAGCTACGTGGCTTCAACCAAATTTAAGGCCGGACCTACGCTGGTCGTAGGCGGTCTTTGCCCGAGGAAAATTACAAGGATTTAAGAGAGGGAATAAACTAATTTTAGAATAAATATGCAGACAAAGAGGGTAGACAGGCGAAAGGAGAAAAATCCACAGGTCGAAAATATTTTTATTGCAACTTCCCCTCACGATGAGGTGAAATCATAAAAAGGTTTGAAGCTTAAAAGAACAAATTACACTTTTTTTATTTTTAGTCACGGACGACCAAACTCCTCACTATATCGGTCGGTCCGTCCTCGTTTTTCTTTTTTGGGGATAACATTGTAACTATTCTGCCGATTCTAATGAAATTTGAAACCCTTATGTTGTTATACATTCTCTTTCGAATGATATAATTGTCAAAGTCCTCTCAAGATTAGCCAGAGAATTATTTTGATTTGGCAGCCAATAACATCATAACGATTCGGCCGTTTACAACGCAATTTGAAACCCTTATGTTGTTTTACATTCTCTTTCGAATGATATAATTGCTAAGGTCCTTCCAAGGTTAGTCCTGGAATTATTGAAAGTTTTGCAGTTCATAAATTAGAATAAGTGAGAGCACGAGACTTTTTGGTCAGCAAACCTTGTTTACTTAAATTACTCTCATACATAGATAACAATAGATGTTTGGGTTTTAAATTCCTCTTGTTTCTCATATTAGTATCGAACATGAAAATAATCAAAGGCAAAGGGGCCAAACTTTGAATTTAATCGGGCTGGGATCTTTCAGGGAGTAAATAATGATCGGCCTCTTCACCCAACACCCAGATTAGAGCGAACGATTTCCATGGCTTAAAAAAAGTTCGATTCGCTGACACAGACTTCGTCCTTAGCTTTGTCTTATACCAGGTGACTCTAAGCAGAACACATTCCAGTCCGGGACAAATCTCGGGAATTTAAATAGATCGAATTAGACGGGAAGGTTTCGAAGAAAAGTCGTTAAATTCGGATGTTTCCTTTAGGTTTCCAAATTTGTGTACTTTTCAGGCGATTTGACTTTACCTTCTTTCTTTGACCTTTGGAATGTTACAGTTGGGGCCCCATTCGATTACCTTTTGAGAGTAAGCTTTTGTGATCAAAGAGTGTCGAGTTTGGTGGTTTTGAGAAGTGACTGGGGAGATTAGAACGACCATTTCTCTTCCGAAGTGTGTCTGTCTCTTTTTCAGAAGAAAATACACAACCCAAGGCGCGATCTTGGTCCCGTTGCCCTCAAGCTCTTAGTAAATATTTAATTTCTTAAAAGGCGAGCTATTTTTGGGGGGGCCTGGGTCATCATAGCCGTTTCCTTATTTGAAGCACCCAACTTGCGGAGGAGGGTTCCTCACCCCAATTTTGGGGAACTAAACCTAACTCTGCTGTCCCCCAAAAACAAGCAATGTTCAGTTTCGGAATGAAGAGAAAATCATTTTTCGTACGCCATTTTTTGTAGAAAAATTAAATTAGATGATGAAATGAAAAGCGTTGTGAAACAATTATTTTAATAAGCCTCAATATGCGAATAGATCGTGTGCAAAACCAATACAGAATTTACAGGAAACTGACCCATTTCCCGCATCGATTATAAACAAACCCGCAAACTTTTTTACTTTTATATGGACACTGTCACTGTTCTGGCAGAAAACGCGTAGTAATTTAAAAGTCTGCCCATCTTCGCCGATCTTACTTCGTTTAGATGCAGTCCATCTGTCGTAAATAGGTATTGTCATTGGTAGAACTGATCCCAAAAGTGGACTAAATGTATGATTTCTTGTTGGCAAAGTACTTTTAAAGTTATTAATATACGAGGCTGTTCCTAGAATCCACTCACGGAAGTACTAGTGAAAGAATAATTTTACTGCTTCTGTCGTTATTTCTCAACAGCGACCTATAAGGCACAATAGCTCCTCCGGCCTAGTACAAGCAGTCTCTGCCGTCTCTACCATAGGATGAAAAGATAGGGAGTAGGGAATGGAGATTGTAGAGAGACTTAAATAAGCGAGAATATCTTGACTCAAGGGAGGTTAAAGCCGAAAATTCCCTCGACTTGATCGAACTTTTTTTTTGTCATTATTATTATTGCATTATTGAGGCTTAAATCTATTTTTTCCATTCATATAAAAACGGCATTACTTCCCAGATAATACAATACCTCTTTGTCGCAAGAATAGGTTTGAGAAACGTCTGGTATGGGAATAAGAAAGTAAAATCTAAAAGTGTGACCATGTGAACAATTTTAGTTTGAACTAAAAGAAAGATAATTGACTAGAATTCTGAAGCAAATGTAACCAAAATTTCTTTTTCAGCATCTTTCACGAGAATGATTCAATACTTGACAACTTCGGTGCATGAAGACAAGGAAGAATAGGTAATTACTGTCCATTAAAGAAGAATTCATTCATTTTGAATATTCTGTTAATGGTTTGGTCAATTTGGCAATTCGTTTCTGGAACTCTACAAAGATAAAAAAGTCTTGTAATTTATGTTAGAGGAAAATTTGACAAGGGACGAATTCCAGTGTAGTTTCCTACTTTTGGATTCTTCACTTGAAATTTAATGATTATTCCATTAACATTTTTTTTTATTTTGAAGTGCATGAGCACTATTTCTGACTGGAATATTGGAGTACTTTCTCTCCCTCATCAGTCCTAGCTATTATTTTTATCTCGAACAAGACTAATCTATCTGGTTGTAAGAAATGCAATTGCTTTGCCTTGACTTGTTGTTTTAACGAACTTTCCAAATCTCCTAATACATTGTGATAAATAATGGTAGTGTGTTAAGTGTGGCTTTTTGGAATATTTCAAAAGATTCTATGTTTTATAATTGCAAAGGTGAACATACTTTGTCAACTCTGTATAGTGTGTGGTAGAATTAATAGACGCCAGAGATAACATAATAAACACATCTTCATGGGACTCCATAGTAGGATATGTCTCAATGTATTCAAATGCTGGTCTTGTTGCGGGTTCATCGATAAGAAGTTGATGAAGACCAATCAATAGAGATATTTGCTGGAGAAACCTGAATTGCGTGATTAAACCCTGACCATAATGTTTGCTGTTTGAGAATCCAAAGCGTTGGTTTCCTAGTTGCTCACTAGATAAGTTTCAAAACTTGCAATTTGTTCACTCGATGTCTTGTTTTATCGTTGAATATGACCGTGAGGTTGAAAAGATTTGTAACTCAACGAATGCTGTAAGTGCGTGAAATAGCGCAGCTTTGTTGATGCTCGACGGTAAAATGCAGGACAGTTGCGTACAGAATGAACTTGTAAATGCAGGTACCTAGTTAGGACTATACTGGTTCGATGAGGCAAAAAAGAAATTTATTTGTGTTGTTCAAGATTTATTTTTGTATTAGTGATAAGTTATTTATTAAGTGAGTAACATTTTATCAGTTTGCATTTGAGAACTTTTGCATTCTCAGAAAAGCCAAACATATCGTCACAATAGTAATTTTTCTGCCATCAAGTTTGATTCATTTATTTCGACTCGTTGGAAAAATAAATGGCGTATTTATTTGAAATGTAGAATGGTATTTGAAATTGCGCTATAACTTGACTTTTTATTTTGTGGAATGAAGTTGTTATTAAGTGAAGTAATTAATATGATAAGACAACTATTTCAACGTGGAGGCCTGATGTTAAATGTATCCTTACACTCTGACCTTGATTCGATCATATTTGTAAGCATGTTCATTCGTTCATGTCTAGACCTTGAAACACCTCTCTAACCTCTTCGGGACAAAAAATACTTTAAGGCGACAAGTATTCGTCGAATGTTTATTCGGTAATTTAATGTTAAAAGGTCAAATTAAAACAAGAAGGTAAGTTGACATTTTTCTTAAAATTAACTAAACGTGATCGAAATATTTGAAAAATTCACTGAATCATTAATCATTTTCAAAGAACCTTTGATACCTTTTGAATCATTTGGTGCTTTTATTCATTACCTTTTTTTTAATTTTCCCTCATACATCCACTTATTGGCTCAACACTAAGGAATATATGTAGCATACCTCCTCCTTTATCATGTAGATTCTTTCATTTATAATTCACTGACTGAAATAGTAAAAAATGCTGATTGTAAAGAAATAGTAAAAAAAGATGTTTGATAACAAGGACTAGTGTAACAAACCTCGCCATCCTTCATTTAGTAATATCAAGTTCTTGAAGCATGATTAAACCCCTATCTAAAGGATTATTTGATGTCATATGATGACGCAAAGTTGCGAACTTTTGCAAGATCCCATGGTTGCACATGCTAAAAGGTCACTAGCGTAATCTTAATCATTTCTCAAGTTCTTGAAGACGAATAAGATCATAGTGACCTAATCTTAATTATTTCTCATGTTCTTGCAGACGAATAAGATCATAGTGACCTAATCTTAATTATTTCTCAAGTTCTTGAAGACGAATAAGATCATACTGATCTAATCTCATTCATTTCCTCAAGTTCTTAAAGACCAATAATATTTTTTTTAATTTCAAGTGTGTTGTGATCATCCACCTTGATCAATTATCAAGTATATTTCATGTATAATACGCGGCTGTATCTCTGCCAGCCGCTACAAAGGATAGCTAAAAAAGTAATTTAAATTTCGGGTACGACCCGTTCAGTATAAGTCCTATTGGGCACCATTTTAATGGGAGGTACAATGTAGGAATGTGTGGCTGCTATGAAATTCCTTGATGAAGGAGAGCAACCGCCTTCTCACTGCGATTTTGAGGAGATTAAGTGGTTAAGATATCGCAGGGATGATTTTGGCTTTTCAACAATAGCCTTTTTGTCGGAGGCGAAGTTTGGCACCATTTTTCCATTTGTATATAGTTTCCCATTTCGTTGTTCTCCACTTCATCAAAACCCATTCTCCGATTCACATGTCAGCGAAGTTTAGGTACATTTGGTCTGATTAGTCACCGGATACAGTCACAATTAAGGTCGAGTTCACTGTTGATGTTGTCATTCATCAGGCTGCCTGGTCGAACAGCCTCGAGCACCTGAGAAAGGCCGTAAGCCTGGACCGGACTTTCCCAAAAGGTCCTCATGAAGTATATATTATGATGTTGGTGTGCGTGGTTGTGCAATGCAGTTTTGATGGTGTAGGTTTCTGTGTTCTAGCCCGGACAAACCTACGATGGAACATCCAGCCTCTTGTGATAGCTCCGAAGGGCTGGGTGATGTCCACTCGCAGCGTAGCCAGGTGGACTTTGTCTTCACTGGGAAGGTGGATTTTCCGGGGCCGAGCGTTAAATCGTGCGTCCTGCCTTGATGACCATAATGGTTGAAAGGTATTAAGTGTCCTCAATCTAGGGAACTAACGCGACAGAATAAATTTGTTTTTCTTTCACGCTTATATTTCGGACATTGCGTCTTCTTGTTTTGTTTTTTTTTACCGATTTCTTCCTTCTGTGCCAAACATTCTTTTATTTGACCCTTTCTACGAACCTTTTGAAGACTTATTTTCCATATTATGAGCAAAAGTTCCACCTCTATGTACAGGTAATACTCCTATTAGTGTGACTGAAAGTAACGAACGTGTTGTGCCAAGCGGTGCAGTTTTTTTTTTTCCAAATCATAAAAATCGGTCCAGGCCTTGTAAAACGCTTTATAAAATGAAAATTATCTGCATCTTTGATATTTTAGATACATTGTTTATAGAAAAATAGTCTAAATCAGTTGATTCCTAATAGGGTATCGGTTGTTGCTCGAAACGTTATTTTGAAGTAAATATTTTGACATTCATGGTATTATTTCCATCCTTAAGGATTCTATTGCACATCGTAACATCTGGATGTTATAAGAGGAAAATGAGCTAGCGGGCCGAAAATATATCTCTAATCCCAATCGATAATCGATCCAACCCGCTTCCTACACTGTCCGGACGTGAGAAATCGAGGGAGAACAAAACGGATTGTATATACAGTCCCTTTACTTACAAAAAAAAGTACAATGATAATTACAGCTTATATTTACAACAATTTTATATTTACTAGGGAAGTGTGCACACTTCAAAATGAGGCTAAATTCCCCAATCCAAACACGATACCAAAAGAGAATTTTATAACCGGGAAATACAACAATTTACTTATATTCTACACAAAACAAAAAAAACACAACAACCGAACGAAAAGGGGGCACGCGCTATCACTTGTGGGTGGTAGTAGGCTAACTTAGAAGGAGGCAGGATTGTCAACGAAGGCGGGTATGGCGGTTCAGGTGCTTAGAGAGGCACGAAAGCCCTCCGTCTCAGGGCGGGGCGGAGCACTCGTCTAGAGAACCCCTCTTGCTATCAGTCCACACTTCCACTCTCTGTAGAAGAGATATATCCTCCTTTTATGACCCATTTATTTATACATGGATGGCGAAACTAATAAGTGGGCATTACCCGAAAATATATCGACTAGCTTACCTCTTTCCAGAATATGACGCTTTGATAAAAGTTTATTTTAAGCAAAGTACAATATTATTATAGTGATATCTCAAAATTAGCTACTATCTTTCCAGAATATAACGCCTGGAAAGAAAGAAAAACATGGTAATCATTTTATACATAAAATAAACAAAAATAAAACAAACCCATTCCCATTCACACACATTCTTACAGAGGGAGGGAGAGGGGCCCTTTTACACACACTCACATTCACTCCACCACAACATCTGGATGTTATAAGAGGAAAATGAGCAAGCGAGGACTAAATCTATTAGGATATGCATGTTTTATTAAGGAGTTTAGCGTCACCTTTCACCCGTAATATGCTCTATCCAGTCGGGGAGGAAGAATGAGGGGACAATAAATAGGAACCAATTTGTACCGAGTTAAGGTACAAAAAAAGTTTAAATTTGAAAGCCTTTGCATGCTGATGACAGTCATATCTAAGCTTCCCCCTTCCTAGTTCCACCTCGTACCAATTGGTTTCCCCGACCTTTGTACATACTTATTCAGAAGTGTTTTGAAAACTCTGGTGTTGAAGTTTGTTTGCTATCGTAGCGTGCCGAATGTGCAAGAGGGTGGTCTAAAAGCTTTGCTTGAATGATTTTTTTTATTTTTAGACTCAGGATGACGCAATATATACGCTGCTCGCTAGCGGTGATTCGGCGACCCAGGAAACTGTTCGCAATGTTCTTTATTTTTTCATCGCGCTTTTCCTACACCCCTCAATTTACAATGGAGTGGAGTGTTTAGACTTAGTAAGAGAATATACGAGTAAGTGTTTGGGTGTGAGAAGGTTAAGGAAGACCGCGTATGGCGTGATCCTTCCTTGAAAACCCAGTGAACCTTTCCTGAACATACATTGATCTCTTCCTCAACACCCATATTGAACCCTTGGTGAACCAAGGGAATGTTTTGGCTGAAAACATGCTGCGGTCGTCTGACCATTCGGTGTGTGCTCATCCTCAACATTTATTGTACACATCCGTCGAGATCTTGCTCAATAGCCATTGAGCCTTCCCTGTACCATATCCAGACTCTACCGGGTATCGTTACGACGCTCTCAACAGGATACAATGGTAGTTTTGGTGTAGTTAGACACTTTTATTGTTTTTAGAAAAAATATGTGCTTGAACGCGCTCCAGACGAGACTTGGGCCGCGCTCGGTTAACTGATAACCAGCTCGTCGATGTAGTCGAGGGGCTTGAGGTCGGGCGACTGCGGCGGCCAAAAGTCCTTCGACCCAACCAGTCTTGAATGGTCTTAGCGATGTGGGTCGGGTCACCGTCTTGCTGAAATGCGTAGTCCGCTGCCTTCGTGATCTTTGTCACCAAAAACAGGACTTTCGTGACCGAATTGTCCCTGTAATCTACCGCGAGCCGCCCCGGGCGCTTGGTCGTGGACACGTAGCGGACCTCTGAGAAGTCCTGGACGATCCTTACCACACGATCGTTCTGGTTGATGACTGGATCGACCGTGAAGGTTTTTTCATAAAAAAAAATGAGAATTCGATTTCCATGACTCTTCAAGTCGTTGAGAAGGCGACGACAGCACTACCGACGTTGTTCTGGCATACGGTCGGTGAGCAGAGGCCTTTCCACTCGCCGCAAACTCTTGACGGCCTTGGACTAAAATGTCCTTCGTGAGCGCACTCTTTTTTTTAGTTTCGGAGCACTTTCTCACAGCCAAACGGTTGACAACTTTGGGTCTGCCTGAAAAAGGTCGATCTTTGAGGTCTTCCTCGTTCTTGATTCTGACGTGATTCTGTGAACGGTCATCTGGCTGGCGTTGAGCCGCTTGGCGATGTCTGATTTGCCGTGGCTCTCGCGCAGGAGAGGAGAGATCTCGATTCTTTTCACTTCCATCTCGACACATTTGCACACAATGGAAAAGTAGAATTTTAAGCTAGTTTGCGCGAACTTTTTCTATTTCACACATAAACGTCTCGAAAGAAAAAAAACGATATTTGGCATTGTCTTAGACCTTTCTTCTCAGTCTCCCTCCAACCCCTTGTCCCGTCGCATTAACACTCTATTACTGAGTTATATGCTATACTAGCGTCAATCAGCCGTCATAATCCTCTACCCTCGTCCCCACCATACAGTCACAAACTATCCCTTAAAGAGATCCTCCACGGTTCATCAGTAATTAAAAGAACTACATAGGTTTTACACGCTTGGAATCACCCCAAGGTATTTTGATAGTTGGCATTTAGGTTTCAAATCTCAAACTCCTGTGAACAGTTACACGCAATAATAAATGTGGCACTACTGCCTCGCCAAATGGAAACACCACTTCCGAAATGAGATGTTATTAAGCCTCATCGGGTGAGGTTTGTCGCCGGATGGAGTCCAGATTTGTACGACAACGGGGGCTGCTAGACGCTACAAATAGCCTTGATTCACATTCCACGTAAAACGTTGTCTCCTCAGAGAAATAAAAAGGCTCAAAACTCGTGCAGATCGGCGGTAAAAGCCCTTGTCTAAACTCTCGTCTTGGTTTTATTAACAATCATCCTTAAGTTTGGGTTGACTAGTGAGTGAAATTGCTTTAGAGGACTGAGTCAATTCAATTGATGATTCGAGTGGCGTGGATTTAATTGTCATTTCTGCCCAGTGTAGGAGAGGGCGAGTAAATGCCGAAAAATAATGAAAAAGATTGCGATGAATCTGAATATCTATCACGTTTACATGATGTTTTTGTATGTATCTACTGAAAAAGAGAAAAGTCCGTGTAGCCAAATGAAGAACCCTGTTCAGAAGTGGGTCAAATGAGATGCGGAGTTGCACACAGCACAGCCAAACTCCAGGGGCATCATTATGTATACGTCATATGAGATATTCTTAAATCCGAAAGGACAACGGTTGGCCTGAGCTTCGAAATACCTTGCCTTCAACCCATCTACCATCGGGCGTGAGAATGACATCTTAATCCTCAAGTGGAAAGGTTGAAATGTAATTAAGGCAACTAAATGTCGAGAGTTTCTGAGGTCGCGAAGATTCCCGTGTCTTGCGATCGCTAAATTTCCCCCTTGCCTTCAGAATGCCGCGGACTTCATGAAAATAATGCATGCGTGATATCAAGGAAAATTAAATTCAGATAAATATCTCGCCCGCATTGTGATCAAATAAACAAAAGGAAGATGTCACAATTACATCGCGTACATGATTGTAAAAACATTCACATTTTCCAGGCATTTTAAGTTGAAATGGGAATTTTTACAAGGGGATTATTTGCATCATATAACATCTGAAAATGTTACATTTTTACAACATTGCATATTGACCATGTTATACAACATTTTCATAAAATTGAGAATGAAGAAACGTCATTCGTATGAAATGGAGAAAACTTACAATCTGAGAGCATTGTGTGACACATGAGATGAATTAAACACAAATTTAATTTTGCTTTAATGCCAATACATTTGTTCATAATTACTCGAGGGTATAAAATTTTAGGCGATTACCGGCTGAAACTCTAAAATAGGTAATTTATGGAATTGGTGGGTGTTTGTGTATTGATATTTGCGTATCTGTTAGATGTAAAGTGGTGGTGTTGGGTCTTAAAATTTCATCGTACGGTCTTTTTGGTGAGGGGTGGGAACTACTAGAGACATTGTGGCATTGCCTGGACGCAGGTTTGAGATTGCTCATATGTTCCGGATTCCATGGGAGCATATAGGATGTTTATTTTGGCATAATACTGTGTATATGATGAAACAACGCGTGTGCTTGCTGGTTAGGAGTAAAAGCATGAGTGCATTTATCCAGGTACTTTGAAATGGAGTTCATTCTGTCCTACAGATTCAGAATAATCCGGAGGGATTTGCCCTCCAAGGAGACAAATAAGTCACCTTAAAGACAGGGTAAATCCTTGGTCATGAAAGCAAACTTATTTCAGCACAAAATTATCCATCCAATCCGATTGAATATTATTCGCTAACAGGCAAGATTTCAGGACTCTACAGACTGAAATTATAGTCCATTATCTGAAATGGTTTCGATTGGTGCTCAAAATCGCCACAGATTCTGATGTCTTTTATGGGGAAGGTTCCCAATCAGTGAAGCGGCGAGGGACGTCAGAAGGTATCTGAAATCTTTATGGTGGCGGGGTCATTGGTCCAAGAGTGTAGAAACGGCCATCAAGTGTTGCAAGTTGTATGAAAGGTTTTCAGTGTGTATCTGGATTTTTGCTTTTGGCATGCTGTGCAATTCCCGCTTCTATCTCGAAGGTCCTTGCGCCTTTTTTTTTGTAAAAATTTTCCCAAATTAATATTCTAGGACGCGTATCTAAATGGGCTAAATTATGATGCTGGGGACGGGTATAATTAGTAGACGTAGAGGAAGTGGAAAAGTCATGGCAAGGTGGAAGAGAGATGTACAGCAATGAAAGACAACCGCTGGAGGGATTGATTTGTTGGGAGGCCATGGGGCGAGGAGGTAGGGTTCGCGTTTGCGACCTGGGATGGGGGGGGGGGGTATTTTAGGAAAAGCCTGTAGATAGAGTTTGGGAGATGGAGATGTTGGAAAAGGCCCGAGAAATGGTGCTTTTGGAGGGGGGTTTGGGGAGAGGCCTCGGATGTATGGCTTTTAGGAGGGTCGTGTTGAGTATATATTAAAAGAGGGGGTATGGGGTCCTGAGAGGGGCGAGAAGAAAGTGAACGAGGAAGGGAGCAGAACGGAGCCGAAGAGGTTCCTCTGCTTCTAACACAGAGGAATGGGGCGGTGGACTAGATGATGCATGCAGCTCTTCAACGGTCGCTCTCCCTGGGGATGGAGGAACCCAGTGTAGGCAACGTAGGAAGGCTATTCCGTGAATGACGCTTAGCTATGGGGGTGGGGGTGGGGGTTACCAGGAAACCGATAGAATGGAATCCATATCAGGAAGAGAACCACTGAGCTTTTGCCTACGATTGGACTTACGACGGAGGCTGCGGCTAGATTTAGGTAACCCGGTAGCTGCAATGCCTGGAGGTACCGAAGCAAGGCGGCTTTTGGTGCTGGATTGGAAGGAAATCACCTCAATGATATTGGAGTGAAGCAGATGATATGTCGGGATCCTGGGGCAGGTAGAAGATAGTTGTTCGATGCGTACACCTCTGCCATGGCTCGCCGAGGTATGTCCTCCACCTCAACCGTAGCAGATCTGTGGAGGGGACTAGAGAGTTGCTCCGTGAATGACGCTTATTTAGGGGCAGGGGACCAGGGAAGCCGGTAAAATGACGTCCATGTCCGAAACAGAACTTCGAAGGTTCACCCGCCAATAGAATTTTAGACGGAGACTGCGGATTGGTTTAGGTGACCTAAAAGCTTCAACGGCTGAGAGATACCGAAGCAAGTCGGCTTTCGGTGCTAGTCTGGCGGGAAATTGCCTTATAGTAGCTATAGAGATGCAGGGGGCTGGACGAGATAGAGTTGCACGTAGAGAGAGTTGTTGGGTGCGTATATTAATGTCGTGTAGGATGAGAAAACAAAGGGGAAGGCGGAGATAAAAAGAACGCTGAGGCATTGAGGCAACCAGAACGGCAGCGGAGCTGTGGAGGGAGCGGGAGTCATTGATGAAGATGGCCATCCTCTGAGAGTTTGCAGATGCATGACTAAGGAACTCTGAATCGAGAATCCTAGCCAACTTCAATGATTTGCCTCCTGTCAAGAGATGGCTGCAGATTCTTGTTGAGGATCTAATGTACTGTGGAATGCCAGGAAAAGAGATCTGATTGACTGGGAGAGGAAGAGAAAAGATCCTTAATGCACATTGAAAGGTTTCAGTGGACGGAGCAATGGGCACCAGCGGGAAAAATGGCGGTAAAGGCATCCAGCAGTAGCGAAGGGATGTATTTGTAGAGAGGAATGAACGCCAGTTCATTAGGAAGGGTACGTTGCATTCTGCACGAAGCTAAGCTACTATAGAAGATGACAAACCCCCTGTAGCCGATCGAAAACCCAAATGCAGAATTGGCTCAAAGTGATGGATTTATGGGGAGGGGGGGGACATATCCTTATTATATTTTTATTTAATTATTCTTGATCATCTTGCTTTTTCAATTGATTTTCTCTTTATTGAATCTTCTTCTTGTTTTTGACTGGAATTCCTTATTTCTTTAAGTTGGCCCTTCAAACATTTGTCTTCACTTTTTCTTGACTTCCGTATTCTTCTTGGGATTTCTTCATAAAAGGTTTTGGACTGTTGAGTTTCGAACGCAGTACCGTTAGATTTAAACGCCAATACTCTAGCCTCACGCCAAGGCTTTAGTCCGTCCTGAATTGGTAATTTTATCGGCTATTTATATTATCGAGTTGGAAGGAATTTTTCTCTGATACATTTTCGCACCCCTACAGATTGTAGAGGGGGATGGAGAGTTGTACATCGCGCACTTATAGTCCAGTTTCGACTGGACCAAAACAATGTAGAGACGAAGCAAGGCGCAGTAGTGGGACAGTGCTATTGTGGGGCTGATGCTTCAGAAGGTTACGACTGGGCTGGGTGGCGTTATTGGGCGGGAGACGTGAAGCTTGAGTGAGATCTTCTGGCTGCATATGAAGCTTAGAAACGGCACGCATTTCTTTACCGGTATGTGGTCACCGTGTCTGGGTATAAGTAACGTTCGAACATGTTGGTCATAACAAGCAAAATAGAGGGAGTGAAGACTTGCTGGGGGGATAAAAGAATCCCAATTTGGGCCTCTCTGGTGACCGTGGGAAAATAGATGGCATTTTAGTAGATCACCAGGTTATCAGAGTAAGCTTCTAATGCGACGTGGAAGAGAAGAGATGACCGCGCTCATCACAATTAAAAGAGGACGTTTATGACCGAACCCTGGGGAACGCCCTGACCCTGTGATAAGAGGAACCTGTAATGGATTACACCTCAATTCATCAAGTAATCTCTCAAAAAATCCCCCACATTTTCAGGATCAAAATATAATATTTTTCCTCGTCTTTAATCAGGCAACACTTCCTCGCTAATATTCTTTTAAAAAGCGCATCGCTGATTTCTGCTACACGATCTCCTAAACAACAGACTAACTTTAGGTGTCTTTACATAATACGTTGTTACATCCATTACTGTATTAATACCAACTATTACTACATGATTGACAAATTCCAATTATCACCAAACTCTGCCATTAGTTTTAAAATCTTCCATAAGCTCACTCTTACTTTGTTTACCTAGGTCAAATTATAGCGTACGAGGCGAGCGGCTTAAATGCTTCGTTTGAATGAGTCTTTCTTGACACTCAGGATAGCCGAGGGATTCGCCGCTGGCTAAGTGGTCCAGCGCGCGGGAAGCTGTTCGCAACTCGCCTACGCTATTATTTGTTCTTTGCCCCTTTTCTACTCCCCTCTATCTACAATGGTGCCCAGGCCCGGGAGGGGAAGCGTTAGCCGTTGGATAACATTTCCAAACGGGCTCTCTTGATTTCCTTAAAATACGATCCACTTCTAGGAGGGGGGTTGTATAGCGTACGAGAAGTGCAGGCGAGAGGCTTAAAAGCTTCGTTTGAATGAGTCTTTTTTTGAGACTCAAGATGGCAGAGTGGATTCGCCGCTGGCTAACAGGGGTCCAGCGACGCCGGAAGCTGTTCGCAACTCACCTACACTTATTTTTCTTTGCTCCTTTTCCTACTCCCCACTATTTAAATTAATGATCTCAAACCCTTGCCCAAAGTGACTTTTATCCAATCACCCAAGTTTTATCCAAATTAAGCACCATAATTATCTTAGATCAATCCAATTATCCATTGTCCTTACTGTTAAATAGATGTTTGTACTTGATTCAACTCGAAAGTTGTCATTGAAAACATTTATATCTCATTCGCGAATTAACTCGTAGAGTGATCTATTCTATTTATTTCTGCGGTTGACTAGTCTTGCTGTTGATACTAGGTGGCAACTCAAGGTCTTATATAAATACCCACTCACTCTACAAGACTATATGCACAACAAATGTAACCTACTTGTTCCTATAATATTGATAATATGTCTGTATATTATGCTCTATATATTATACTTATTACTCACATCTGACATGTCACATCATCTATAGTGAGTTAATTATTGTTGTTCACGGTCTAACTATAAGTGATAGCCTCTATATTACATTTGCGACGAAGATTGAGGATTTGTGCAGTCTATTGAGGGTAGTTTATTTCTGTGACCTATTTCTATTTTGGTAGGTTATTTTTGCAAATAAATGTCTTATAGGTTCTATTGATAGTGTCGATGCTGGGGTCGAAGATTTGAGACCTATATTGGTAAGAGTTGAACTCGATCCCAGAGAAGAAGGTAGCAGCTCTTACTTTGGTGTAACCTAACCTTTTTGCCTTAGCTAAGGGTCTATTATCTCCAAAAAAGCCAGGGACTTGTAAATATCCTAATATCATTAAGGTGTTAAAGGAACGTTACAAACTCAAGGTAATTGTGATATATGAAAGATTTAAGTTATATTCAAGGAATCAAAAATCTGGTGAAACTATTGCTAATTTTGTTGATGGAATTGTAGGGCTCACATTGCAAGATTGAATGAGACACCCAAAGAAGCCTAAAAAATGAGCACTTTGGAGTTTTATAAAATTTTATAATGGATTCACATTAAATCAAAAATAACATTCGCGGAAGAGGAATCCAAATGATAAGTGCTCTAGAAAGAGCACTGTTCCCAAATCGTAAATACCAGTTTTGCGTTATCTAGATAAAACAGTCATATTTCTCCGAATCATTGTCATCCTCTCGAGCTCCAAGATTCCTTTTACCTTTGAAGAAATCTCTCATCACTTTTACCCAGCCTAGAATCAAGCAAGATAACTTTCTACCCTTACAGAGGCAGTGCCTGGTGAATAAAGAGCAATCTAGTTTGAGTCTACCCTGTGTATTAGGAAGGATGGGAGGGGGGTAAGCGCGACTCTCCTCCAAAGGTTAGGAAAACTAAACCAAAAGAAATATAAAATTTTAATGCCACGTTTCGTATTTTGATAAATATATTTCCCAGAGTGAAAGTTATTTGGGAAAAGAAATTTCCAAAACGGTCGCAAAAAGTTCTAATAAAATAAATAGTCGAAAGGTTATTATTATTGGGGGGGGGGGGGTTGTACATATAAATCAGCGCCGTTACCACTGTTGTTTCCAATGTTCTAACTAAATCTTTGTCTCGCTTTTTCGCGCACTTTTTGACTACGCCTCGTTATGAATATAAATACTAGTAAGTATATTCCTTCCCAATCTTTGGTCCCAAATAATCAACCAGATACAGGGAATATTTTATCCCAAATAGAATAACATTTTCCTTAAGAGACCTAATCATAAAAACATCCATGAATTTAATTAAAAAATGATTAAAAGGGATAGGACATCGAATGTGCCCGGTTACCTTAGATCAGGGTAACGAAACTCATTATTTAAGGACCAAAGCCTAGATATTAAATATCTTCCAGAAAAGTTCTTGATATTTATCACTTACAGTACAAAAATTGGATTTTTCGAAAAGTTTTCATCGGAGTTTTAATGATATTACAATACACAAAATTCTTGGACAAAATTTTAAAGTAATGATTACAACATAATAATTATTTGAGTGTTCTTTCTTGAATAAGGAGATCGATGCAATAAATAAAGATAAAAGTTATATAAGCTATTGTTTAATCATACCTTAGGAAAAGATAAATTTGCCCCGAAAAGACTAGTAATTAATTTCAAACAGGTTTTCTTATCTATTTCCAATATATGGCCAGATAAACAGTGTAGGGAATCCTAGGAAAAAACTGTGTGAACGTAGGGAAAACGGAATTAGTTTTTGTTTGATAATTTTTGAGGAATTTTAATCCTTTACACAAATTGAAAATTATATTTTTCAATTGTAAAATATTTATATTTTCTCGACTAATTTCTTTTATTATATTTCCTCAACAAGGTTTTATGATTACCCTCATAATTGATACATAATAAAAGCATAAACCATTTTAAAGGGTCTGCGAATGGTCCATGAAAGGTATATGCTGAGCAGGTCCATTGAATGTCCAAGGTGGGGCCAAAGGGTGTCCAAGGTGGGGCCAAAGGGCGTCCAAGGAAACAAAGGAGGGTTCAAGAAGAAAGGAAAGTCCAAATGGAGATTTCATTGCCAGACCAAGGAGGGTTCCAGGCTTCGAGGAAGGTTCAAGGCGGGTGGGGCAACGTGGTTCTAGAAGTCTGGTGGGGGGGTATGTGAATCTACAAACATGCCCTGGTCGATAGAGGTAAAAAAAGACCGTGGGGAAGGGGGGGATAGAAGACAGCAAAAAAAAAAAAATGTCGTTAATGGCAACTGGGTTTCCCTACGAGCAGAGCTGCCAGTTATCTACCCGATCCAGTCAAGGCAAGACACTGCTGGTGATAGGTGGGGGGGAGGGGTGAATGCATTGTACCGTTGCTTCGATAATACAGGTTAACCACTACCCCCGAAAAAAACGGGCTCCAACTTTCTGTAGGCTTCATTTCTTAAATTCGAAAAAAACAATTAATGAAGCCTACCAAAGTTAGGGCCCATTTTTGGGTCGCCATGTACCTTCGTTAGATTACTGACTGGTAAGAGATAATTAGCACTACAAGTTTCTATGGGTTTATAACACGTTTTAATTCGTTTGCTGTAATTTATAAAAATCTGCCTTCATCTGATCTTTCTCTCGCTGCAGCCAATGAAAAATAATAACTATCATTAAATATTGCACTGTCAATGTAATAAAAAAAAAGACTCCAAATCAAGAATTAGGCCAAAAGTTTCACAAGTTTTTGTGACAGTTGCAAAATTCAAGACCAAGCAAAAGCTTATTTACGGCAAACGCGAAGAGATAAACATCGCATAATATTCCGAAGCAGAGCCTATTTATTCATCATTAAGATAACTGTAATTTGCCATTCACCATTGCTGTTTTCCATAGTCTCATGCATTTTATTTTGACATGATCACAATTTGGGCATTTGTAGCGAGATTAAAAGTATGTATGTAGGGCTGGAAAAAATCTATGTAGGGGAATCCGAGACCATTTTTGGAATGCATCATTTTGAGGGGCTCTGAAAAAGATACAGACTTTCTCCTGAAATGGGATCGAATTTCCAGAACGCCAATGCTTAACAGTAAGGAATTAATTCATTTCTCCAAAATGTGTATAGACTCCTTTCAGGATCGAAGTCAGGAGACGAGAGAGATAGAAGTCAGGAGACGAGAGATAAAAGTCGAGATGAAACATAGTGAGAGAAGCGAAATTATGGGACGTCCTGCCGAATTGCACAAATCAGAGGAACAATAACACACAATCCTTTTGGTTCTCGCTCCGGGATCTTCTACGCTTTCAAAGCATCCATCTTTGATGTTCGCCTGTGGCACATCATAAACTCTTCCCCCACACATGTAATCAACAGCTTCTGCACCTGCAATGAAAAAGAAAAGGCTTTACAAAAATTAAAAGCTTTAAAAAAAGCAAAAACCTACGCGTAAATGATGGTGTAATGTCTCGAAGGGACATAACAGGACGAATGTGTGTTAAGAATGACGTGATCTCCCTGGAGCCTGCCCTGTTCTGCATGAAGGCCGGTCCTCCCCTTCCCCAGGTGATAAAACAAATGAGCAGAATGAATAAGTATCTCCCTAACATAGATCATAGCTATAATCTCTGATGAGTGTTGTCTCTCTATAATTTCAACGGGATAATTTGGAGAGAAAGATTACAAAATTGTTAGGGCGGAAATAACTATCCACCGTTATGCAGCCCAGGGTGTGAAAGTGGGGCAGATAAATAATTCATTCGTGTTTGAAACGAGACGATTAAAGCCATGTCTTCAAGTGGTTCGCTAATAAAACCCGTTCTAATAAGGATTTAGGGATGGAGATCTTATTACCTATGAATTCATCATCTTCGTTGGTACTGGTTCGAGGAAGTTCGTAATTATACCTAATCTCAACATTTGGGGTTACAATGTGGCTTCAAGACGACTGAGTCCAACAAACGCCATGACTCGGAACGGTTATGGTCCTTAGAGCTTGGTAATCATTGGCCGAGGCGGGGGTGAGCGCCTGGGCGGTACGGTAAGAGAATTTTGACACGGCCTCGAGCCATGTTGAAGAGCAATGAAGCGTTTATTCCAAGAAAAACATCAGACAGGATGGTGTTTTGCCTTATACAATGACTGGGTGGCGGGAGAAAGGTACAAAGTTTATGTTCTCATGAAGTTACCTCCTCACGAGTGAATAACGAAGGAATTGAAAAAGGATTAAGAGAAACCAGAGGGGTAATCTCAAATAAATATAAAAAAGGAAAAAAACGCCCCCCAAAATAAAGCCTGAATAATGTGATCGGAAACGTGTAATCTCCGAACTAATACGTACAGAGATAATGTATATGTGCAAACTACATCTCTCTCTCTTTCTCTCATTAACCCCGCAGGGGGTACTCTGTGCTTACCATTACATCTGGTGTTAGGAGGAGCAACAAGTCTTCCCTGCCCAGGTACCCGCACAGTTAAGCAACCTTTGGTACGACCTCCCATCCCACCTTCAACGCATCCCCGTTGTACAGGACTTACCACTTTAGATCTCTCTTTACGCACTTCTGACTATCAGTGGAACACCCTGTGCAAAATGATACACCTGTCACCTGGAGGAGCGAGACGTCCTCTGGGTACGGTGGCCCGAGAGGAAGGCTAGGGGCAGCTGGTATGAACCCCGTACCCAACAAGGCCCACCTTATTTCTCGTTTTAAGGACCTGACTAGCTACCTAGTGCCGTGTAAGAAGAAAGGCCTTGGAACCTCTATAAAAGCCCGCATGTTGCATGAGACAGGATTTAGTAGTCGTGGGCGTCGGGCGGCGAATAATGGGAAGATCGGTTTTGCCCTAATAACCCATTCCTGGCGCCCATTCTCGAGTGCATAAACTGTGGAGCTTATGGCGGGCAGGTTTTATTGCCTTGTGAACTAAAAGCCTCGAATCTCCTCTCTGGGTCTGTCAGACGAGATCATTTTTGAAGCCCTAATCCGACGACTGCTAGCGATGGTATTTTAGCCGGAATCACGAAGTATATTTCTCCTATTTTTTTAGCTAACAAATAGGCTAAACGATTGCCTACAGCGGCACAGTGGCCGACATATTTAGCTGAGTTCTAGGCTATTTAAAACAAAATAACACCAAATAACCAGAGAAAAAAAGGTAAAACGAAAAAGAAAGAAAAAACTATATATATATATATATATATATATATATATATATATATATATATATATATATATATATATATATATATATATATATATATATATATTTACCAGGGAAAGAAACTGAGTTAAAAGCGGATTGGAGTTAGTACTTTCGTCTATTCGACACCGAGTATGAAAATGTCGAATAGACGAAAGTACTAACTCCAATCCGCTTTTTATTCAGTTTCCTTCCGTGGTACATATTCATATTTATAGTTATCACGCGCTAACTTTCGTGATATTTCCCATATATATATATATATATATATATATATATATATATATATATATATATATATATATATATATATACCACTGTATAGGAGCCAAAAGTTTAATTTATGAGACTAGTTTCAGTATGTAGTTTATCATACCCTCTTCAGTCGTATACTGAGAATGCGATTGTTACAAAAGTCTATAAATAGCGTACAGATCAGAAAAAAAAACAAAGAAACACAAAATGAGGGGAAAAGGTCATTAATCAGGGGGTGTAAGTCTAATATCGTTGACTAAGCTGTTTACGATGAGGTTACGGTAATGGGGGCTGCATTTCAATTGCCCATCTGACAAATTAAAATTGGGAATTTCTCCTATTAATATAGATTCTGTTATTTTTCTTTTACGGAAATCTTTACAATTATATGATTTGTGCCTTTGAATAGTGTAGAAATTTAAATACCTTCATGCATTAGTACATACATAAATACACCGACACAGCTGCGTGCCCCCCCATCCCTCCCTTATTCCAAATTCGCCTTTTCCCATCGAATCTCCTTCACCCCTTTTCGCGCCTTCGAGATAACCAAATTCGCGGCCAGCCACACAGGCAAATGTCTGCCTCAAAAGTCACTTGCCAGCCGACGAAGGCCCGAGTTTTTTCGCGCTGTCATAAACCTGCAGCTTGAGACGAGGAAAGCTCGGATGGCGCCGAGGTGTGAATGTTTGGCATGTCCTGGCGCCAGACGATAGGTCTTTTCGCGCGACGATAAGAATTTTATGAGAAACCGGTGCTCTCTCTCGATTTTAGTTAGCTCTTAAGAGAAATAAAATGGAAAATTCTCCCTGGAGTCAGGCAGAAGATGTTGGACCTACGTTGTGTGTGGACCTAGTCCCACAAAGGAAACAGTTCGCCCGTTGCAAGGAAGAAACTTCGGGGAATTTTTGTTGCCGTCACGGTACTTCTTGCAGACCCCCCCCCCCCGTCCTTTCAGAGTCAGAGGTTACACAGGACCTCCCTCTGCGGATTACCCTAGACGCAGCTAGGTAATAATTTTTTGGCTACCCACTCCAGGTGCCAATAATCGGAACGGACATGTAGGAGAAAAATTCCGATTTGAGTCACAGTTTGACTCGCCTTCGCGATCCGGTCTAGGATTACCCCCACATTCGGTAACCTCGGACGACAGGGCTAAGTGCGAACATCGTCAGAAGAAGAAGACTTTCACCGTCATTCTCCAAATACTTACGAACTCAAAGGTATCGTTAAAGTGAATTATTACCTCCCCTAACTTCCCTAATTTAATCGTTAACTAGAATTTCCATCCTGAGCTCATAACTTCGAGTATTACAAGTGATTAATTCAGTGCTTAATTCCGTGATATGATTCAATTCACTCTGCCAGGTGCAATTAAGACGTAAGCATCCTAGTATGTAAATTTCAAGTGTAATCCCCACATTATATATATATAGACTTACCAATTCAGTACGAAGATTAATCCTATTTATACATATATATGCTATTTCATATTTCTAATTTATGTATATTAAAGTATTTTTGTATCTGTGTGTTTTAACTATTTTGGGCGATCCTTTGGCAATTGATAAGCAATCCACTCGGCTCAATTCTCAATATTACATAAGTCCACCCATGACTGGCTTTTACTGAGTGAAAAAACACTCAGGAGATCATTATCTTAATTTTGATCAAAAGGGAAGCACCGGGGTTATTCTTATTCACCGGAAGTGGCTACGGTTGGTATACTGGCTACACTTCACCCCACTTTACCTTGGTGCGGAATTAAAATAGATACAAAGGAAGTGGAACTGGGATTACCCACTCACTAACCCTCGACAAATAGTCAATTTGGTGGTTGAAATTGCTAATATGTTTAAAAATACTGGATGTGGTACTGCCTCGTCTGACATCACCTTTATGTTTATAAATTTGTTTTGTTAAGGTTCTTCCGGTCTCTCCTATGTAAAATGAGGGATAGTTTGTAGAGACACACGGGATTAGATATACACCTGCTTCATTTGGCTGATCCACGGGCTTGGTCAAAGGGAAAGATTCAAAGATAGAAAAAGGGTATTTAAATGTGATTATGCCTGGGGAAATAACTTTTGTTCACTCCTTTAAGGAGGGGAGAAAAAGGGAGGGATAGATACTTCGTATTACTAAATTTGTTTTTATCCTTGGGGCGGTAATGGGTAGATTTTGCTTTAGATAAATTTCATTTTTCACGTGGAGAGGATAATTTAATTCAATGAAACTGCACTTAGGATATGTAACCCTTGCTTTCTAGAAGACGAGATTCCATATATAACCTGTAGTTTCATTGAATTGGCCGTCGGATACATTTTCCGGTGCTGTTCGACAACGTGCAGGAGGCATTGCAGCTGGTCCTCCGACTTCGTGCGAAGGTTTTTAGTGAAATCCTGCACCAGAGCGATCCCACGTTCCGCGGCGTCGTTGGTGACGAGAAGGTCACCTACTTGCTTTGCCCCGGCCTGGTATATGGGGTTTGTCCCCTGGTAGTCGTGACGTGAGTGGTAGTGTCGGACATGAAGGTGACAGGCAAGATGCAGCAGATCTCTACCAAGGATTTGCTGCAGTCGAATGCTCACTCCACCCTTGGATCCCGTATTCGTCGCCGTTGTATGGAAGCACAGCGCTCGAATCCGATCGAAAATAGCCCATTCGGATATAACGGAATGCATGGTGTTTGACGTAGGCTCCGCTTTGCCGTCAGTGATGGGAACTGCGAGGATCTTCTCCACTCCTTCTCCAGAAACGAGGATCGGCAGTCGGTCCACAACGCCTTCGTTTGTGGGGGAGGGCATAAGTTTTCTATCCCAGTGGAATGTGAGAGGTACATCAGGAGCAAAGTTTTCTTTCAGCTCTGCAGCCTTTTCCTGGCGATGACGTCTTCGCTGCCGATCGATCGTGCTCGCACTCAACGACAATTCTCCAGCGTTCGCTCCCAGCTCCTCCGCGAATGAGAGCAGCATGTGTGCAGCTTGACGGTCACTTATGTTGGTCCCGTCCAGAGCAGCAGAAACTTGCGGGGAGATGATTTTCTTCTGCGATGGTGCACGGCGGGATCGTTTTGGTGGATGAGTTACTATCACGCCTTGCTCTTCAGACGAAGCGGGCGAGGTCGAAGATTCGAGTTCAACAGTGGCCTGACTTTCTGCGAACGCTTGACTTCCTTTGCAGCTCGACTTCCTTCATCATCACCCCGCTGCTGTGTCCATTTCTCTTTTTCACCTAGGCCGGATCTACAACGCCCATCTTCCACTGCCTGGCCGGTTTCCTCTCAGCTTCAAGGAACTCGTAGTCCTCCTTGATCTTGATCAAGTACATGGCGTTGCGATGTGCTATATGGAACAAATTTTTCAGCGAAGCAACGAAATTGGCTCGGTTTTCCTCAGCTTGCCCTGTTGTCCGGGAGTTTGATTTCTTTAATCTGTTGAACTCTTCGTGCAGATGCCGTACTTTCTTGAGGATATCCCACGGATCAATGTTGAACTTTGAGTGCAGACTGCCGAATTGGGAACATCAAATCACGCAGGTTTATCTTTGAGTGGTACTGCAAAACAGAAGTGACAGTTGGCCTTGCGCTTTTTGACGATGAGCTGTCCCAGGAGGAGAAGCAGAATGTTGTTGCTAACCTCCGAAGCGTGGAGGCAGGCTGGCTTAGACAACATGACCGTTCCTCCTTCGTCACGAAAAACACTGAAAAATTCCTGGATCTGCTAGAAATCGACAAAGGGTTCCTCGACGTCGATCCTGCCCTGTGGGGGACATACCCCATATACCAGGCCGGGTCAAGGCGAGTAGGTAGCCTTCTCGTCACCAACTACGCTGCAGAACGAGGAGTCGCTCTGGTGCAGGATTTCACTAAGAACCCTCGCACGAAGTCTGCCGAACTGAGAACATCAAATCACGCAGGTTTAGCTTTGCGTGGTACTGCAAAACACACAGGACTTCCTCACGGTTTAGAAGAACACTAGATGGCAGCTTCCAATCTCGAAGATTCCAAAGCCTCGAGGGCCATCGGTGATTCGTTATACATCGCAATCCTGTCTCCGAATCGAGCAGGGAGCATAGTCTCCCGTACTGGGCGGTGTATGCAATCAATTCGACTGTGAGGACAAACGTGGTGCCTGGTAGAACCCTGGGAGCTTCAAACAAATGCGACACAGCATGAAAGCTGGTCTACTTGTCGGATTTGAAGCCATCTTGACACGGCGTGTGCTCCAAGAAATTCGAATGTAATGCTCTCGGCGCTGTAGAAGCTTTGGAAGTCGAAACGTGCTAACTTCTGGGGTAGCGTCCTGGGTATAACAAGAGGCACCACCGATCCGAGAGATACATCAAGCTCACGAAGGAGATGCCCTTCTCTTAACCTGAAAGAATTAAGCTATGATTTGTGGATTACGACGGCATAGGCACATTCGAGATCGGCAGCGGATGAGATCAGAGCCCTTTGCCAACCGAGAGAGACGCTGAGCTCGCGCTTAAAAACGCATAATGTAGTGTAAGGCACAAAGCAAACGCCATCTCACCGGAATCGACAAGGAGGTTCTCTATATAGGATGTGCGGAAGACATCGGTCGTCAAACGGAGGCCATTGTTGTGGATCGAGTCCACCTCTCGCAATTCACCCTTGGCTAAGGATTCAAAAAACATCCGTAGTCTAGTTTGGAGCGAAGAAAGGAGCAGTAGAAATAGAAAACAGTCGTCCTGTCAGCATCCCTAGAGCTGAACATCACAGAACGAAGAATGACATTGGCGCAGGTACAAGAGAACCTAAGGCTGCAAATATGGGACCCTCAGGAGAGGCGCTGATCAAATGCAAGACCATAGAAATGGGGCGACTCTACCGCCTCCAGGTAGCCACATTTACGAACAATTTCGGGTGGGGAAGAGGCCGTGAATGACGGCAGTAGTCTACCACTATAGTCTTGGACAAAGAAAAGCGAAATTCGTGCGCTTCAGTATAGAGAGAAAGGTGGTTAACAGCCGTTTGGAGTAGACGGTCCAGAGTAGGTATCTGAGCCGAACAAAAAGAAATCGAAATGTCGTCTAGGTAGAGCAAAGCAAAAAGTTCTCGTAGCAGATTCGAAGTGATTTCCATTGATGTTCAAGGCAAATATTGTGGTGAGCCCGATGACACTTCTCTGCGTGACGCCCTATTCCTGCTATATTTAGCCCGGAGTGTTCCCTACACCCGTACGAAGATTCAACGATCTCGTAGAATTGGAATGCGTCCCTCGCTCCCAGTGTGGAAAGTCTCCATGATACTATATCACTATGGGGGGTTTTATTCAGATCAAAAGAACACCGTAGTGAGGTGATATCCACGAAAGTAAGCCGTACATATAACATTTTTCAGCAGGAGAAGAGCATTAGACGTGAACTGGAGCTTGCGATATCCATACTATGCAGGAGGCAGGTGGCCTCGGCTCTCCAGTAAGGCAGTTAACCTAACAACCATCTTTTCCATAATCTTGCGCACGCACGAAATTAGAGAAAATGGCTTGAAACAAGCCGTGAGCAGTGATCTCTCTCCGGTTTGCAAAAAGCAAGCACGGTAGCCATTGGCAAGGGATCTGGGAGGATACTTTCTTTCCAGATCCTGTTTAACAAGGTTAACAAAAAGGCCATGCCTCGTTCATCCACGTATTGAAGCATGTCGTAGATGATATCACTCGGACAAGGGGCAGTATCCGCGCACGAAACGATAGGTAAGGTAACCTCACTTATTGTAAACAGGTCGATGAAGTTTATCCCACCTCTGAAGGTAAAGTCCAGCCGGCGGGCTACAGCGAGCTCTCGACAAGTTTTAACTACTGAATGAGAAGAATCCTGGCTAGATAATGCGGTGAAAGCGGTAGCGAAAAACTACCTCATAGATGCAGAGTCTGAAATTGGGGTCCCATCTTCCTGGAAGACGGTAACGGGGGTGATGCGAGAACTTGCCCTAAATCCTTTGACACTTCCACACCGGCTAAATATACCGGAACCTAGCCTTAACTCGACCAAAGTCACCCACGTTAAATCGTTCGGGCGGCGCTTGCAGCGCAAATAGGTATACCGCTTCTCTCTAAGGTCCACCTCACACTCGGCCGACCACCAAAGAAGCGGAATAGTAGTTAGACCCACGGCGATGAGGGGGGATAGGATTAACAGCCTCTTTAAACAAAGCAAACTGATCGAATGAGATAAAAGAAATCAGTTAATTCCTGAAATGCGGGACACCGCGGCCGCTCGGAGCACCACCGGGATGGTTTCTGAAGCGGCAGAGGCTCAGAAAATATTTAAATAGGAAAGTAGTGACTACCATGAAGGTCATCGACCACCTCCGACCCAAAATCAGGCTGTGCATCTGGAGTACACAGGGACAGACCAGACAATAAAATGGATCAGTTCTCAGGCAGTGATATGTAATCTCATCCACATTTAGGTCCATATCTCAAACTCTTCGATCGGCTCGGCAAGAACCTTACCCCCGGGATTATCGTATAGTACCCCCAGAGGGGGTGCTTACCGTTCAAATTCTAGTGAAGGAGAAAAGGCCTTGGCAACCTGAAAGGAGGTATTCAACGGGAGTTGAGGTGATTCATCTTTCCCCATCGGACGGGGCGGAAACGGAGATGACGGGGCCTTTACCTCGCCGTAATCTCCATGCGCCCCTGATAAAGCAAAGCGGAACCCGTCGCAAGTGGAGAGGCACTTGTGGGGAAACCCTCTGTCACAATTGGAGAATATGGAGCACCCTCTCCGCTAGGAGAATCTTTGGAGGGGGGTGGGGCTGGGAAAGTATAGGGTAACCCACCACTAGACTAGTCCCCTAAAGAAAACTATTCACAAAGGGAGAAAGGAGGATAGCCGAAGCTTTATCTAATGAAGGGGGAAACACACTCTAGCTAGGAGAAACGTGGAGTGGCCCCTGGGAGAGCACAAGGGGGAAGGAGCACCTCCTTAGAAGAGGTGGAGCTACCCGAGGGCGACTCGCAAAGCTATACAGGTGTAACTCCTCTATCGGTCGAGGGTATGGAGAGGGAAGCCACCTCCACTAAGATTGAGTAGGGAATTAAGAGGGACATAATAACTCATCTCCGGGAAATAGAAATTCAGTGCGCCAGCCCTACTTTGACCCCAGCAAGGGTATCGATCGAGTGGGCCTCACGTGCCCCGGGCGTTGCCCCTAGGATAAGCAGTATACGCTATCACCCCCATCTCATGGCAACTCCTCACTAAATCCTACCCGTGGAGTGGAAGGCAGGTCGGGGTCCCCCCGCGCCCGGCATCCAGAGGCGGCACGAAATCCCTTTCGAAAGGAGAGCGACCGTTATCGGAGAGATCTATAGACAACGAAAGGGTAGAGAAAGTGAGAGGGAGTAGAAAGGGTGGATTGAAGGACGAATGCAGGGTGAAAGAGTTGGTGCAGAAAGACGAGGCAAGGGTTAGCGAAGGAGGCTAAGGAGGGGTCGAAAGGGACGCTGAGCCCTATCAGCACGGCGGCAACAAAGCACACCACCGCGTCCTTTAAGAGGTGTGCATCCTCGATCCCCTCACTAATTTTATACTCCAAATAAACAAGACTTCGTTGGATTATACCCGATCCATTCTGACTGACTTACCCGTCACTTTACTCGTGATCCGCGAAATAACACAGTGCTCGACTCCCTCTGGGCATTTTCTGGTGGCATTTTCGGCATTTTTATCCAAACTTAAGCATTTTTCTTGAACGAGGCATCGATAGCAGGTACGACGAGTCGCCCTCGAAAAATCTGCAAGAGATGAATAAATTTGAGTAATTTTGCTCATGGTGTCATATGTGCGTCGTATGCAGCTAAACTACAACCAGATTGTCTGATTATCTATCTATCTATAGTCCCCTCTCTCTTATATATATATATATATATATATATATATATATATATATATATATATATATATATATATATATATATATATATATATATATATATATATATATATAAGATAAAATAAGAATTGGACGCGACTGAACAAATGAGACAAGAAACCAGAGTTTTTTGAAAGTTCCTAGCTTAGGGAGATACCGGGTTTGATGGGGTAACGCTTTGGGGAAAATATAGTTACTGTGCCTGGTAGCTTAGCGGTAAAGCATCTGACCGGCAATTAGCAGACCAGGGTTCGAGTCCCGACCAGGAATTCAAAACTTTTTTGTCTTCTCGGCAAAGGATCGCCTTCACTGTGCTGCCCTCTGCTCCCTTTGATTCGGGATTCTTCTAATGTCCCTCTCTCTTGCCTTTAAAAAACTCCGGTTTCTTGTCTCATTTGCTCATTCGCGTCCAATTCTTATTTTCTCTCTTATATATATATATATATATATATATATATATATATATATATATATATATATATATATATATATATATGCACAGGTTGTTTGAAAATTATATGTTCAAAATTGGCATATGGGTAGAACTGGTCAAAATAAGCAATCTTTCTTCTATGAACATGTCCACAAATGCATCGTTAAGGAGATATTAATTTTTCTAATTGGTTCTTAGGCAAAGATCAAGATTTTAGCAAAAAAGTCTAATTTTCAGACGAGGCATTTTTTTAGCCGTGAGGGTGTTTTTTAACAGCATAATAATCAGGAGTGGCATCATATTAACCCACGAATTGTGCGGGAGCGCGGATATCAACAAAGATTTGGAGTTAATATTTGGGATGGAATTCTAGGTGACAAATTAATTGGTCCATACATGTTACCATCTCCACTCACAGGAAATGCGTATGGTATTTTTTTTATCAGAAGTTCTACCTGAACTTCTGCAAGATGAGCCACTGGTAGCAAGAAGAGAAATGTGGTTTCATCATGAAGGGGCGCCAGCTCATTACCATCAAAATGTAATAGCCTAGTTAAATAATCAGTTTCTCAATCGGTGGATCGGAAGAAATGGTCCGGTTCATTGGCTTGCAAGAAGTCCTGATATGAACCCTCTTTGACGTCTTTCTTGTGGGACACATAAAAAACCTCGTTTATGAAACTCCTGCGGATTCAGAAGAAGATTTAATTGGAAGAGTAGTTGCGGCTGCTGGTCAAATTTCAGAAACGCCAGAAGTATTTGATAGGGTTCATGAAAACTTAAGGATGAGGTTACAGCTTTGTATTAACGTTGGAGGTTCTCACTTTGAACAGCTTATGATTAATTGAAGTAAAAATTATAAATAGTTATCAAGAAATAAACTTTTTTTTATCTGGCCCACTTTTGCTCGATTTAAACTTTAAATATCTCCTTAACGATGCATTTGCGGACACATGTTCATAGAAGAGAAAATGCTTATTTTGACCAGTTCTACCAACAAGCCAATTTGAACATATAATACAGGTTCTGCGGGTGATAATACAACCACAACAGGGCTACGCCATTTTTATTTTCTTCTAATGTCCCTTTCTCTTGCCTTTAAAAACCTCCGGTTTCTTGTCTCATTTTGCTCATTCGCGTCCAATTCTTCTTTCTCTTGTACTATATAAAATGCCTACTGGAGAGAAGTTCCAAACATCGTCATTCCCGGGGAATTGTCTTCCGTCGAGAAGCGAGGTTCTCTAGGTATTTTTGTTCCACCACAAGATGCAGAAAGACGTTCTTCTTGCTACAGCAGCTTCTTCCGCTGAGGTCATAGAAGTATGGCGACTTTCGAACATTCCGACGTCGGTTGTGCCGTGGGTGAAGAAGATCCTCAAACTGTACGAGGAGTACGACGCCTTGACGAAATCCAAGTCACGGAAGAAATGAAGAGATGCATCTTCAGAGACAGCCTCGGAGACATGTTCGACATCGCGCATTCCAAAGCAATGGAAGCGAAGATCTCCAAGGAAGACAAGGCGTTCTTGGAGGCTCAGAGGGAGGACCGGCAGAGCTGCTCGATGGCTGGCGTGGACGAGAAGCTAAGGCGAGCGACTAAGGAGAAGCGACTTAAGAGACAAAGGATGGAGAAGATGAAGAAGGACGTAGCTGTTTCAGCATCCACTCTTGATCGTGACGGGGTTTGGGAGTCTTCTACTTCATCCTCATCGCTCAACGAATACACCGATGACGCCTTCAAAGCTCCGACACCAGCTAAATCTCCACGGCATCGACCTCTTCAGGAGAATAAGCTCACCAAGGACGGAACATCATTAGGGGAGAGGGTGGCCGTCTTGGTGTCCGGGGAGGACACGTATGAACTTCTTGGTGTTCCTGTGTCTGCAGACGGGACAGGAAAAGCTGTTGCGGAAACAGTCTTGAAGCTGGTGCGGGAAAGCAGCCTAGAGGGGCAACATCATTGGAATGGCATTCGACACAACAGCGGCCAACGAGGGGATGATTCAAGGAGCGTGTATCAGGATTGAACGTGCACTGGAGAAGCCCCTGGTGTGGTTGGCATGCCGCCACCACATCCTGGGAGTTGTTCTGAAAGATGTCTTCGAGGCTTGCAAAGGTCCATCATCTGCCTTTTTAAGAGGCTCCAGAATCGTTGGCCTTTCGTTGACCGAAGTCGACACAGCCCATGACACCAACCACTCTTGTCACCCGACGAAGAAGCTCACCGCCTTGAGATGGTCAGTCACTTGAAACGTCTTCTTGATTGAGAATCATCCACGCGAAGACTACAAAGAGATCATCCTGCTCAGCGTGGCCTACCTCGGAGGACTCAATACATCCTTCCGTGCTCTTGGTCGTTACCACATGGCCAGATGGATGACCAAGGCCCTCTACGTTGTGAACATCATGCTCTTCCATGACCAGCCTGAGACGAGCAGGGAGGAGTTGTCTGGGATTCGTCGAGTTGCGTTCTTTGTGAACACGGTCAACGCGAAATACTGGAATGAGGCAAAAATATCGTCCTACGCAGCCAAGAACGACCTAGACTTCATCATTGACGTGAAGTGAATCTGTGACGATGGGGTTGCGTCGTTCGCGGAACATGTGATATGGCGTCATCTCTGGTACCTTTCCGAGGACCTAATCGGACTGGTCATCGTCGATGACCGCATCAGCCCGGAGCAGAAGGCGTAGAGGTGATGAAACGTCCTTCGACGACCAAGAATCCACGGCGCCCTGAGTCGAAGACACCAATCAATCTTAACAGGCCGCTTTCCGCCTTCTGCTCAGTACGGTCGATGCAGCACTTCTAAAGTCTCCTAGGAGGCCAGCAACCAACCTTCCTTGAGCTGAGTCATGAAACATGGAACACGAATTCGTGTTTCAAGTGCGCGAAGAAAGGGTCTGGTATCCTGAAGGTCACGAACGATCTCGCAGAACGAGGAATAGCCCTCATTCAACGCTTCTTAGGCAACCGGACGAAAGACAAACGGCAAACCCAGGTCGTCCCTCTTGAGGCTTGCCCGCGTCCAGACGAAAGTTGTCCCCCCAAAAAACGAAGGTGAAACTCAAGAAGGTGTTGGAGTAGGAAGAAGCTCTTTGTTTTCAGCGGGAAATTAGAAGCCCATGCATCGGTTACATTACTGCTAAAAATTCATTGTCTTGTGACGTAATTGTTGATATATTGGTTGAAATTCGGGTCGAATCTTAGATGAGCTATTAAACGTTCGTTTTGCGCGACCATTAAATATTGCCCAACAATCATTTAACAAGGAACCAGAGCAACATGTGCTGGACTTGATATCATTAATTTGATGCACTACTAACACAAGCCTGGGAAACAATATATATATATATATATATATATATATATATATATATATATATATATATTGTGATAGAACGATTTGAGGCCGCTTAATTTCAACCGCTATCACCTATTATTTAGAAACACATTGCTACCCACGTGCATCTTCGCCTTGAAGCCGGGCGCGTTATCGCCCCACCTGAATCAATATTTAACCAAGGAGGTTCATCTTCCCTACCCCCCCCCCCCCGTTTCGCCCCATGCGCCGACCTCGCAAGATTGAGTTAGGCTTATGGGCAGATAAGGTATTGTTCTCAGGCGCGGCTGGGCATTCCTTCGAAGTCCCCACTCTATTGTCCCCTACGCCAAGGGGATGGCTCGACTATTTATATGGAAACTTTACCACTAAGAGCAGATTCAGATCCAGATTTTCTTCGCGAAACATTACGCCGATCTGGTCTCACCTTGTGCACCAGGGCCCTCTACCTTGAGATCCACCATCATTGTCCAGAAGAGGACAATATCCATTGAGTGCCAAGGTTCGAGCCTTCAAAACGCCAAGTCCACAAGGCCTTCCCTGTTGTTCAGAAAGAGAACGTTAGAACATCCATTGTTCTTTGAGCCCGGTGACAAGAAACGGTTCTCACCTCCCCCCCCTGTTGTTCAGAAAGAGAATAACATTAGAACAGCCATTGTTCTTTGAGCCCGTTGACAAGAAACGGTTCTCACCTTCCCCCCCCCCCCGCCCTGTTGTTCAGAAAGAGAATAACATTAGAACAGCAATTGTTCTTTGAGCCCGTAGACAAGAGACAGTTCTCACCCTATATATATATTATATATATATATATATATATATATATATATATATATATATATATATATATATATATATATATATATATAATATTGTATAAAGCCTTTGTACTTACGTAAAAGGACATGTACTGGAAGAAGTAAATAGTAAAATGGCTGCACTTGTACTTGAAAATTTTCCCCGTACTTAGACTTAAGAACAGTTGCTCACATTTCAAAGAAAAAGAGATTTAGTAAATAATAGCTTGGATGTACCTTTTCTCAAGTATGGATTGCTTTTAGTGTTCTCCTTTTCTCTTTGCTGTCTTCCAATGTCCCTTTCTATTGTCTTTAAACTCCCGTATCCTGTCTGACGCTCATTCACATCCAAATTTTCCCTACCTTGTACTATATGTATATATATATATATATATAATCTGCAACTACACGTTTTTTTTCATTTTTGTCTTCAAAAGGGTTTTCAAAGGCAGAAAAAAAAATGCAAAGGCCTTGTGATAATCATTTACTACCAGTCTTTGCTTCTTTTATATATATATATATATATATATATATATATATATATATATATATATATATATATATATATATATATATATATATATACGAGGGGTGGTCAATAAGTTTGGCGAATCGGTAGGGCAAAACAGAGGAAGGGGGATGGCTGTTTGTGGGGGTGTTAGGACAAGTTATGACAAGTGAGAACCTGCAGCCGCACGCTCCTGCCTCGTCTATTTAAGAAGCAGTAGCTGATCGCAGATCGTCAGTCACAAATTTTTCAACAATGGAGAAGGTTGAGCACCACGCAGTGATCAAATTTTTGACCAAGGAAGGCAAGAATGCAAAAGAGATCCATGAACGCATGGTTGCAGTGTACACCGAAACCGCCCCTTCCTATACAACCATTGCTCGCTGGAATAGGGAGTTCCACTATGGTCGTGAGTTCCGTAAAGATGACCCCCTTCCAGGACGCCCGTCAGACGTGACCAACGAGGACAATGTGGCGAGGATGATCCTCGAAAATGGACGGGTGAAGTTCGAAGAAATCGAGCGAGAACTTGGAATATCACATGGAAGTGTTATCAACATCATCCACGAATATTTGGCCATGACCAAGGTCTCTGCCCGTTGGGTCCCTAGAAACCTCACTGCCCATGATCGACTTCAACGTCGTCAAAGTCAACAAGGCCAGAGTTGCACAAGCTGCCCTGCACGAGTGCGGATTCGACGAGCTGAACCATCCCCCCTACAGTCCAGATCTGGCCCCTAGCGACTACTTTTTATTCCTCCAGCTCAATGCTGCACTGCGTGGACGCCGGTTTGGAGACGATGAAGATGTCCAGCTCGCCGCCCAGCAGTGGATTGAACAGCAGTCGACAGATTTCTGGTTGTCGGGAATTCGAAGCCTCAGGGACAAGTGGCGCAGGTGCATTGAAGTCGAGTGAAGTTATATTGAAAAATAATAAAACACTTTTCCTCATATCCAAATTGCAAAACTTATTGACCGACCCTCGTATATATACATAATGTCCAGTGGGAGATATATCACCATAGACCAATTTATGCCCTTTAGTCTCAGTGGGAGTGAAAGAATATATATAATTTCCCGAACTAAGGTAATGCGGGTGGTATCAAATTACGACTCTTTTACAAAGCCTAAGTCATAGATAATAATCTTTGGCGACGGTTCAGAGGATTCGTAAATCGATCATTTTTGAGATACAGAATTAATTTCGATACTGCCTTCTAAGCACCCATACGAAGATGGAATGAACAAAAGCCAATAACACTGAATATCATTGTATTCGTGACTGAACTTTGCAGTGCTTCGGAGAATAGGCTTCATAACAAATCTGAAATCACTCTCGATGCAAAGCAACAAGTTTATAAACAAGCATAATACATATAATCAATTATAAATAATTCAAGCAACTTAGAAGGAATAGGATCATGAAGTTGTATAGACGAGAATTTTAGTGGTATGGACAAACAAATTTAACCTTGAATTTTTTTGTGACGTCGTGGTTCTGTTAAGGAACTCATTACCCATCTACGCATGCAGATTTTAAATATTTTTTTCTTAAATGATGAACAAACACAGTTCACTTAAACTACAACGAAAATGTAGTTTTTAAATATTATCGGCAGTGCATAGTCTGGTTAGGGGGAGGGACATTCTGGACGGAAACTCACCGATCAAAAGGCAGTAAATTAAGATGAGAAATCTAAATCTTAATATCATAACTGTACAAATATAGACTTCCAGTGTTTCATATTCAGTTTGTATTATTATTTTTTTTATCACAACTTACAAACCAACTAGGATTGGAATTATATTTGCGTCATACGTTTCAACACTTAACTCGCCCACTCTAAACTACAAGTTTCTTGGACACAGACAGTCAACTGAGAATAAACTCAGAAGGAAAGAATATTTACTCCTCCTAACGGTCAAATTTCTTAATATTAAAACAGCTTGCACGAAGAGACTAATAACGGCAAGCGTCAAGCTGGCTGGACTACCCACAATCCACCATCAAGCCAGACTAAGCCAGTTTGTAATAACACCATCACCGTCTTAACTGGTGAGTCAAGGAATCAGAATCGACATTTCCTGCATATTTGATAAATAAAAAGCGATTTTACATAAATGAATAGATTATTGATGATGTAATGAAGTACAGTTATATATATATATATATATATATATATATATATATATATATATATATATATATATATATATATATATATATATATATATATATATACCATATGAATTTTCAAGGCAACGTAGACGTTTAAGACTGGGAAAATATATTTACTGGCATTTTCGTCACAATCTCCTTTGTTTGAAGATTAACAATATATTATCCGTTCCTATAGGCTTCCTGAGTATATGTGTGCAATGGATGCCTCTAATTTCGTAAAGAAAAACTCGTTTCGAAAGTATTTTTTTAATATTATTGAAGTATTCCGATGTTTTCCGGGATGTTACCCAATAGAATGCGATGAAAAACAAGTTGATTGAAGAGACGAGCTTAGAGATTGCCAACAAATATAATTGAGGCAAATTCAAACTTCTGTATAAGATAGTTGGTCAAAAGTAGTTTAGGGTGCACAAAAAGCGCGCTTTTCAACATTTTTTTAACGTTAAATTCTTATATTTCTTCATTTTCATTCCCACTGAAAACCTAGCAGTTGTTGCCATCTCCATTCCTCTTCTAGCACCATTTTCATTTTGTTCTTTCTTGCTTTAATTCTATTTTCACCCTAGTTAATAGCAGCTCTTTTCAATTGTTTTAGATTTATTTTAATTTTTCTTGTCTCATCAGTCTCAACAGTTGTTTGTCTTGTGGCGCGAATGGCTGCAAGGATTAGACTAGACTATGTTGAAACATCCTTCTTTCGCTTGTGAAAGGAATCCCTCATCCAGATTGCGAGGGGGATCTGCAATTTTATTATATCTTTCGCTTATTTTTGCTTCCTCCATCTTCCCTTTCTTTATAAACTTTCTGGGGGAGATACACTCGTTAGTTTTCGCTTCATACTAAACAGAACTTTTCTTTCACGTGTATTTCTTTTCTTCCTTTCCTTGCTTCTGGTAAGTTATCCAATAATATGAGAATCCCGCCCACCTCCATCTCAAGTAGACAAACGCACGCACACAAGGACGTGAGGCAGCTTTGAATGAGCTGAATTTTACTCGCAAAATTCTTCTTTATTTCTCGAAGAAGGAATCATTGTATTTTTAAGGGGGAATAAAAGTTTAGCTAATTGTTGATATTGAAGAGAAAAATGGGTGATACACATATATGAATGATGTCTATTGTAAAGTATACTTTACGTAGAGTTGCCAGATTTGGTAAACAAATACGGGACATATTAACATTTAAATTCAAATAAATTCGAATTTATAATTATACGTACTTAAATATGTTGATATTGATCATTACTATAATAGGAAAGGTGTCTATCACACTATTTAAAAGAAACGAGACTAAATAACAGGTCTTTGCGCGGATTTGTTCCGTGTTGCTAATTTTAGTTTTATATATCTAGATTCTAGACTAAAAAATATGTATATATCGAATCGGAAAATGAAACCACTTTCTTTTCTTTATCATACTTTGTTCTTCCATTTTTTATATCTCCAAGATATTAAAAAAAATAGTCGAAAAAGTGAGGCCTACTTGCTTTACGTTATCTAGTTTTAGTTCTTAATATCTACATATAGGATATTTTAAAATTTCAAATCCAGAAAGTGAAGATGCTACCTTGTTTTACGTTATCGATTTTTTTCATCTAGTCATTTGTAATTGTGAAAATTATTCTCATTTGATGACACGAGTGCACTAATATTTTATATAATTGATTTCACAAAAAACAACGCGGAAAATGAATGAATCCCAAGTCAAGCCATGTGGATGTCAAGAGGCTTCATTCAAATTACTCCCGGATTTTAAAAGAAAAATAGTTTCCTCACTGATGACAATGTGAAGAAAAATATTTTTTTATGTAGTGAAGAATCCTGTAGAGATTCATATAATAGGTACTTCACAAGACCGCCCAAGGACCAATCTCTTTATCCTACCCGGCCCCCTTTTAATTTGATATATATATATATATATATATATATATATATATATATATATATATATATATATATATATATATATATATATATATATATATATATATATATATATATATATATATATCTATACACTCGCGAATATGACATTATAAAATCAAATTCTCTGACGATGTCGTGAATGACGAAAACTAGATTAAACACAACCTACGGAATTAGTCTTTTGTTCATTCTCTATAAAACCGAGGAAGCTGAAAATCAAACACGGATGTAATCATTAATGATTGCTCGCACCCAAAACTGATAAAAAAATCACCCATAAAACTAAACACGGATGTAAATAATCATTAATGATTGTACTCAGCTAAAACTAAAAAAAAATGTATAACGAAAGTTTGGATTAAACATCCGGTACAAAGTTTAAATAAACATTCTGATTCTCTTAAAAAACTTAGAAATTTAATACAAAAAATCAAGTTAAAAAGAGAGTAATATCAAAGCTTACTTTTAACGAGAAAGTATCAAGATTCGTTTGGAGGGTGAATAGTTTTGTTGCCAAATATTAGGTGCTAAATGGGGGTGAGCTCATATGAAGAATTGATAAAAAGAAAAATAGAATCATGTCAAGAACAGCCAACCCAAAATCCCTCGTCAAGAATAGCGAACCGATCCGAACTTGATCCCTTAATTACAAGTCAAAACTTAAAGGTAAAAATTTTTTTTACTTGTTTTTATTTAGCCCTGGAATGAATTAAGTTAGGTTATTTAATACAAAATTAGTTTAACCTACTTAACCCCGCCTAAACCTGAAAAATGGGGGGTTCTTTGCCCCCTCCACCTCCGCTAAGTTAAACATAATCATCATGTGAGCACAAAGGTCCGTCTCAGCTACATGGGCTGGCTTGAGAGGAGCGACTCTCAGGCGCATTCCCACGTCTCATGCAAGAACTGTGGCGGGAAAACAGAAAAGACACGAATGAATTAATATAGAACACGAGAATTTTGATCAAGTTAATCCCTTCCATTTTTGTTATTAGGGATTATCTTTATTTGGTCATTTTGGGGGGAGGGATCATCTTTCTTGGTAAAGTTTGAGGTCATAGGTAAAATTTTATCTGTCAAATACTTGTATCGGAGGTTGTGACATTATTAAACCTTTCATACGAAACTGCGACTACCAGGTCTTGCTTTTTCTGTGAAATTTGTGCAAATCATTTTATCGAGAGCCCCATCAATCTTGGTGGGGCCGAGGTAAAGTTATACAAATGAATGAGGGTTGTTCTAGCCATAAACCAATGCATCACATGGAAGGAGCACCTAATTCTCCTTTATGGCTATTCGGAATTGTCGATTCTTCTACGTCTTCATCGATAGGTTATGTGGAGATTGTGGACTCACACAGCGCAGCGACACTTCCCTATAATCGAGAAAGTACTCCGTCCGAGAACAACCATGTATACAATGACCAATGGAAAACTTATCGAAACAACAAAAAGAACCTTGGCTATCCCCATTATAATGCCTTAAATTATACATTAATCATCATCATCATCATCATCATCACTAACTCTATAATTTAAGAAGGGGACTTTTTTGAGTATTTGAATAATAATTTCATCTTAGTTTGGTTATGACTTATAGCTTTTTAATCAAAGTTATTTCTAATCATTCTTTTATAATATCAAAAAATAAAATGGTGAAGTTCAGAAATAAATATAAGTATCGAAATTTTGTGAATTTTTTTAAAATCCAAAGAATTACAAATGGTGAAGTTCAGAAAATTTATTTTTATATATCTTCTATAACTATATTTTAGCAACGTGCTATTTTGAAAGGGGATAAATTTAGTTTAGATTTCCTATTTAAAATGATTAAAATTGGTGAAGTTCAGAAAATTTATAAAAATTTAACCATGACTGCATTTTTTATAGATTTTAAATTTTAATCTTAGTAGCGAAACGCAAGCTTCCCCCGTAAGGGGAAGTGGCGAAGCCATTGTCTGGTTATAAAGGTTGTTCCAATAACTTGGACCGATTTTAAATGTGAGTTAAGTTTAAGCGTCTAATGATTTTTTTCTTTTTCTTTCAGATTTAACAACTTCAGTTTTTTGGCAATTTCAACCATGGAAAGATTAACAATCGAACCACGTGTTAAAGTTATCGAAGCCTATTATGAATATGGACGTTCAAACAGAAACGCATTTCGAGCACTTCGCCATTTTTTTGGTCAACATAATCGACCAACGGAGAGTGCAATTGGAAAAATTGTTCGTAAATTCAAACAAACGGGGTCGGTGGCAGATATGAAAATGCCATTGCGTGCTCGTTTACGCCGTTCAGCTGAAAACATTGCTGCAGTGCGCGAGAATGTGGCCGAAGATCCAGACATCTCTATTCGTCATCGCGCGCAGGAATTGAACCTCTCCACAACGTTACATCGAATTTGGACAAAAGATTTGTCTCTACACGCTTACAAAATTCAATTGACACAAGAACTGAAGACTGCTGTCCATTTGAAGCGCCGTACATTCGTCAATTGGGTGCACGAGCAAAGACAATTCGATGATGATTTTTCGCAAAAAATCATCTTTAGTGATGAAGCCCATTTTCATCTTGGTGGATTCGTTAATAAGCAGAATTGTCGCAATTGGCTGATGAAAATCCCAGGAAGATTGTTGATAAGCCACTGCATACACAATAGGTAACTGTTTGGTGTGCATTTTTTTGCTAGGGGAAACATTGGGTCGTATTTCTTCGAAAATGATGCCGGGAATTCTGTTACGGTGACAGGCGAGCGATACCGTGCCATGCTAAGCAACTTTTTTATGGCCTGAATGGAATTCTATGGATGTCGAAGATTTGTGGTTTCAACAGGACGGCGCCACATGCCACACAGCCAATGCGACAATGGCTTTATTGAATTAGAAGTTCCCAAGTCGCATCATCTCTCGAAACAGCGAGGTCAATTGGCCACCACGATCGTGTGATTTGACGCCTTTAGATTTCTTCCTTTGGGGTCATCTCAAAAGTAAGGTCTATGCCAACAAGCCAACAACAATTTAACAGCTGAAGGATGAGATAATTAGGCATATTGGTGAGATCGAGGAGCAACTATGCGGAGACGTCATCAAAAATTTTCACCATCGAGTGGAGGTGTGCCGCCGAAGCCTTGGAGGACATTTAGGCGATATTATTTTTCACACATAATTGCCATGACTCAAATACCATATCCAATAGTGAAATCAATAAATTTTCACCAATAACACTTTTATTTACTGCTAACTTCGATCCGTCTTAATGGAACACCCTTTATTTCTATGTTAAAACAATAAAAAGTGTCTGCATCAAAACTATCATTGTCATTTGTTGCTTGTGTCGTAATGAGGGTAGCAGGATTTTTTCAATACCAGAAATGTACGACAGCTTCTCTTTATTTCCTGTGAGGAATTATCCTTACTTGGTTATTTGGGAAGGGATTATGTTTACTCTATGGAAGGAGTTATCTTTACTCGGTCATTTTTGGAAGGGATTATCCTTACTTGGTATTTTGGTGAACAGTTATCTTAACTCAGTTATTTTGGGAGGGTTATCTTTACTCGGTCATTCTAGGAAAGGATTATCTTTACTTAAACATAATGGGAATGGATTATCTCTACTGTATCATTTTGATAATAAATTATCTTTACTTGATCATTTTTGGAAGGGATTATCATTACTTGGTCAATTTAGGCAAGGTTTATCTTTACTTAGTCTTTTGGGAAGAGATTGTCTTTAATTAGTCATTTTTAAGGAGTTATCTTTACTCGGTCATTTTGGAAACGAGTCATCATTTATCGGAAATTTTAGAAAGAGGATTATCTTTACATGTTCATTTTGAGAAGGATTGTCTTTACTTGGTCATTCTGATATTATCTATGCATGGTCATTTTGTAAAGGCATTCCCTCTATTTTTTAATTTTGGGAATGGATTATCTTTATTTAGTAATTTAGGTTAGATTATCTTTACTTGATCACATTGGGAATCATTATCTCTATCCTATCATTTTGAGAATAAATTATCTTCACTTGGTCACTTTGGGAAAGGATTATCTTTAATTGTTCATTTTAGGAGATTGTCTTTTCTCGGTCATTTTAGGAAGGATTATCTTTACTCAGTCATTTTTTGGAAGGGATTATCATTACTTTATCATTTTTGGAAAGGGATTATTTTTACTTGATCTTTTTGGAAATGGATTAGCTCTACTTTATCATTTTGAGAAGTGATTATCATTACTTGGTCATTTTGGGAAGGGATTATCTTTACTTGGTCATTTTGTTAAGGGGGTGTCTTTAATCTCTACTCGATCATTTTTAAGAAAGAGTCATCTTTTCTTGTTCATTTTAGAAAGAGATTATCATTACTTGATTATTTTGAAAAAGATTATCTGTACTTCATAATTTTGGGATGGGTTTATCTATAATTTGTCATTTTGAAAAGGGTCTACCTCTATTCTTCCATTTTGGGAATGAATTATCTTTATTTAGTGATTTAGATAGGTTTTATCTTTACTTGGTCATTTTGGCAAGTGATTATTTTTACAAGGCCATTTTCAGCAGAGATTATCTTTAATTGGACATTTTGGGAATGGATTATATTTACTTTATCATTTTGGGAATGGATTATCTCTACGTGATCATGTTGAGAAAATATTATCTCTACTCCGTCATTTTATGAAGGTTTTATCTTTACTTGGTCATCTTAGGAAGGGAATATCTCTACTTTTTTTCATTTTGGGAAGGGAACCCCTCTAATTGGTCATTTTAAGAAGGGATTATCTTTACTTGGTTATTTTTGGAAGAGTTGATCTTTTCTTGGTCATTTTGGAAGGGGATTATCCTTACTTGATCATTTTGTGCAGATATTAATTATCTTTACCTAGTCATTATGAAAAGGGATTATTTTTGCATCGTCATTTTGGTCAGAGATTATCTTTAATCAGTGTTTTGGGGAATGGAGTATCTTTACTTGGTCATTTTGGGAAGTCAATATTTTTGTTTAATAATTTGTGGAAAGGATTATCTTTACTTGGTCATTTTGTGTAGGGATTATCTTTACTTTGTGATTTTGAGAATGGATTATCTCTACTTTATCATTTTGGGAAGGGATTTTTAGGGAGAGATTATCTTTGGTTGGTCATTTTGGGAAGTGATTAGCTTCACTTGGGCATTTTATAAAGGGATTATCTTGCTCATTTTTGAAAGGGATTCATCTTTACTTGGTCATTTTAGAAAGGGATTATTTTGCTCATTTTGAAAGGGATTCATCTTTAATTGGTCTGTTTGGAAAGCGATTATTTTTATTTGGTTAGTTTGGGTAGGGATTATCTTTACCTGTTGACTTTAGGATGGGATTATCTTTTCTTGGTGTCGTTTGAAAAGGATTATCTTTAGTTGTCATTTTGTGAAAGGATTATCTTTTCTAGTGCGACCTGGGAGCGATTATCTATATAGTACTATACTTGCTCCTTTCTTCTATACCGCTGTCAATATTGAGTATTTCCACCATTCACTTATCCATTTAATAAAGAAGCCTCTTATGTGTAACTTTATCATAGCTTTGCTTCTATGTTTGAATGTAAAGAACATAAAGTTGTGGTTTCCTTATATTTTTTTGTGATAAAACTCTCACGATTTCTTTTTCTCGTGCCTCTTCGTGTTAAGCATTTCATGTTGTGACCAAATGTGTGTAAGAATCGGGTGATCCTTCGCTAGGTTAGGAGAAAGCGCGTGAAACCCACAACATGCAAGCGTTTTCACTTTCGTCCCAGACGCCGCTTTCTCCCTTGGCAATTAGGCTTTCTCTATTTCCCCCCCTTCTTACTGGGCCTACTTCACCCCTATTACGATCACCTGGCAATTTATTCGTTACCTAAACGAGTTCTTGTTTTTCTACTTTTGAGTAAGGCTACCCCAAATGATGTTTATAAGGTAGGCTTAATCTTCCATTTTTTATTGGATTAAGCCTATCACGTCATAATAAATAGGCCTAACCTAATCCAACAAAATATATTTGAAATTTAATGGAAGTATAAAAATAGAGATGAAAGTTTAAATAATCTAAAATTCAATCGGATATAGTTTAGTATTATTTACTTTCAAGTGAGAAACGAAACTAACGAAATTATCTCCGTTAGTTATTACAATTAGTTTAAATGTGAAAATGTATGGGAGGTATAGGAACTGAGTATTCTAAAACGGGTGAATATTTGGGTCAGACATTCACCCATTCCTTCGGACGATGGAGTTTGGAGGGCGCTTAATCAGAGCGGGGTAAGATTTTGCAGGCCACTAGGCTTCCACAGATAATTTAAGGCACTCAGTGATATTTTCTAAAGAAAAAACGTTAAATAAATTTATTTCTAGAAATCAGCTGCAATTAAAATTTCAAAATTTCCTTTGTGCAATTTCTTGTAAACAAATTTCTCCCAAGCATCGGTAAATTGTAAGTTGTTGACCATCGTTCTCAGTTGTTATAAGGGCTAGTCAGTTTAGTGGTTCTACTGCCATTGCCAATCTGTGTACATTCTTTAATGTTTCATCTTGGACCGTGAACACCAATGTCTGATCTCAAAAAAAATATCAACCCCAAAACACATTTTTATAGAGAACACTTTACAGGCAACTAATAAAACCGTTTTTCATATTACAAATTATTTGTGACCTCCCAAATCACCAGACTGTAGGAAAAACAAGTGTTTGTGTTTGCCTTATTTTAATTACTAGAAATATCTAAATAAAGTAAAGTAATCAAGTCCCCTTTTATGAGGTAATTTGGATACTTTGATTCTGCATTCATAAATGAACTAACCTTTCATCTCGAGAGCCCTTCCAGATAGCGGAGGCCCCTAGGATGTCCTGTACGCAATCCATTTTGTAGCACAGCGGCTGATAACATATCATAACATTCATGAAGGACAAAAACTACAAGGGGTATCGAAGGACATCATTTCAAATCAATACCCATCCCAACATCCCTGCATAAACTACATCCAAAGGATCGTATCCATAACATCGCCTTGTAGTTATCAAGGCTCGTCAAAGCATAAGAAAAGAAGGCGTCTGCAAAAAGGCTAATCAATAACCTATGCCGGGCAGCTCCTGTTTCCATCACCGAATTCAGTCCCACATTACATCCTGAGGTATGATGACGGTGATGAATGGGGTGATGGTGGTGGTGATTATGATGTTCATGGTCATGGTGATGGTGGTGATTGTGATGATGAAGGGGTGTTGAGGGTAATGGCGATGATGCAGATACTGGTGGTGATGTTGATGGTGATGATGGTGATTTTTGATGGCGCCCTTCACGACTTCGAAGCCGTCGACCAGGAAAAAGAGGCCAGCCAGAAGAGGAGGGTTTTCAGAGCAGGCTCGAAAAAGGGGGGTATGCCACGAGGAGAGAACCTGCAAGGGGCGAGATGAAGCATGTGCGCCACCTGAAACTTGAAGAAATACCACGTTCTCTTGACCCCAATACCCGCATGGGGGGTGGGGGTAAACTGATACACCTGGAATACCGGTTGTGTGCCCCTTTTTTGACACTTTCTTTATAAACCTCTTAGCGCCGGTTTTCTTGGCCAGCTAGTCTCCGACCAGTCGTCGTCCTCTCATCTCTGGTCGGGGCCGGTAGGGTGATGGTAGAGTCCTACCACTCCCTCTTGGCCGTGGTGTGTCTATGGTGGCTGTGAGGGTGGGGGTTTAATGTCTGATTTCTTCCCACCCCCATTTCCTTCTACTACCCCCATATTACTCTTCTATTGTTATCGCCCACGAGAGGGTGGGGTCTTGCGTAACATGGAAATCTTGCTGCAGCTGACTTCCAGAGGATTGTGTGCCCTCCTGGCCCCAATGCCTACAGGAGGCAGGAAGATGAGTCACCGAGGCGCGTATCATGCGGAGCGCGCGGTATATTTCCACCAGCTCGGCCGTGAAAACAAACGATGCGCCCAGAAGAGCCGAGCCGGCTTCAAACAAAGACTTGGGATCATGGAAGCCAACTCCCCCTTCAGACTTGGAACCCTTTGTGTACACTAGTAATGGCTCCAGGGTCGACGATATATGTTTCGAGAAATACGAAAGCATTATTCCAGGTGCTGTAGAAAATTTGGGAACAGAGACGTGGTAACGAACATTCAAAGGTGGTATCGTCCAGGGTGGTGTTATCGGCTGAACCATCTTCGCCACCGGGACGAATTACACCAAAGGCACTTAGGAGTGTCCTATCCCTGAACCTCTAAAGCATAGAGCATGTTTAGGGTCTCTCCTTGGAAAAGACACCGTCGAGATTTGCCACGATCGAAATGAGAGCAGTTAGCGACTAAGGAGACGTTCAACCCCCGCGCCTACAAACTCATCAAGTACGGGGCTTAACGTAAAGCGACAAGGATTCTCTCTATAGGAGTCATGCAAAATCAGGTAATTGTAGGGTCCACGCCACTGGAGGTGACGTTCAGTCGGCCACCCTTAACGACCGTGGGGGGTACTTGGAATTGGTGTTGCAGCACCCTGGTTGAATAATGTGGAACAAACGGTCGAAAAAGATTCCACCACAAACATAGGGTACAAGATGGTGTTCCTGTATTCCTCATTAACGGATAAGGGTCCTGTGTCAACCTACTCCGATGACACGGTTCTACAGATCAGCAAGAGGGGGTCCTCCTAATTATTAAAGATACGTATGGCCGCCATGAAGAGAAATGAACGTGATTTAAAGCGAAACCGAATCTGGCCCTCGCCTAGCGACATTCATTCAAGGCGAAATCGCTCGGACGTCGCTCATAGTCAACTAGCATAGGTATCCGGCGTTTCCCGGCTTAAAAAGTCGTCGCAAATAAATACAGATAAATATTGTTTGAAATTCTTATATTGTGGCAAAGAAATATTTTATTGCTGATTATTATTATTGTTATTTGTGCGGTGAAAGCAAATTCAAGAGAGTTGTGCACTCTCCTTAACATATAATGTTATATAATATCATATAATATCACTAGCATAAATACCCGGCGTAGCCCAGGATTAAAAAGTCCTCTCACAAATAAATACAGATGACTATTGTTTGAAATTCTTATCTTGTGGCACAAAAGTATCTTTACTTGCTGATTATTATCATATAGTATACATACAATAAGTAAACGTTTCACCGCGTGCCCGGCAGTTTACGCGCACGCGTGAATGACCGTTAGTTATGAGCGAACAACGTTGTGGCCGCAGGAACAGATCAAACGTCTTATAGATACTGAAATACGTATATTGCTTCTCAAGATCTACCACTAGGATTGCGGTCGACGTGCAAAACAGTTAGACGTTCGAGGAATATAGTCAAACACAGAGAAGAACTCAACGGTATCATTTACCGACATAAGTTCCTCGACTAAACTAGAGATGGCAGTCATTTCCTCGGATACGGACGAGCGTGCTCGGTCCAAACAGCACCAAGTTGACCTTTCGACCGACAGGGGACTGACACAAGAATTTCGATTTGGAGAGTGATCGCTTCTATCGAAGTCATCAAACGGGTCCCACCCAAAGCCCGCTTGTGCATCCGGAGAGCACGGAGATACGTCGAGACAAGAGCATGTGTCCGTCGGACAATCTTGTTCGGTCAGTCGAGCAGATAACCTGAAAGCGTTTGAAGCCAGCGGGCTCCAAGACACTCGGAAACTTTTTAAAGGGAGACCCAAGTCCTCGGCGTTCCTCTCTTTTTTTTTACTAGATTATTGGATGAGGAGAGTAGAGGGGAAACTCATTTAACAGGAGAAATGGGTGAAGGGGAAACCAATTTAAGATCCGGAATCTGATCCGAATCGAGCGCATTAGAGACCCCCTTTCTCGCCAAGTGGTCAAACCATTCAGCCCCATCGGCCCTCACCGAGATTGGGAGTAAGCATATAGAAAATTTAGGAAAGATGAAGTCGAAGGGGAACAGGTTGGGAAAGGACCCCTAATCGGAGCTAAGAGGGTGGTGGTACCCACCCCCATCTCAGTCCCGACCAGGAATGAGTGGACGAAAGCTGGTCGGCGACTAACCTGCAAAAATAGGGCTTAGAAGGAGAAATGGAAATAAAAAGGGTGAAGGAAAGACCCCTATAAGGAGTAATTCCCAGAACGTCTCAATCTAGTACACTCCACTCCGCGTGCTGGGAGAGGTCAGAAAATGCTGAGAGGGAGAAGGAAGCGTGCAAGAAAGAGGGTCCCCCATGCTGGTGGTTAAGAAACGTACATGTAGTTGGAGACAGCTCCAATCATGAAGAGACCCCCCCCCCTCATCACCAATGAAGCTAGTGCATATATCCCATGAGCCCCACCTCTACAAGGTGTTTAATGAGGGGGGGGGGGTTCCTGAGTCTACTTTCTACACTTTCTTCTACGGCTTTGATGACACAAGTTTGTGAATGTGTCAACTGAAGTGATGAGGCTTGTCTTCGGAGTCAGTGATGTGGTAGCCGATATTTCATCATTCGATCATTCCACCAGGTTGATTTTTGTGTCATTGTGGTGGTTTGCGGTGCTTTGATGGGGATGCGGATGTGGTTCTAGTGATGTGATACGTTGGGGATCTCATGACTAACCACCACCAATTTCTTCAATCTCTACATGATCGTTATCTTCATGTCCTAGAGAACATCTTGCTCTTGTCTGTCCTCGCCCCCAACAAGGGCCTGTTTTCTTTAGGAAAACACCCAGGTTTTATAGTTACTTCCTTCCATCCCGCTAACTACCAAACTCGGTGATTGTACTTCACAGAAGTTGGATTAGTTAGACTAACTTCCCCATTTTCGCCTCCAACCTATTTCCACAGACTTTCTCCACGAGATACCTCTCCTTGTCGATTGAGTCAGTGACTCCTCTCTAGAAGCGAGTGTGCCCAATTCAGGAACGACAGAAAGCGACCTGAAGCCTTCGCAGCATTGAGGGGTAGGTCCATGGGAACAGTAGCGGCGCAATGGCACGCACTTTAAGTTCCCTTCGACTGTCTCCCATCTTCTTTGCCAAGCAGCTCAAAGAACTGCCCGCATTCTTGCCATGTAGTCGGTGTGAGGAAGAGCGAAACGTTGGTCCGGTCGGAAAGTCCTTGTGGACTCTTTGGCGCTCTCATCGGCGCGCTCATTCCCCGCAATTTCTACATGCCCAGGAACCCAGCAGAAGATATATTCGACATCTATCCGGAGCACCTAAAACCGTGGCATCACGGATATCGCAAACCAGAGGATGCAGGGATTCCAATGCCCCGAGAGCACTCAGGGCACTTTGTGAGTCGCTATAGATCACAATCTGGTCTCCGAACCGGGTACGTAGCGTAATCTCCCGTACGGAGTGATGTATTGCTACCAGCTCAGCCGTGAAGACAGAAGCAGTGCCTGGCAGAGCCCCGCTGACTTCGAACAGCGGGGATACGGCGTGGAAGCCGACCCCTCTTCGGACTTGGAGCCATCCGTATACACTGGCACGGTTCCAGCGTGACACGATGTGTGCTCGAAAAAAGGTCGAACGCAATACTCCCGGCGCTGTACAAGCTTTGGGAGCAGAGGCGTGGCGACAAATAGCCGAATTTGGTACCCTCCAGGGTGGCGTCCTAGGCAGAACCATGGGTGCCACTGGCCAGAGAGCTATACCTAGCTCTCGAAGGAGTTTCCTAGCCCTAAACCCAAAGGGCTTAGGGTATGACTTGCATCTCTCGGCGGCATAGGTGCCGTCGAAATCAGCTGCGGATGCAGAGAGAGCTGGTGGCGACTGAGGGAGGCGCTTGGCTCGCGCGTACAGGCGAGTGATGCACTGTACGCGGCCGTTGATGGAGTGGCATCTCCCCAACATCGACTAGTAGGCTCTCAATGGGAAAAGTGAGGAAGGCACAGGTCGCCAGGCGAAGGCCGGTGTGGTGGATCGAGTCCACCTTCTGCAATAAACGCTTGGCTGCGGATACTCAAAATTCGCATCCTTAATCGAGTTTCGAACAAAGAAATGACCAATAAAAAAGTAAGGCAGCAGCCCTGAGCTCCCCAAGCGCTGAACGTCACGGAGCGGAGAATATCCATGGCGCGGGTACAAGAGACCCTATGGCTGCGAATATGAGCCTCCCAGGTGAGGCGTCGGTAAAATACAAGACCAAAGAAACGGTGCGATTCAACCACTTCCAGGCGCACCCCATAAGAAACAAATCTTGGTCGGTTAGAGCTGTGGATGGTGACGTATGTGCACCACCTTAGTCTTAGCCAAGAAAAACCCGAAACCTGTGCGCTTCAGCATAGCGAGGGACGCGGTTCAATGCCTGTTGGAGTCGACGCTTCAGGGTTGGCATCTGGTCCGCGCCAAAAGTGATAGAAAGGTCGTCCACGTATAGTGTAGCGAGAACATCTTCTGGCAGAACCGAGGTGATGCCGTTGATGTTCAAGGCGAAGAGTGTGACACTGAGGACACTTTCCTGCGTGACACCCTCTTCCTGCTCCATTGGGCCGGAGAGGGCATCCCCGCCCGTACGCGGATTCGACGATCTCGCAAAAATTCAGATATAAACATTGGGAGGCGTCCCCTCGCCCCCCTCGTGTGGAGAGTCTCCATGATACCGTATCGCCATGCGGTATCATAGGCCTTCTCCAGATCGAGAAACGCCGTGACGTAGTGCTGTCTACGAAGGAATGTCTCGCCGATGGCATTTTCCAGTCGGAGCAGAGCATCTGACGTGGAGTGGAACTTGCGGAAGCCGCACTGTGCAGAAGACAGATGGCCTCCGCTGTCAAGGAAAAAGGCTAATCTAACATTTACCAATTTCTACATCAACTTGCACACGCAATAGGTTAGAAAGATTGGGCGAAAACCGGCCAGAGTAGAGTGATCTCTCCCCGGAAGCGATTCACCAGGAATATGGGAGGAGCCCCTTACCCAGATCCTGTTGAGCAAATCTAAGAGGAAGGACATGCCTCGCTCACCCAGGTGTCGAAGCATGGCGTACGGGACATCGTCCGGACCAGGGGCGGTGTCCGCACATGAAGCAAGAGCGGAACGCAACTCACTCACAAGAAACCTATCATTGAAGGGTTCTTCGCCTCTGGAGGTAAAGTCCAGTCGGCGGCCTCCTGCGACTTCACGACGTGCATTGAATGCTGGCGGAGCAGCATCCCGGCTAGATAATGCGGAAAAGGCGGTCGCGAAGGATTCTGCCACGGACACAGGGTCCGAGATTGCAGTCTCATTCTCCTGGACAACGGGAGGGGGGGCCTGCGAGAACTTGCCTTAAAACATTTTGACTCGCTTCCATACCTCTGCTAGAGGGGTCTTCCCGTTAAGTGAAGACAGGTATACCCGCCAAGAAGAGCGGCGGGCGTGTTTCGAAATATACCGGAACCTAGCCCTAGCCCGACGAAATTCACCGATAATGGAATCGTTCGGGTGGCGCTTATAGCGCATGTAGGCATAACGCTTCTGTTTGAGAGCCATGTCACACTCGGCCGACCACCACGGGAGTGGTCGGCGTGCAAAACGGCCAGAAGTTTTGGGAATAGTAGTAAGGCCCGCGGCGATAAGGTTGCCGGAGAAGAACTCAACGGCCTCATTTCAGGAAATAAATGAATTCTCTATCGACTGAGATAGAGAATTCAGTCATTTCCTGAAATACAGGCCACCGCGCCAGCGCCAAGCACCACCGAGGTGGGCTCTCAGGTGGCAGTTGCCCTGAAAATGATATTTGGATGGGAAAGTGATCACTACCATGGAGGTCATCGACCACCCCTCAATCAAAATCAGGCTGTGCATCCGAAGAGCACAAAGATAGATCAAGGCAAGAAAATGAAGCGGTTCTCGGGCAGTGATGCGTAAACTCATCCACATTTAGGAAACTCATCTCAAGCTTATCGATCAGATTGGCAAGGAATTTCCCCCGTGGATTTATTGAGTAATCCCCCCCAGAGAGGATGTCTGCCGTTCAGATCTCCAAGCAAAAGAAAGGGCCTCCGCAACCGTGCCACAACGCGGCAGAAGTCCCCCGCGTCGAAGTCAGCTGACGGTGGAATGTACGCAGAAATGATAGTATACCTCCTATCTAGGTGCAGCTGCACAGCCACTGCCTGAAAGGACGTATCTAAAGTGAAAGGAATAACGGAGACATCATGCCGGGTGTAAACCGCGCATCCCCCAGCCCGGCTATCTCGTGGTGGTGGGGTCCCAAAACCCTTATACCCCAGGAAGGTGGGCAGGGGGCACGCGCCTAGCATAGTCTCCTGCAGAAAACTTGCTAACGGGGAACGGGACGAGAGGAGCCTCCACAGCTTTTCAGAGTTGACCCAGAGTCCTGTGCAATTCCATTGAAAGAATATGCCCTCCAGGCCTAGCTCGGAGGAGACGTGGGGGCCTTCTTCGAACAGAAGACCCTCACGGGAATGGCCGTATGCTTCCCGGAGGCAGAACTCCGGGCACTATTGGCCGGATAAGGCGCTGTCGCCTTTAAACACTTATTGGGGGAGGTCGAGCTCGCCATGCGAGTCTTTTTATCCCTTCGCCTCGAAACCTTAGGTGGGCGTTGCGGCTTCGGAGGCAGGGGGCCCTCTTTTCGAGGATCCACCGTCTCCAAGCCACTCAGCCCACCAGTAGGCGTGGGTGAAGGAGCTGAAGCTCTTTTGTTGCTGTCCTCCATTCGGGCGACAGCTTTAGGAACCCCAGAAGATGGCCTGGCGACCAACTTCAGGGGTGTTGCCTCCTGTGAGTCTACCGACTCGGTGGAGGCGGGTGGCCGTTTCACCTTACGGGAAACGGTCACGCTGGGAGAAGGGGGGAGCCCTGGTTTTAGCTGGGGTTGGGTGTGAACCATTTGTGCCGCTAGCTTTACCAGGGGAGCGACTGGGTTGAGCAGAACCCGCAGAAGGGCTCCGAATGGGCGCGAAAACAACCGTGCTCGTTGGCCTGGATGGGCCAGGAGCAGAGTGGGTCTTTCTAACCATTTAGGCATAAGACGTCCCAGACAGAGCCGGGCGCGCCAGGACCAAGTCCTTAGCCTCGCGGAATGAGAGTCGATCCTGAGCCTAAACGGCCAGGATTTCTTTCTCAAAGAGATATGCACCACATTGCTTCAAAGAAGCAATGTGTGCAGCCTTGGAGCGATTTACACATACTTCGGGTGACCGCGACTTTGCACGTCTACATGAGTGATTCGTGTGACTAAGGCGGTTACAGTAATAGCACCGCCGCTGCAGTGGCACAAATGCCTTCACTCGGTAGCGGTACTAACTGACACGCACCGACTCAGGGAGCTTGTCACAGTCGAACGTGACGAAGAGTGTAAGGGTGGGTCTCGAGGCCCCTTCCTGTTTTCTCACTACACGTTCGACCTTGACTGCCCCATGGTCGGCCAGCTCTAAGGTGATGTCCTCCATGTGGTAGTCAACGAGTTCCCTCGCATAAACTACTCCTTTCACAAAGTTCATGGTAGAGTGCGGCGTCACACTCATCGGGGTGCCATGAAGTGTCCGAAGAGCACTTATCTTGGCCGCCTCGGCGGGATTCGCCGCATTCGCCAGAAGGCTCCCGTCAGAGAAACGGGTCACCTTCGGCTCTCTACCAATTACACTAGCTAATGCTCTACTCTAATGGATCATGTTGCCCTTGGCCAACATGCTGCCCTCAGTGGAGCGAATAACGAGGAAGTGTTTTAAGCCAGCGGACTCGAAAACGCCAGGTAACCTCTGAATGAGGGGCCCCGATGTTATCGAGGCTCCGCCCTGCGCACTTTTCGTCATACGCATAGTCAGAGGCTCCGTATCGGGGTGGCAGAGGGGCCGGATGTGCCGAAGTGGCAGCAGACCCATCCGTCCCCTCAACTCACGTGGATGGAGAGGAGCCCCGAGTCTTCTTAGTCTTTTTTTCTTTTAAGGAGAGGAGGGTGGGGAATGAACCCACTTCTCCCCTCCGCCGGCAGGAGCCCCCTAGGCCAGATGGACCAGCCTTAGCCAGATCCATCTCCGAGATGGAGAAGGTACTGGCAGTCGCAGGAGCACCGGTCGGAGGAGATCCCTCCCCTCCTTGTACTGCCTTGAAAACCCAGGCCGTTTGAGGAGGACCTTGCATAGGGCTGGATTCGGGTTCGGTGCTTGGCTTCTAGCCCAGATTTCCTCCCATGGAAGGCCTTACCATCTGAGGCTGGGTTGCCTCAAGGACCATGTCTATCTCAGGGGGGGCCTCCAGTTGGCCATCCCCCTTCCCATGGCATCGCAGGTCCTACTGGCAGCAGTGACTCGTCTTGGGAGGCACAGGCCTTGAACCCGCAAGGTTTAATATTCCTGCCAGCAGGTCTTTCGAGGGAAGCGACCTGTCTTCCCTCTCCTTCCTAAGGGGGTTTGCCCTACCGAGCCGCTTCAATGGAGAGCGGTCGGTTATGGGCTGCCTGCTGGCCTTCTTGGCAGTCCCTTTTGAAAGAAAAGGGGGTACTGCCGCTGGTAAGAGGGAGGTGCCCAAAGGCATCTCCACACAAGGGGGTGAGGGAGAGAGGAGTAAGCTCCTCTCCGGTTAGAGAAATTTGGAGGGTCTCCTGCGCAAGCACAGAGGGGGGAAAGACTTCCATTATTTCTGTGGAGCTGCCCGAGGGCGGCTCCGTTGATGTAAAAGGGGAATTTGAAGGGAGATTTATGATTTGTTCATTATTGGGCATGGTGACCCTCTTATTCTTACGGGATGCAATAGCTCATCACCCCTCGCAATAGCCCGCTCTGCAAGGGGTGTGTACGGGCCTGGCAGAGCCAGATGCCTTGGGCGTGGCGTAAAATTGATAGTGTGTGAAGAGAAAAGGAAAAGGGATATGAGGAAGGTATGGGTGGGGATGAAGCAGGTTGTTAAAAAAAACATCATCCCGGACCGGAGCTCAGGAGTTAGGGAACGTTGCCCCCTCCCCCCTCAGCCCTGATCCCGAACGGTTGGCTGAGAAGAAGGTCAGCATCTACCCTGTAAAATTAGAGGCTGACCAGAGAAAGTTGTGGGAGAGGTTGTATGAAAAGCGAGGAAACCGGGGGGAAACAAGTGTTTTGAAGGAAAGAGAAGAGGCTAAGCTGGGGTCGGACGGGGTTCTGGAAGCTTTAACCTTGTGAGTCAATAAACAAATGATTTAATTCAGTGACTCATGTCAAGTAAATTCAAACTTTCGACTCTATCCAATGATTCGTTTTAAGAAATCTCCCACTTTCGAATCATTTGAGATGACTCAATTTTAGTGACCTTTCCTTGGAAACCCATCATACGACAGGTCAATATAGAAATTGATGAATTTATTGGATCATGAAGGGGACGTATTGAATAAGCAAAATAATAAAAAAATAAAGAAAGAAATAGCTTTTGTTTTATAGTGAATTGTGAAACAAAGAAAATCTGTTTATAAAATGCGTAACTAAAGACATAAAAGAAAAAGATGGATAATGATTAATGAAAACAGAAATAGCGAAAAAGGTTAAGGAATCCAAAGACCTCAGGACTCCCTTCACCTTCTCTTTACCCCCTCGTGGGGTTTACACATAAACATCCTCCCCCCTCCCCTCCCACCCCGACTAATAAAAGACTCCGTGTCATAATGCCCGCAAACTTGCACCTGCGCACAAGGCAAATATGGCTAACCTTGCCCCGCGGTTCTACCCAACATACTTTCGGATTTGGAGTTTGACCACAAACACTTTCTACCTTCGGGGTATTAGAAACCGTGTGTGTATTTGTGTGTGTGTATTTGTGTTCACTCTTTTTTTTAATATCGATCGGAGGGGAGTACATTTTCATGTGGGATCCGAACCAGTCTTCGCTAAACCATATGGAAACAGGTACAAATTCGATCTGATTCGGAACTCCCATCCGACGGCTAACCGAACCCGATGTGGATTATCATCGATCAACTCTTGAAGCTGTGTTTTCACTGTGCTCGGCTGTAACCCGTGTGCTTGTACATACGTGATGAGATTATTATTATTATTATTTTGCTCATTACATAACATAGGGAAAAAATAGGCAGATTTTCTCATATACCAACAGAAAAATAAAAACAAGAACTCGATTCACCTTTGAACTTTATGGGTTTCTGTTCTCCTGCGGGTTTATTTTCCGAACTTTGCGCTGGTCTTTGTGGTAGTGGTAAAAGTACACCGAAGGATGAAGTTACCCCCAGCCTTTGTTCGCAGGAAAGACATCGGTCTTAACTCCCACTTAGCATTTGAAAAAAGATATTGAAGAAGATAAAAACCAACACAGAAATGAGGACGACGTACATCGAGACCCGATTCTGAGGCAAACCAATTTTGGTTCTAAATCGTCACCACCGAACTGAATTCTTTGCAATCAAAAGGGAAATCACTCCTGGTTCAAGATTGTATTGTGTTTTCAAATGACTTATCGCCATCTTTCACTCGTTATTGGGCCTTTTAACCGAGAGGAAAGGGGGGGAAAGGCAAATAAGAAGAAAAGAAGAATAGGAAGTCTCATTGACCCCCCAATACTGCAGTTAGGGGAGCAGAGTTCTCAGAGGTGCGAAGTTGCGACCTCCATCGTTTCATCTTTGGGCTTAGCAATCTGTTTCCCTCACATTTTCACACACACTAACTTTAACCCTTTTCAAATCTTTTAAAAATAAAATCTAAATTGCCTCCCATCGTTTAGGGGGGGGGGCTCTTATCCTCTGCCCCCCTCTCTAACGTGGTTCGAAGTAGTGCTTTTAAGTACCAGTGGCCTTTGTATGAACTTGCCTCTGGTTGTTTATGGTGGTACTCAGGGGCGGCAGAGGACAGGCGACAAGAGATTAAGAAAGTAAAGCTCTGCCATAGAGAGGTCGTTAGGGTAGGCAACGGCTTCATGTTAAAACGATGTTCTTTCTATTTTCCTTCGGGTATGTTCGACTCTTGATTATCGAATGCGTTAAAATGCCACCGTTGGTCATTATACTAGTTTAGTGAATTAAAAAAGAGCTCCTGCTAGCCGAGTGGATACGGCGTTTGCCTGCCAATGTCAAGGTACCGGGTTCGATCCCAGCAAGAGCGGATACAAACATCAGCGCACGTAGAGATCTGGCGACCAATTGGTGGACGCGCTGTGCTCACCCTGTTTTCGGGTGGGTAGATCTTATACCTCACACATAGCCAATCACAAAACTGCTTTTTTCCCCCTCTTCCGCCTTCACAACACAACACACACACACACTAACACACTCTTTGTTCCAAGGAATCCTGTCGATGGATATCTATATCCACGTACCTCTGACGCGGAACAGATCCCTCTCCCTCAAGGTGACGAAGGCTTCCCTGAACGCTGTTTGGTGTCAAAACATAATATTTCCTGTCAGTTCTCCCCCAAAGAGAACCAGCTTTTGGTGCCCTCGGGCTCACCAGCGATTGTCATACTGACCTTTATGTTTATTTGATTATCCAATCAGGGATCATCCTGTATAAAGGCAGGTTGGCAAAGCACCACTACTCCTGCTACTGGATTAAAAATAATTCTCTTAGAATTTGGGAGCGAATTAAGGAATTCACATTGTATTTTATTTATTAAAAAATGGAAACAACTTGAAATCTCTGTGTAAAAACTGATGAAAAGAGCTTCTTAAACAGTGGTGAGGTTAGAGGAAGTAATGATGTGGGAAAGGAAACTTATGCGAGGAAGCTAAAGAGGAAACTACTTGGAGCGCTTGAGAGGGCTTGGAACTCTAAAGAAGCGGAAAATCCCGGTCGGGAATTCAGATTCCCACGAGGCTGAAAAGGTAACAAAACGCTTCAATAATGAACCGAGTGTTGGGGCATCGAGACCGAAAAGAGGAACGTCGCTGTTTCCCTCGGGTATCAATGCCGTAACTTGTTCCACTTTGGCCCTACGGACGTCTCGCTTAGTAGTGGTGGCACTCATTCGGTATAGTAAATATGCACGCAGGCGCTCCCCTGTAGGTACGTCCAAGGTTATACGTACACACTCACTTTGAGTGGTATGCAATGAGCCGCCGTCTTGAGCGACCGTCTAGAGGGAATAAGGGATTAAGGATTAGTCTATTTGAGGGATAAACGCTAATCCTTTTATAACCTTTTGCTTTAAGGCTGATTGAACATGTGTGCCTTTTGTTGCATAATGTTTCGTACTATATTTATTTGTTTCATCATTCCCCTTATTGTTCGTTTATATTTTTCAAATAGATCGTTATACACACACACATATATATATATATATATATATATATATATATATATATATATATATATATATATATATATATATATATATATATGGGTAAAAATCACGAGAGGTAACACGTGAATAAGTATAAATATTTGGTTGTACCACGTAGGCAAAAAGAAAGATTGATTGGAGCTAGTACTTTCGTTATCTTAATAACATTTTCAAACTCACAATGATTTATGAAATAGAGAGACACCGTATTTATAGAAAGCAATGTTTTTCCTATAAAATCAGATGGTCAGATTTTTTAGGACCTCTGATAAGTTTTATTTGAGGAAGAAACATATATATATATATATATATATATATATATATATATATATATATATATATATATATATATATATATAATATATATATATATATATATATAAGGTCTTTCAATAAGGTCACTCGATTTTTAAATGTAAGTAAAACAAGTTGTGTGTGATATATGCACTCAATTTATTTTAAATTTGAAAGTACATTTTATGGCATTAAGTGTGGAATATGACTTCGTTCAAATGTCTGCCACGCTTCGCTTGGTGGAACGTATTTGGGAGGCCCAATTTTCGATGACTTTGTCGCATAAATCTGGCTGAATTTGCTGGATGGTATTCGTTATGTTGACTTTGAGGACATCAACTGTTTGCGGATTATTCGCACAGTCCTGCGATTTGAGATAGCCTCAAAGAAAGTAGTCTAATGGCGTTAAATCGCATGATCTCGGTGGCCAGTTGACGTGGCCGCCGCGCGAGATGACCCTGCCCTGAAATCGCTGGTGCCAAATGTCTATCGTGGCGTGCGCAGTGTGGCACGTAGCGCCGTCTTGTTGGAACCACATGTCATCAGTATCCCTATTAGGCATATAATCCAGTTGAGGCCACAAGAAGTTGTTTATCATCGATCTGTAGGTCTCGCTGTTGACGGTTATGGCAATCCCATCTTCGTTCTCAAAAAAATACAGACCGATGATTCCGTTAGATGAAAATCCGCACCAAACAGTGACTTTGTTGGGATACAATAGGTGCTGGTGTATCTAATGTGGATTGTTTTCGTCCCAAATCCGACAATTTTGCTTGTTCACAAATCCATTCATCCAATAATGGGCCTCGTCGCTGAAGATGATTTTTGGGGGCAAATTTGGGGCAACTTCCAACTGCTCTAGAGCCCAATCAAAGAACACACGGCGTTGTCTATGGTCGTTTACCTTAAGTTCATGGGTAAGTTGGATTTTGTACGGGTGCAGACCCAAGTCTATACGCATAATTCGACAAACTGAAGTCGCAGAAAGGCCAAGTTCTTGTGAAAGACGAGAAATTGACTGCCTCGGAATTTCCCGTACACTCTCACTTACGGTAGCGATGTTTTGAGCAGACCTTGCGTTTACGCGACGTACGGGTGTTGGCTAATTGTTGATCGACCTTTTTGCCTCGAATTTGGCCACCAAGCGTTGAACAGTGGACTCGGTAGGACGATTGTGGTGAGGATAGAAATCACGTAATGCGCGGAACGTTTATCGAACGGAGCACTGATTTTGATAATAACATTTGATGATTTGCACACGCTGTTCAACGCTATAACCTTCCATCGTGATTTGCCAAGTACTGCTGAACAGTGAGGTTGCCAGATGTTGCTTTAACAACATGGCCACTATCGCCTGACAAAGCTCAAGCCTCCTTGTTGAAAGACCATATATATATATATATATATATATATATATATATATATATATATATATATATATATATATATATATATATATATATATATATATATATATATATATATATATATATATTAGTGTAGTTGGGTAGCAGTCTTTCTTGAATGCAAATTTTGTTGAAGACCATTGTGTATTTCGCCTTAATAAATTTCCTTTGGCAACTTTCTCTTCTTCTAACTATCTTTTTTATTCCATCTTGTAGATGGTGGATCACTTGTCCTGTATTCATCTCTTTTAAATGAATGTGTTTGGTAAAAACCAAACTAAATTGCTGAGCTTTCGATCTAATGATACTTAAGGGGTATTTATTCCGCCTAGGTTGAGCGTAACGTTGGAGGAAACAGGCCAGTCCGGTGAGTAGAATTTTAAAATAATTTTAATGTTCGATCCCAGCTTGTCTCTTAACCTTTGATGGCCGGCTTATCTTCGTTTATTAATATAGCTTCTCAGATGTTCAGTCTAGCTTTATTAACCTCATTTCTTTTAATAACGGTGTTGTCAACTAGCATAGCTCTCGTTAAGTTAATGTTATCTACACTCTCCATATGATTTTTAGGCCCTCCGCTTATGCATGGTTAAACGTCTCGAAAGTGTAGTAGTTGACATGCCAATATATTTCGAGTTATTATAAAGCTTACAGTCTTTATCGGGGCAGATGAACTCGTAAACTATGTTGGTTGACTTGAGATTCGAGGAGTTTAGGCAGCTGTTGTTTTTCATCAGGAGATTGCTGACGTTTGTTGTTTTATAATATAAGATGAGTTGAATTTTATCTATTTGATTTTTAACCTTGATGTTACGGTTAATAATCTCTTTGATGTTTTTTTCAACTATTTTATAGGCCGTGGACATCTGATTTCTGTAATACACTTTGATGTTGTTGACTTCTCCCTGATTACTTTAAGTTTTATCCGTATCTTTGCAATAATTATTTAAAAATGATTGGAGTTGTTTGCCAATCATGCTATTTGAGAAACCGTGGTTCACGAGTGTTTGTTTTACTCGTGCTATCTCTTGGTGGAAAAAGTTCCTATGGAGCAGCATTTATGTGCTCGGCGGATGTATGAGCCGATTATGCTTATTTTATACCTTTCAGGGCATTCACTCTCCGCATTGAGGCATCTTCCCATGTCCGGACTTTTTCTATGTATTTTAGTGATGTAGCTATCATTGATGTCTTGAACCTCAACGTCCAAGAAAGGGAGTTTATTATCCGTGCTCGATTCATAAGTGAATTTTAACACGGAATTCTCCTCAAATTGCTGCTTGATGTTTATCAGATGTTCTTCGTTTTGGACGTTGATGTAGATATCGTCTACATATCGGCACTATGTGTGTTGCTTATTTTCCAGGATGTCCAATAATTACTCTTCAAGTTGACCCATGTAATAGTTGGCGAACGTCGGCCCTAAGGGTGACCCCATAGCCACTCCATCCACTTGCGTGTATAGATTACTCTTCGGTGTCCTGAACGGAGCCTCTGATGTGCATGAACGTAAATGGCTCCTTAAGATGTTTGGGTCAAGATTTGGGGGAGGCATTGTAGGATGGTGGTATACGTTTTTTTTATAATGATGTCGATGGTCTGAGCGATAGGCACGTTCGTAAACAGGCTATCCACGTCAAAGGATGATATTAGTCCTGTCGGTCTTGTAGAGTGGAGTATATGGATAAATTCCTCCGTGGATTTTATGCCATATTTCGAAGGGATGTACGGTTTTATTACTTCATTTAGGGTTTTAGCTAAACAGTACGTAGGTGTCGTGACTTGAGAGATGATAGGCCTCAATATGATGTTCGGCTTATGACTTTTACATTTTCATACAGAGAGACGTATTGCAACTGCAATTCCTTCCAAAGGGTACACTAGAGGCACCGGCGAATCCATTTTCCCTAGAGGAAAAACCAACAGAGTCTGAAAAATCAGCGGAGGCCACGACTGGGAACATCAAAACAACCAGGAAAGACCCTAGATTGAAGGCACAAAAGCGCCGTGAGAAGAAGAAGAATAAAGCGGCTAGAAGAATTAAGTAAGCAGAGGGCAACCTCGCGAGCTAATCGTCTTCAGAATCTGATGCTGAGGAGGTCGAAAACAGGGCGACTAAGAGCCCCGTAAGCTCAAGAAGTAGGTCGAAAACCTCGAAACGTACTTACAAGGACGATGGAGAGGAGATCAACCTCAAGATAATAACTAATGAGCAGACCCCATACCCCGAAAAGCTCTCCCCTAAGGAGATATATCAGGGAAACAAGGAAAAAAGAATCAAATGAACCTAATCGAAACCAGACCAAGAATCAGACATTGAACAGGCGATTCACGAAGGAAATGTGAAACTACACAAAGACTCCTGCATCACCCTAAGAGATGCAGAGTACAAAAAGATCAGAAACGGCAAAACGCACAACACTTAAGACTCACAAAAGGAACAAAAAACACACAGGAACAAGTAAACATGGAGAACACCACCAACACTTTAAAAATACTCACACTGAATGTGGATGGGTGGAAGGGAAAGTCCATTCCTTACGGCAACATCTTGCGTAAAATGGACTCAGACATCATTCTCATATCAGAACATGGCGTCAACACAAACACGGACACTATAAAAATACATAATTACACTGTAATACAAAAGACCCACACATAAGAAATATATGATGGCGCAGCCATCGCGATCAGGAAAAACATAAAGTTCAAAATGCTACCGGACTTAAACGAATCATTCGTGGCTGTTGAGATCTTTACCCTGGTTGGAGGCCTAACTGTGGTGACAGCCTACCAGCCGCCCAGGCGACAATACCTACCGATCAAGAACTTCTTCACCCTCTTCGGGCACAGAAGGCTAGCGTTGCTAGGCGCGTGGACCAAAGGGGACGAAACCTGGAGCTACTATTTGAAAGAAATAGACGCTGGAGAATTGAACCAGAATCCCAACTTATCTAACACACTGTTCGGTGACAAAATCGGACATTGTGTTAGCAAGTCCAGAATTCTCCTTCAACATCGTCAACGCACCAGGCCCAGTGGTCCTGAGGTATCATATGCCAATTATCACCACCATTTCGCTTGCGTCAATGCCCAAGCTCGTCACACTTAGGACAAGTTACGCAAAAGCTAACTGGGAGCAGTACGGATAAATGCTAAACACCTATCAGCCAGCTGACCTGGGTGACGCAAATCTTAAAGAAATTGATGAGGAGATTGATAAGATCACTAATCTCCTCATTCAAACTGACTTAAGATGCGTCCCCAGAATCTTTTACAAAATGCTCCCACAACCTAGGTGAACGGACGAAATGAAGGAAATCGCCAGGGAACACAGAGACATCTACTAAACAGTTAGTAGGATAGGCCCAAACCGGGAAAAGGCAGCCCGAATGAGGCATCTAAGCGACGAACTAAAGAACATAATCCTTGAAAAACAAAAAGAAATCTGGGACGATATCATAGGCAGATCAGACAGGGATAGAAATCCTGGAAGTTTTTGGAATAGCATCCCAAAACTTAGGGATTGCTCCCCCCAGGCCTAGAACAAAAATAAAAGAAGGCGACACCATCATAGAGGATCCGGAATCTCGTGAAAGGAGATTCAGAAGGCAATGGAAAGAGATTTTTGCAATATCACCTAAGAAGAACGATGATTTCGACCAGGGCTTCGAAGACCTCGGAGCGATGATACATAGGACTCACCCACACCCGCAAGTATCTAGAGAAAGAGAGATAGTTAACCACGGGTGCCCTATCATCATTGAAGATACCATGAACACCATAATGTCCTTCAAACAAAGAGCACCCGTTTGGTCTGGGCTCACAAAGAACAACCTAGTGAATGCCCCACGGCAAATTATTCAGGGCATGATGCACACCATGAACGCATCCCTGAATATAGGCTACTTCCCAGATGGGTATAAGATGGCTCAAATCATCTTTATCCCGAGAGGGAATAAGCCCCAGACCAAGTGGCTAACTATCGCCCAATCTCTCTCCTCGAAATACCCGGTAAGATCTTCGAGAAGATTATAGCCGACAGGCTACAATCTCAACTCGACGAGTTAGGAGCTCATAACCCGCAACAACATGGGTTCCGACCAAAAAGGGGCACAGAAACGGCCCTGGCTCTCCTAACAGAAAAGATCACACATTACCGAGCGAAGGGTCACTATGTAGACATCGTGATGAAGGCCTTCGAAAAGGTTTGGCTGAAAGGACTACAATACAAGATCCTAGGCCTCCAGCTAGACTAAGTTCTAGCAAAAATCCTTTGTGACTTCGTTATGGACAGAAGGGCGCGTATGATGATCGAAGAAAACAAAGGACCAGAATTCGAGCTCAGAGCGGGCGTTCCCCAGGGGAGCTGCCTGAGCCCTCTGCTTTACCTGGTCTTCACCATCGACCTCTCTACTCCAATACACAGGGACACGATGTATCTGCAATACGCAGATGACGTCACGCAGATCGTACCCAGTAGGATAAGGAAAGCAAGGGATCAGGCGATCAACACTATTGCAGAGATCTCTAACATCAACCAATACGAGAGAAGGTGGAAAATCCGAAAAAAAGGGACAAATTTAAGATCCTCCCGCTGTGCCGCAAGTCGACGTGGCCCATTGTAATAGATGGGATGAGATATGGCTACATCGCTGAAGGCACCATCCTGGGCCTAAAAATCTCCGACCACGGATACTCGAGTCACTACAAGGAGAGGCAGAATATGGCGAAGAGAGAAATCTCTAAGCTATATAGGTTTATAAATCTTAGCTCAGCGAATATCAGGAAAATATAGCTGATGTTTATCCGGGCTAAGCTCATCTACCCAGCAGTACCGACTCAAAAGGCCAGCAAGACCGCTATGAGGAGGCTCCAGCGAGTGCAGAATTCTGCATCCCTTTGCATAAACAAAACCAGACGAAGAGAGTATCTTCGGCAAAGGGACCTGCACCACAGACAGCGTCTGGAGCCCATTAATGTCGCAACGCAGAAACTGGCCAATGATATCATCCCAGAGCTAAGAAGAAGAAGAACAGGTGGCAACATAAACACCCCTGCTAGATTGCGTGAGAAAGTCGCCCGAAATTGACTTTTCCCAAGCACTAGACTCTGCGCCGAGGAAAACACTATACCACTTTACACATAAACAACACAGAGTACGACACAACAAATATAAGACAGAAATTAAATTCACAATTATTGAAGAACAAACAAATACAACCAGGACAAAACACGAGGTAATACACTAAATTTGATCACTAATAAAGGCTCAAAAGCTCAAAAATACACGAAAACTAAATAAACAAAACAAGGAGACAAATAAACAGTAGAACATAAAGAAGAACGCACACATAAACAAACAGACAAATCAACAATAATAAAACAAAAAAGGAGAAATCAGTAGTTAAAGTATACAAATGCCTCGATGCCTCTCAAACTAAAGCAAACCTTATCCATCTTTTATCATCTATCTTCTACTACTATCCAAATCTTCCACTATTGAGTACACCAGATTTCATTCTGTCAGATCCTCACTCCACTCATTACATCGGTAAAGGAGGCAAGAACATATCAGAACGCTCCGAAGTTGATCGAATAAAATCGAAAGCTCAGCAATTTAGTTTGTTTTTTACCAAACACATATAGCGATGCCTTCTGGGCATTCCTATGATAAATTAAATCCTCCTAGAAAATTTAAATATATATATATATATATATATATATATATATATATATATATATATATATATATATATATTATGTATAAAATTCAAATCATTCATTTATTTTACTTAACATTTGTCAACTAAATCATTCATGTAATTTATGTATAACTTAATAATTCATTCATTTATTTTACTTAACTTTTGTCAGTCAATCATTCAATCATTTTATGCATAACTTTTTGCAATTCAATCAATCATTTATTTTATGTAACCTTCAAAAATTCAATCATTCCGTGACGAGAAACTGATTTCATTTAACGCACAGATACAAACATCACCTCTTAGAATTTCACGCACATACAAACACACGCATTTCACCACTTGTGAAATAACGCGAAATGACTCTCTCATTTGTTTTCTCGTCGCTGCCATATTAAGGTCAGTTAAAAACGTCCCTCTTCAATTATTCTCTAAAATCACCCATACTAGAGAGAGAGAGAGAGAGAGAGAGAGAGAGAGAGAGAGAGAGAGAGAGAGAGAGAGATCCTAATTCACATTCACACTTTCATTACATCCCCAATTCACTAATTATAGTCGCTACAGCAAAACGATTATATTCGCTACATCAAAGTCTTTTCCACATTCAACATCCATTTCCAAAATTTATACGGCACACTTCATCTCGTCACGTGAAGTTATTTTCAACTCAAGTTCAACCTTGCCTAATTTAACGTAATTCAACTTATTATAATCTGTTGTTTTAATCTCTAATATACATATTATTTTCTTTAAAAAATCGTTGCATTTATTTTCCATCCCAAGTGAGAAGTGTTCCCTTTGGCCTACATTGTTCATAATTCAAAATCCCTTCAATCAATCAAAATTTATGCGTGAAGAATACGGTATCATATATGCTATCTATTAGGCCAACGATATAGTATTCGACATTTGCATTACACATTCATTTAAAAGAGATGAATACAGGACAAGTGATCCACCCTGTACAAGATGGAATAAAAAAGATAGTTAGAAAAAGAGAAAGTTGACAAAGTAAATTAATTAAGGCGAAATACACAATGGTCTTCAACAAAATTTGCATATATATATATATATATATATATATATATATATATAGAGAGAGAGAGAGAGAAAGAGAGAGAGAGAGAGAGAGAGAGAGAGAGAGAGAGAGAGAAATGGCCACATTAATCATCCCGGAGGGCCAGGAGGATATGTACCTTAAAGTCCCCCCCCCCTTGTGGAGAAAGCCGGAGAAGCGAGCCCCATGAGGAGAATCGTGGGAACGGTAACCGGCGAATAACAGTAACTGCCTACCCTGTTTGATCTTCCCACCGCTTTGGGCAGTTGGAGCTAGCATCTATTTTAGGGCGACCACATAAGGCCCTTAAACGACGCTCTAACGATCCAATTACCTACGAGACCCATAAACCCGTGGTTATGTCACAAAAAAAAGCGGTGCTTGTCAAAAGGCACTCCAAGGAGTGGGGTGGTTGAGAGTCTCTCTAATTAGCAAGCCGACTTGGGCACCTCAGTGCCAAACTCTGCACTTCTCACTCTCACCAGATGCAAACTCACCATTCGCGCTCCCCTCTGTGGCCTCGCCCTTTTCACCTTAGATGGGGCGATGGTTCGCCTATAAATAAGCCCCGGAAAGAAAGTGATTAGAATTCGATAAGAAAGAAGAAGGTTCAGTTCGTGAAGATCGATCCTTCAGCCATACAAGACGATTTCCGTGAGAAACGATAGGATCAGATTGAGAAAATCGATCCCCCCTTCCCGGGCCGAATTAACATAAATACTCAAGCTTTGTATCAGTGCCATACCGAAGAATCCTTTACAGACTTAGAAGAAGTCTGACTGGAGAAAAGTAAACCCGCTCACACTCGAGTGATTCTTACATCTCAAGCTCCGGAAGAGGAGAAGAACCCAGCCCCAACGAGGTTCCGTTCTTTAATTACGGTAAAAATCTCCCCTAATACCCCAAAAGCTAGGTGGACACTCTACGTTGAAGAATCAGACATCAAAAGGCGTCAAGATCATTCGGAAGAGGACTCTTGGAGCAAAGAGCACCGTAACTCTCTCCGTCTTCTTAATTTAACCAGAGGCAAGCTTGCCATAAGAAGTGACATCGCCTCATCTCTCTCCAGCCATACCACCTCTACGAAATTCAATCATCGGCCACGGCAACACTCCAAAGCGAGAGATAAGCCCTCCAGCGACATCCGGCATCCCTGATCCCTCCTGCTATGTAAGTTAGAAAGAACCTTTATATTCATATTGCGATAGTATGAGTTTAGTACGTCTCACGTTTTAAGGGAAGTAGAAACCATTGTTCGTGAACCTCGGTCATATTTGCTAGTAGACGAGAGTACTTTAATTTAATGTTTACAGCTAATCAAATAGGGTCGCGATAAAAAAAATACTAATCGGCAATTGGTGTGTTTACGTGTAGCCTATTTGTTTATTTCTGTCATCGTAGACATTGTAATAGGCTTAGTGCAAACCGGATAACTGTTTGTTTGTCATAGTTAAGTGTTACATTTAAAATATATGTTTATTTTGGGATAATTCCTGAGTGTTTCCTCTTATCCTTACGTGTTGAAGTGGCTCTTCCTTAAGAACAAAACAACAAAATTAGCACTCTTAGATCAAAGCCTACTTCATCAAAGAAGTACATCACGTACCACAAAGCATACCGCGACAAAAGTAGTGGTGTCAAGAGTGAAGTGATCAAAAAGTGGTATTATACGACAATATATATATATATATATATATATATATATATATATATATATATATATATATATATATATATATATATATATATATATAAGAGATCACCTCACTTTTAATCTTTTTTTTTCTTCTTATTTCCAGTTTATGGCAATCAGTACTCGTTCGATCCCAGATTGTTGGCCTCTCGGGAAGCCTGTTGATTCCCTGTCATGTGCCCGTCTTCCAAGTAAGCGAGATATGCTGTCGTTGTACCTGTTCCATCACGTCGTAGAAAAGAAGACCGTCTCGGAAGGCCTGAACCTGGCATGTGGTGAGGTCCTCACCGTATGGGAGAGGGCCAGGATCCCGACACAGCGGGTGGATGGTTGTGTCATTAAACTTCGAGGAATCCAGGACGAATACCAAGCACTCAAGAAACACCGGTCTCGTGGGCAAGAGTCGGACCGTGTTAAGATGTTCCTGGATGACTTCCAAAATCTTATCGATGTTGCCACAAGCGATGCCTTTTAGACCATGACCAATGAAGAAGACAAGGCGTTCCTCAAGATGCAGCGTGAGGACATCTTGTGCAACGAGAGGCCAAAGTTCAAGGAGCCGCTGCTACTTTCAGCGCCAGCTCCCCATCGTCAGAGGAGTCACAGGCTGAAGACGACTACCGATTTTCAACTTCAGACTGTACATCTGGTCCTGCCGCGAAGAGGCCTAAGAACATCTTCAAATCTCCTGAAGTCGTCGGCGTCTTGGATCGAGTCAATTTCCCAGATCGTGGTGCGGCGTTCGTCACTGGTGTTGTTGCACAAACCCTGGGCCCCGATATTTCTGATCTGACGTTGTCCCGAAGTTCGTTACTGCGGTCGCATCGTCACACACGCCAAACCCAAGACGAAGAAGCGCGGAAAAACTTTCAAGCAGCTGGTCCCCTTCTTCTGCATTGGGACGGGAAAATGATGCAGGAGATGGGAGGTAAGACAGTGGGGAGGGTTGCAATTCTGGCAACTGATCAAGGATTCGAAAAGTTTCTGGGTATTCCAAGTGCTGCCCGAAATACTGGATGTAAGGGAATGGTCACTTCCCCCCCCCCCTCGACCACTCTTGGTGCAGTTCCAAGGCGGTTACCGCAAGGACATCCGCCCCAGGCATCGGCGGGTCAGTGTTTAACCACAGTGTGGCACAACCCAATGCCATGAAAGACCCTAAAGGTCAAAAAGGTAAGATCTCCCCCAGGAGAGTGAGATCCAGTTTCACGTCGAACAAGAAATTGGAGACGGGTTTCTCCCAATCTCGATGGCTAACGAGGAGCCGATGTTTGACTTCGTGGGAAAGACCGTTAGGAAAAAGAACTCTCCTGGGGCCGTCCTCAAGCCCCTCTCCCCCTTACCACTCCCCCAGTGGGGGTGCGAGGTATAAATGAGGAACTCTGAGGAAAATCGAGGTAGTATACGTCAGTCTCTAGGTGACGAAGTCCTCGGATCCACAACCGAGCTACCGAGACTGGAGAGGTAGTGTACTTGGCTCGCCAGACCAAGAAAAAGCTCATCCTTGAGCTAAGTCCCTGGTTATCAAACCAAACGATAAGTGAACTTTGGGTAAGTTCGACTTACTCTCGCCAGAGAGACTCCTCATATCCTGGTGCACCGTAAACACCAGAGGTATTCCTCGTCCTTGAGGAATTAAGAAGAAGAAGGAAAAGGCTCCCCCTCGAGCCCGTTATTCGGTGGCCACACCAAACTTTAAGTAACTTATTCTCGCCAGAGAAACCCCCCTCCGTTATCCTCGCCCTTGAAGAAGACCCTCCCCGAGTTCAGTCCTCGTCCATAAGGAAATTAGTAACGAAGGAGAAAAGCTCCTCCTCGAGCTCGTTACTCGGTGATCACACCGCACTCCAATTTAACTTGAATTAAGAACCAGGTTCGACTCATCTCGCCAGAGAGACCACGACTGCCTAGGTGTTGCATAAAGCACCGTCTTGGTTCTCGTCCTGAAGAACCCCCCCCCGGAAGAACGTGTGGACCCCCAGCTGCTACCCTCGCCAAGACGACCGTGGAATTCCGCCCATCTACACGCGTCAAGAGTAAATATTTCTGAGGCCATTTAAACTCCACATGAGTCCGTAAGCCTAATTCTTATATTATTGTTTTGTCTAGAGAAAACGTTAACCAATTTTTGTGGGGAAACTAATTTAATTAATTCTTGTTTATAATAATATTTAGAGTATTGCTGTAGTTAAAGTATAAAGGTTGTGTATTCAATGGTTAAAGATAAAATATAAGTTTATTTTGTGAATTAGTGGGCGTTTCTTTTATATCCTGACGTGTTTGGTAACGGCTCTATTCTTTAAGATATTCCGATATCAAAGTATATTAGACAGCTCTTAGCACTCTTAGAGATAGAACAAAAAGGAGGGGCATTCTACGACACTAAATAAAAGTGGTGTCAGGTAAGTAGGGTTCTTATCAGGAAGAATTCTACGACACTGGAGAAGCTCAGGCCACAGCGTGTCTGGAATTGCTCAAGTCTTGGAAGATTCGCGACGAAGTAGTCGAATTGGTCTTCGATACAAGTGTAAGCAACACTGGCCTCGACAATGGCAAATGCGTCCGTATCGAAGAAGGTCTTGGAAGATAGTTGCCGATGTTCGCGTGCCACCATCATGTGTTAGAGATTCTCTCTGACGTCTTTTGAGTCGTTTTGGGTACACTGGAGGTCCGGAAGTCGCCATTTTCAAGCGTTTCCAGAAGGAGTGGCTGACCATCAACCAGCAAGAGTACACGGTGGCTGAGAATTACTTCTTCGAAGCACATCTGGAGCAGCTAGCTCCCAGATGAAAGATTACTTGGCATCTACCTTGGCTGATGCCTAGGTTAAATTTCTCTGCCCATTTAAATAGTTGGTTCAATTTATCTTGTAATACCTCAACATCTTACGTAACTTAGTGTCATCAGCAAATTTGCTCAGATTACTAATTATATCTATGTCGAGATCGTTAATAAATATTAAGAACAACGGCCCCAACACCAACCCCTGAGGAACCTCAGTGGTAACATTCCCCCACTCAGATTTAATCCCATCTAAACTAACTCTTGCTGTCTGTCACTAAGCCATGACTGAATCCTGATAAAAAATTCCTTCCATCGATCCCATGCGCTTTAACTTTATTCAACAGTCGTAAGTGGGGCACTTTGTTGAGAGCCTTACTAAAATCCAAAGAAACAATATCGTAAGTCTCATTCTATCAGCAGCATCGTACACCTTTCTATAAAAAGACAGTTCACTAGTCAAACATGATTTTCCTCTAGTAAAGCCGTGTAGAGATTACTTAATCAACTCATGCTTATTTAAGTGATCACTAATAGATTTTACTATTACAGATTCCATCATTTATCTCACCACTAATGTCAAATTCACTGGCCGGTAATTAGACATAATCGTTTTATCCCCCTTCTTAAATAAAGGTATCACATTATCTTTCTTCCATGCCGTTGTTACGATGCCAGTCTCTGTCTTTTTTATAAATAGGCATACAAGGTGCTCACTTAACACATCTTTGCATTCCTTCAAAATCTTAGAAAAAATCTTATCAGGGTCTTGTGCTTTACTAAATATATTGTAATTCTATCTAGCCTCGGCTCGCCGAGATTCATCTAGTTTTCCTATCTAAAAGGAGGCTTCAAGTTAACTTATAAGCAAATCATTTTATGCAAGTCCCTATATAATGAAGAATAAAGTATTAGTAAGAGACACACGGGTCGCACGAGAGACACATGGAATTTGGAGGACCCGCAGGACCTCTGTAAGAAAGATTGCGCTGCCATTACCCTTAAATTCTGTTAACAAGTTACAGCAACGTACAAGAAACGTCTGAAAGCTGTATTTGCCAACAATGGCTTTGTAACTAAATATTTAGTGGCATGTGTCCAATACATTTGCATCGAGTGTTTCATTGTTTTAGTAACTAAATTGGTTAATGTTTAATTGTTTTAATTACATTTTCCTTGCAGTATTTTACAAATATCTACTAAGTTATATTCTTATTTCATCCCCTCAGTGCAGTAGAAAGGCTAAATTATCGATATGTTCAATGTTCTCAATACTTCTTTCTTCTTCTTCTGGCTATTCTATCGTCATCTCTTCCATCCTTATTCATTCACCTTTATTTTGACTCTTATCCCTTATCTATTTATGGTTCGCAGTACAAATTCTTTAGAAGGATATAAAAGGTTATCCTGAGAAACGCAGCAATGTATGGATTTTCCACGTGTCTAACTCCATGACGATGTGTCAGAGATGGTTTCAGTTACAAGTTCACATGGCCACTTAGGTGTTAATTGACGTGAAAACATGTGTACATATTTGGAGGTTTATTATTCACGTACTATGTCGGTTCGTAGGTCGTCGGTGGGATGGTAAACATTTAACTTTTCAAGGAGTTCTTTGGCAATCACATCGTAACTATTCGGTCGATTCTAACGACATTTGAAACCCTTATGTTGTTTCGCATTCTCTTTCGAGGGATATAATTGTCAAGGTCCTCTCAAGGTTAGTCCAGGAATTATCGAAAGTTTTGAAGCTCGTAAGGTCATATGGTCATAAGGTCATAAGTCTTTTGACCCTTTTTATATTTATACAAATGACATTCTTAATTTAAAAACTATTTTATCAATTTTACTCTTCATAATAAACTCATGGTATAGAGGACAATCGCACCAGTTTTCCTTAGAATTTTCACTTATTCCGCGCCTGATATTCTTCTACCTCTGAAGGTTGAGAAAATAAGGTTCACAATTTAGACTCGATTCCTTACTTCCTCTCTCATGAAAATCAACTGTGTCTATTATCCAATGGTATTATTGGTCTATTTCATTTCATTTCCTGTCACACATTGTAAGCGGACATTCCATTAATTCCACTAACTCAGTCTGGGAAAAATAACATGCTATCATAGCGGAGACGGATATGAAGTTATAATTTAGATACATTGAAAAAGTAACTCTACATCATCCTTGAACTGGGTCTATAGGCTCCCCATGTACTAGCATAGGAATTTATACAGTTCTACTTTATCGTCGAACATGTAAATATTCATCACTCTAGTGTCCTTCATCTCCTTAGAGTTCTGAATGAAAAATTAAATATACACTTTCCATGGCTTCTTCAAGCTGGTTCGATATACATATTTATGATATACATAAAGCCGTTGATACGTACATATAATAGAGTTTTCCCACTGTTTATATATATATATATATATATATATATATATATATATATATATATATATTTTTTTTTTGAAGCTTGCAATACTCCTTTTGGCTGTTATCCAACTCCTACATTGTTATTCTATCATCTATCTCTCTTTTGACTGTTCTCATCAAATATCTGCCATCGTTATTCACTCATTATTGTTGTTCTTCTGCTTATTATAAGTATCTATTCGTCATCCTATTCACACACTTTTCTTTCTTTTTGTTTTTTAATCATGACTGGGAATGTCAGAACACTCGGATTTTTTGTATATATAGTATAACCACAATTAAAAGATAAGGAAGAGGAAGGAATTTCTGAGTGTATTCGCCAATGAATAAGCATGAACAATTTATTTATATAGGAAGATTGAATTAAAGGAAAGGGAGTTAGGTGTATGAAAGGAGGATTGTGCGGGCAATTGTACGCGTGTACGCATTGGTGAGTAAACTCGCGGGTATATAATGAAGTGTCTCTATAAGAGAGGACCAATAGTGTGTATTCGGGAATGTTTGTATATACAAAATGAATATACATGCATGCATACACAGCAAAAAATGTATCTGTACAATTGTAAACCTATCGCATTTATATGGCATTCGTTTGTGGAGTTCCTAACCGTGCCGTCATTAAAGGAGCTATGGTAGGCTGCAATTGCACCTATGTGGGTTAGGGGAATTAAGTAGTAAGGAAATATATATGCACACGCACACACTTCGTCACACCAAACAAGAAAATGGACTCTCGCAACCTCAAGCCCTGTAATAATGTGAGTGGCTACTCATTAGGCCACAAAGGGTAGGTTGCCTGCTACCGGCTGATCGCAAAAATACGACACCACTGCTCGTGCTCACCTTATCCAACGAATTCCAGACTCTTCCCCCCGATACACTCTTTCTCCCTTTCTCTCTCTCTGACAGTCTCTCTCTCACACTCTCTCTCTCTCTCTCTCTCTCTCTCTCTCTCTCTCTCTCTCTCTCTCTCTCTCTCTCCATAAACCAATCCGTCGAACGATTGGCCCTTAGTGGAATGAAGAGGGGACCTTAAAGCACTCAGATGCTGAAAGTAGAGGGAGAGGTGATGCCCCCTTGTCGCGGGAAGAGAGCTTGTGTGGACCTTGGACTTTTCGAGCTATGTCGGCGGGGGTACCTCTTCTGGGTACCCCTGGTAGGGCTTCCCTTGTCGATTTGGTCGAAAACGAGATTCCAGACTAAGTGCGTCATTCCTTCCTTTTTTTTTTACTCTATCCTTCTCCTTTTTTACTTTTATTCTATCTCTCCCACTTTTACAAAAAAAAAAAAAAAAAAAAAAAGCCTACTCCTATCATGTCCATGTTTCCCTTTTCTTCCTCTATCTACATATAAGGACCTGGCAGCTACCTCATGCGTCAGAAGAGAGGCTTTGGAACCTCTTTAAACAACGCCAATCGACGCTCACTGGTTGCGAGAGACTAGGACTAGTTGTGTCCTAGGCGTTGGGGTACGATGAATGGGATAAGGGTAGTGCCCCGTTGACCCCTTCCCCGGCGCGTAATTATTGACCGTTCCCAGTGCCCGTTGACGGGTGCTTATTGTAGCATTGGTCCGAGGTGACGGCCCTTTGTTTCCATGTTGGTTGCCAGGCCAATAAAAAGCCTAGGGGCGAGTTCCTTGGTGTGGCGGGATATCCATTGAACGCTACTCCGAGATCCTGACCGTTGTGAAGGAAACTAGTAGGAGTTTAGTAAGGGGCGTGCTTCGTTGTTGTTCACCTGGTGACAAATCGATGGCCCCTTCGGGGACAGTCAGTGCTGCTTGGTTGGGAGCCACGGCACGCCGAGGTTTGACGACTCGGTCGGATGAACAGCAGCACATGGAGCGTGCCTTCTGAAAGATCCAAAACCTCTCCGATCGATAGGCGGGAGCGGCTTACGCGGGGAGAACTCACCAACCCCCCTTTTTATCATTGATTGGTCACGAGTTTTCAGAGAGAGAGAGAGAAAGCGCTCAAAATGACAGGCGAAAAAAGACCCGTTCGTCTAAAACACAACTGTGCAACATGCCAGTTAGAAAAGTGGTGCGTTGACTTTCCGGAGGGCTGCTACTCAAAATGCAGCCCTGAAAGTATCTGCACTACTTGCATATTGACGCGAGAGGGGGAGAAATTAAAAGACCTCTATAGAGCCTCAGAGGAGAGAGCTAAGATCCTTGAAAGAAAGTTGGAGAAACTCGAAGCCCTTAACTCAGCTCAGATTAGATGCCTAGAAGAGGCGCCGCCCACTGACGTGTCGGAATCCCCTGGTACTCAAGCGGAGATTCCGGCATCATCTGAGGCTAAGCTAGCTGAGGCGATGGAGAAAAAGAGAAAAAGAAAAAAGGAAAAACGAAGAAACAAAAGAAAAAGAATAAAGTTGAAACAAAAGTAGACCTAAAAATAGAAGAAAAACAGATAAACAAGAAGAAAAAGAAAGATAAGAATGTGGAGAGTAAGGAGGAAAAGGGGTCTTCCACAAGGGAAGTCCCCGTCTTCAGAGACCAAGTGTCCGAAGGTCACCCTCATTGGTGACTCGCAAACACGGGATCTGCAGCCGCTGCTAGCGGCCCGCCTTCGCACTAGCGTGAAGGTAAGCTGCCTGTCAGGACGGGGTAACCACAACATCAGAGTAGAGGCAGAGAAAGCTCAGATTTCTGAGAATTCAGTTGTTGCTCTGATGGTGAGCGGCAACGACCTCTACCTCAGAGGGGGTAAGGTTGGCCTCAGTGGTAAGACCATCCAAACGGTGGTGGGAGCCGTGGATGACATAGGGCTTAAAACCGGCAAATGTGTGGTGTTTGGGATGCTTCCGAGAAGAGGTCCATCCCGAACCGCTCAAGAAAGAAACGTCGCAGTGAACAGAAGGTTGGCAGATCTCTGCACGGCAGAAGGAGTCTTCTTCGTGGACCCCTATCGTACCTTTATCGGTAGAGACGACCTCTACCAAAGGGACGGGGTACATCTCTCCTTTAAAGGGAAGGCCTTTCTCGCCAACCTAATTCAAGATGTCGTGGAACGCACCCAAAGGAGCGTTCGAAACAGAGCGAAAGCGGACGTGCGCCAACACGCCCTTGTCACTCCTGGAACGACCTTCTCGGAGGGCGTCAAAAAGGGTGTGACCACAAAAACAGAAAAGCCGGGAAACGGAAGAGCGTAGGGAGTCCTACACTAGGGGACTCCCTCAAAGTTCTTCTGTTCACTGCGAGGTCAAACAGGAATAAGTTTCTTGAGCTTCGTGGCCTCGTATTAACATAGGAACCTGAGATGGTGGCCATAACAGAGTCGTGGATAAAAACCTCAAGCCGAAATTTTGAAGGTTAATTCACGATTCTCGGTTACCAGCTCTTCCTGAAAGATAGGCCAGACAGAGAGGGTGTCAAGGTGATGTTGTATGTCGAGGATACTCTCAACTCGACGGATTGCAACATCGTATCCGACCATGAACTACTAGGTGTTGACCTAGAAATAGATCCTGCCAAATACAGGACTCTGGTGCTTTATAGACCTCCTGCCCAACTCGTTGAAAAGGACAGAGATCTGTACCAGCTACTAGGAGAACTTGTCGAAGACAGAGTGTGTGTCGTCATGGGTGATTTTAACACACAAGTTGACTGGGAAACCAGAGAACCCTGTGGCGAGAACGCACTACTCCTGGAGTTCGCGAACAACGAGTTCCTGACTCAATGGGTGAGAGAGCCAACGAGGGGCAACAATATTCTCGACTTGGTTTTCACCTCTGAGGATGACATCGTTGAGGACCTCTCTGTTGGCGAAGAGCTCGGTGGCGTTGACCACCGACTAATTAGATTTGTAGTCAAAGTTCCGAAGGCAGGGCCTGCAACTAGTAAATCGAGGAAACTCGATTTGAAAAGAGCAGACTTTGCAGGTCTTCGTGCTGAACTGACTGACGCGAGGCTAGAAGTGTGCGATGTTGTTGAAGACTCGTGGAACAGTTTAAAACCAAATTCATGAGTCTTCAATCGCGTTTCATCCCTCTGAAATGTCCCCGTCGGTCTTCTGTTCAACCAAAGTGGTTTAATCGAGAAATCGGCCAACTGCTTAGGAAGAAGAGAACTGTGTACCGACAATCGAAGATCTCGGGTGACTTTGACCAATACCGGAGGCTAGCCAGGAGAGTGAAGTCCAGCATAAGGGCGGTTAAGCGTTCTGAGGAACTCTGAGTGGTGAGACTCTGTAAAGAGAATCCCAAGGAGTTTTTTGGATATGTGAACAGCCGTAAACCAATCCGTCGAACGATTGGCCCTTCGAGAAATGAGGAGGAGGCATTAAGGCATTCAGATGCAGAAAATGCTAACCTCCTCAACGACTACTTCTCTTCAGTGTTTACTGAAGAGTGTGGTCCCATCCCCCAGCCAATGGATTCCTACTCAGGGGAAAAGCTGGAGGATATGGACTTTACCGAAGGGGAAATTAAAAAGAAGATCAGTGACCTAATGACGAATTAGTCACCTGGCCCGGATGGGTTTCTACCTAAAGTGTTAAAATAAGTGCGCGATCAAGTGTCACAACACCTGAGCGCAATTTTCAACATGTCAATCCGGACCGAATGCGTTCCTAGAGACTGGCGTAAAGCGGAGGTGACTGCTATCTTCAAAAAAGAAGACCGAAGCCAATCGTCAAACTACCGACCTATCAGTCTGACTTCGATAGTCGGTAAACTCATGGAAAGCATCATGGTGGACAAAATAACGTCGTATTTAGAGTCAAACCTGCTACTGAGGAGTTCCCAGCACGGCTTCCGAAGGCAACGGTCATGCCTGACGAATCTTGTGGAATTCTTCCACTTCGTCTTCAGTGAGCACGATCGGGACAAGGCGGTGGATGTGGTGTACTTAGACTTTCAGAAAGCCTTTGATAAGGTACCACATTGCCGCCTTCTCCGGAAAGTGCGAGCGCTGGGCATAGACGGAAAAGTAGCCGGCTGGATCGAGAACTGGCTAAGTGGCAGACGGCAACGGGTGGTGGTGAATGGACAGGCTTCTGAGTGGGTGCCCGTTACTAGCGGGGTGCCTCAAGGTTCTGTCCTGGGACCACTACTATTCATCATCTACGTCAACGACATGGATGGTGACATGGTTGCCAAAATTTCCAAATTTGCCGACGATACCAAGCTTGGTATGAACGCTGCAAAGGATGGAAATACTGCCCGCCTGCAGGAAGATCTTGGGAAGATTGGGGAGTGATCGGACACGTAACAAATGCCTTTTAACGTAAATAGATGCAAAGTGATGCATATCGGCCACAAAAACCCTCAATCTCAGTATATCCTTAAGGGCACTGCTCTTGAATCAAGTGACACTAAAAAGGACGGGTGTAACAATCACTAGTGACCTCAAGTTCGCGAAACAGTGCATCGAGGCAGAGAAGAAAGCCCAAAGGATGTTAGGCTACATAAAGTGCCAGTTTGGATACCGTAACAGGGATATAGTACTTTGTCTGTACAAATCCCTCGTTCGTCCGCTCCTGGAGTATGCCGTAAAATTTTGGAGTCCTTCATTTCGTAAAGACATCGTGAGATTGGAACGCGTACAAGCCAGGGCAACCAAGCTGATTCCCTCTATCTGACATAAAAGTTATGAGGATAGACTAAATGAATTAAATCTGTTCTCGCTGGAAACCCGTAGACTGCGTGGTCAGCTCATCGAAGTTTTCAAAATACTTCGAGGGCTCGACAATGTTGACTACCGGGATATTTTCACACTGAGTGAGAACAGAACGCGCAATCACGGCTTCAAACTTGAACTGAAGGGTTGCAACCGCAATCTGTGTGGAAATTTTTTCACTTACAGTATCTGCGGTAAGTGGAACGCACTTCCAGTGGAAGTTGTCAACAGTGAATCTGTTGACCAGTCCAAGCCAAGACTAGACAAAGTCTTGAAAAGTGGCCGTTTAGGGACGCAAAACAATTGAGCAGCCATGTGCCTGCTCGATCGCTAGTCCAAAGGTACCCTCTTTGTATGGACTGTAAGGTCTTCTACGGTACTTCCTTTCCTTGTTACTCTTTGTTATTTCTCCTCAGTGTTTACTGAAGAGTGTGGTCCCATCCCCCAGCCAATGGATTCCTACTCAGGGAAAAAGCTGGAGGATATGGACTTTACCGAAGGGAAAATTAAAAAGAAGATCAGTGACCTAATGACGAATTAGTCATCTGGCCCGGATGGGTTTCTACCTAAAGTGTTAAAATAAGTGCGCGATCAAGTGTCACAACACCTGAGCGCAATTTTCAACATGTCAATCCGGACCGAATGCGTTCCTAGAGACTGGCGTAAAGCGGAGGTGACTCCTATCTTCAAGAAAGAAGACCGAAGCAAATCGTCAAACTACCGACCTATCAGTCTGACTTCGATAGTCGGTAAACTAATGGAAAGCATCATGGTGGACAAAATAACGTCGTATTTAGAGTCAAACCTGCTACTGAGGAGTTCCCAGCACGGCTTCCGAAGGCAACGGTCATGCCTGACGAATCTTGTGGAATTCTTCCACTTCGTCTTCAGTGAGCACGATCGGGACAAGGCGGTGGATGTGGTGTACTTAGACTTTCAGAAAGCCTTTGATAAGGTACCACATTGCCGCCTTCTCCGGAAAGTGCGAGCGCTGGGCATAGACGGAAAAGTAGCCGGCTGGATCGAGAACTGGCTAAGTGGCAGACGGCAACGGGTGGTGGTGAATGGACAGGCTTCTGAGTGGGTGCCCGTTACTAGCGGGGTGCCTCAAGGTTCTGTCCTGGGACCACTACTATTCATCATCTACGTCAACGACATGGATGGTGACATGGTTGCCAAAATTTCCAAATTTGCCGACGATACCAAGCTTGGTATGAACGCTGCAAAGGATGGAAATACTGCCCGCCTGCAGGAAGATCTTGGGAAGATTGGGGAGTGGCCGGACACGTAACAAATGCCTTTTAACGTAAATAGATGCAAAGTGATGCATATCGGCCACAAAAACCCTCAATCTCAGTATATCCTTAAGGGCACTGCTCTTGAATCAAGTGACACTAAAAAGGACTTGGGTGTAACAATCACTAGTGACCTCAAGTTCGCGAAACAGTGCATCGAGGCAAAGAAGAAAGCCCAAAGGATGTTAGGCTACATAAAGCGCCAGTTTGGATACCGTAACAGGGATATAGTACTTTGTCTGTACAAATCCCTCGTTCGTCCGCTCCTGGAGTATGCCGTAAAATTTTGGAGTCCTTCATTTCGTAAAGACATCGTGAGATTGGAACGCGTACAAGCCAGGGCAACCAAGCTGATTCCCTCTATCTGACATAAAAGTTATGAGGATAGACTAAATGAATTAAATCTGTTCTCGCTGGAAACCCGTAGACTGCGTGGTCAGCTCATCGAAGTTTTCAAAATACTTCGAGGGCTCGACAATGTTGACTACCGGGATATTTTCACACTGAGTGAGAACAGAACGCGCAATCACGGCTTCAAACTTGAACTGAAGCGTTGCAACCGCAATCTGTGTGGAAATTTTTTCACTTACAGTATCTGCGGTAAGTGGAACGCACTTCCAGTGGAAGTTGTCAACAGTGAATCTGTTGACCAGTCCAAGCCAAGACTAGACAAAGTCTTGAAAAGTGGCCGTTTAGGGACGCAAAACAATTGAGCAGCCATGTGCCTGCTCGATCGCTAGTCTAAAGGTACCCTCTTTGTATGGACTGTAAGGTCTTCTACGGTACTTCCTTTCCTTGTTACTCTTTGTTACTTCTCCTCAGTGTTTACTGAAGAGCGTGGTCCCATCCCCCAGCCAATGGATTCCTACTCAGGGAATAAGTTGGATGATATGGACTTTACCGAAGGGAAAATTAAAAAGAAGATCAGTGACCTAATGACGAATTAGTCACCTGGCCCGGATGGGTTTCTACCTAAAGTGTTAAAATAAGTGCGCGATCAAGTGTCACGACACCTGAGCGCAATTTTCAACATGTTAATCCGGACCGAATGCGTTCCTAGAGAGTGGCGTGAAGCGGAAGTGACTCCTATCTTCAAGAAAGAGACCGTAGCCAACCGTCGAACTACCGACCTAGCAGTCTGACTTCGATAGTCGGTAAACTCATGGAAAGCATCATGGTGGACAAAATGACGTCGCATTTAGAGTCAAAGCTGCTACTAAGGAGTTCCCAGCATGGCCTTCCAAGGCAACGGTCATGCCTGACGAACCTTGTGTAATTCTTCCACTTCGTCTTCAGTGAGCACGATCGGGACAAGGCGGTGGATGTGGTGTACTTAGACTTTCAGAAAGCCTTTGATAAGGTACCACATTGCCGCCTTCTCCGGAAAGTGCGAGCGCTGGGCATAGACGGAAAAGTAGCCGGCTGGATCGAGAACTGGCTAAGTGGCAGACGGCAACGGGTGGTGGTGAATGGACAGGCTTCTGAGTGGGTGCCCGTTACTAGCGGGGTGCCTCAAGGTTCTGTCCTGGGACCACTACTATTCATCATCTACGTCAACGACATGGATGGTGACATGGTTGCCAAAATTTCCAAATTTGCCGACGATACCAAGCTTGGTATGAACGCTGCAAAGGATGGAAATACTGCCCGCCTGCAGGAAGATCTTGGGAAGATTGGGGAGTGATCGGACACGTAACAAATGCCTTTTAACGTAAATAGATGCAAAGTGATGCATATCGGCCACAAAAACCCTCAATCTCAGTATATCCTTAAGGGCACTGCTCTTGAATCAAGTGACACTAAAAAGGACTTGGGTGTAACAATCACTAGTGACCTCAAGTTCGCGAAACAGTGCATCGAGGCAGAGAAGAAAGCCCAAAGGATGTTAGGCTACATAAAGTGCCAGTTTGGATACCGTAACAGGGATATAGTACTTTGTCTGTACAAATCCCTCGTTCGTCCGCTCCTGGAGTATGCCGTAAAATTTTGGAGTCCTTCATTTCGTAAAGACATCGTGAGATTGGAACGCGTACAAGCCAGGGCAACCAAGCTGATTCCCTCTATCTGACATAAAAGTTATGAGGATAGACTAAATGAATTAAATCTGTTCTCGCTGGAAACCCGTAGACTGCGTGGTCAGCTCATCGAAGTTTTCAAAATACTTCGAGGGCTCGACAATGTTGACTACCGGGATATTTTCACACTGAGTGAGAACAGAACGCGCAATCACGGCTTCAAACTTGAACTGAAGGGTTGCAACCGCAATCTGTGTGGAAATTTTTTCACTTACAGTATCTGCGGTAAGTGGAACGCACTTCCAGTGGAAGTTGTCAACAGTGAATCTGTTGACCAGTCCAAGCCAAGACTAGACAAAGTCTTGAAAAGTGGCCGTTTAGGGACGCAAAACAATTGAGCAGCCATGTGCCTGCTCGATCGCTAGTCCAAAGGTACCCTCTTTGTATGGACTGTAAGGTCTTCTACGGTACTTCCTTTCCTTGTTACTCTTTGTTATTTCTCCTCAGTGTTTACTGAAGAGTGTGGTCCCATCCCCCAGCCAATGGATTCCTACTCAGGGAAAAAGCTGGAGGATATGGACTTTACCGAAGGGAAAATTAAAAAGAAGATCAGTGACCTAATGACGAATTAGTCATCTGGCCCGGATGGGTTTCTACCTAAAGTGTTAAAATAAGTGCGCGATCAAGTGTCACAACACCTGAGCGCAATTTTCAACATGTCAATCCGGACCGAATGCGTTCCTAGAGACTGGCGTAAAGCGGAGGTGACTCCTATCTTCAAGAAAGAAGACCGAAGCAAATCGTCAAACTACCGACCTATCAGTCTGACTTCGATAGTCGGTAAACTAATGGAAAGCATCATGGTGGACAAAATAACGTCGTATTTAGAGTCAAACCTGCTACTGAGGAGTTCCCAGCACGGCTTCCGAAGGCAACGGTCATGCCTGACGAATCTTGTGGAATTCTTCCACTTCGTCTTCAGTGAGCACGATCGGGACAAGGCGGTGGATGTGGTGTACTTAGACTTTCAGAAAGCCTTTGATAAGGTACCACATTGCCGCCTTCTCCGGAAAGTGCGAGCGCTGGGCATAGACGGAAAAGTAGCCGGCTGGATCGAGAACTGGCTAAGTGGCAGACGGCAACGGGTGGTGGTGAATGGACAGGCTTCTGAGTGGGTGCCCGTTACTAGCGGGGTGCCTCAAGGTTCTGTCCTGGGACCACTACTATTCACCATCTACGTCAACCACATGGTTGCCAAGATTTCTAAACTTGTCGACGATACCAAGCTTGGTATAAACGTTGCAAAGGATCGAAATACTGCCCGCCTGCAAGATGATCTTTGGAAGATTGGGGAGTGGTCGGATACGTGGGAAATGCCTTTCAACGTGAACAATTGCAAAGTGATGCATATCAGCCACCGAAACCCTCAATCTCAGTATATCCTTAAGGGCACTGCTCTTGAATCCACTGACACCGAGAAGGACTTGGGTGTAACAATCACTAGTGACCTCAAGTTCTCGAAACAGTGTATTGAGGTGGAGAAGAAAGCCAAAAGGATATTAGGGTATATAAAGTGACAGTTTGGATATCGGAACAAGGAGATTGTACTATGTCTGTATTACCCCCTCGTCAGACCGTACCTGAAGTATGCCGTACAATTTTGGAATCCTTCGTTTAGACAAGACATCGAGAGATTGGAACGCCTTCAAGCCAGGGTAACCAAACTGATTCCCTCTATCAGCCATATGAGTTATAATGATAGACTAAGGGAATTAGATATGTTCAAGCTGGAGACCCGGAGGCTACGTGGTCAGCTTATCGAAGTGTGTAAAATACTTCAGGGCTTCGACAGACTTGACTACGGGGATATTTTCCAGCTCAGCGAGGGGAGAACAAGAAATCACGGCTACAAACTTGAACTAAAGCGATACCACCGTGATTTGTGTGAGAAATTCTTCACCTACAGTATCTGTAGTAATTGGAACGCAATTCCGAAGGTAGTTGTCAACAGTGAATATGTTGACCAGTTCAAGTCAACACTAGATAAAGTCTTGCGAAATCACCGTTAAGATCCTCGCGAGTGATCTTCGAGGTTGCCACGGACCCTTTCAAGGATTGTGCTAAAAGTACCCTCCTTGTATGGGCCGTAAGGTCTTCTAGGGTACTCTTCTTCCTTGTATCTCTCTCTCTCTCTCTCTCTCTCTCTCTCTCTCTCTCTCTCTCTCTATATATATATATATATATATATATATATATATATATATATATATATATATATATATATATATATTAAACCCCATTGAAAGAGAAAACGGAATCATTTTTTCTTGCAGTAATATTTTTATTACCTTTTTTCGAAAAAATCCGTGCAGGGAAGCGATTCGAACCAGGCACACTGAGGCAGCAAACACCGCTTTGATCACAGTTAAAAGTATGCCGTAAGTACATTACGCTACGCAAAGAACCAAAAAATTCTCTAAATAGAATAGCTTTTAAGGAACACTTTCGCAAGCTCGAACGGAGACTATGAAAGAAAATAGAAAATTAATTGGGAATTCAAAGATTAAATGAGGAATAGTTAAACGCGTGGCAGATATATAAATGTATATTTCTCTCAAAGTAGCACGAGAGAATGATGAAAATGAATTCATTAAACCACATTGAAAGAGAAAACGGAATAATTTTTTCCTGCAGTAATATTTTTATTACCTTTTTTCGAAAAAATCCGTGCAGGGAAGCGATTCGAACCAAGCACACTGAGGCAGCAAACACCGCTTTGATCACAGTTAAAAGTATGCCGTAAGTACATTACGCTACGCAGAGAACCAAAAAATTCTCTAAATAGAATAGCTTTTAAGGAACACTTTCTCAAGCTCGAACGGAGACTATGAAAGAAAATAGAAAATTAATTGGGAATTCAAAGATTAAATGAGGAATAGTTAAACGCGTGGCAGATATATAAATGTATATATCTCTCAAAGTAGCACGAGAGAATGATGAAAATGAATTCATTAAACCACATTGGAAGAGAAAACGGAATAATTTTTCCTCGCAGTAATATTTTTATTACCTTTTTTCGAAAAAATCCGTGCCGGAAAGCGATTCGAACCAGGCACACTGAGGCAGCGAACACCGCTTTGATCACAGTTAAAAGTATGCCGTCAGTACACTACGCTACACAGAGAACCAAAAGATTCTCAGAATAGAATACCTTTTACGGAACACTTTCGCAAGCTCGAACGAAGACTATGAAAGAAAATAGAAAATTAATTGGAATTCAAAGAATAAATGAGGAATAGTTAAACGCGTAAAAGATATACCAATGTATATATCTCTCAAAGTAGCACGAGAGAATGATGAAAATGAATTCATTAAACCACATTGAAAGAGAAAACGGAATAATTTTTCCTTGCAGTAATATTTTTATTACCTTTTTTCGAAAAAATCCGTGCAGGGAAGCGATTCGAACTAGGCACACGGAGGCAGCGAGCATCGTTTTCAACTGTGATTAAAGCGGTGCTCGCTGCCTCAGTGTGCCTGGTTCGAATCGCTTCCCTGCGCGGATTTTTTCGAAAAAAAGGTAATACAAATATTACTGCAAGGAAAAATGATTCCGTTTTCTCTTTCAATGTGGTTAAATGAATTCATTTTCATCGTTCTTAAGCATATTGAAGATAAATAAGCCTCTCTAGCCCCCCCTCCTTCCTTTGGACTAACCTCGGTCAATCAGATTACCACGCACTCGAAATATTAGAATAATTCCCTCAACAAATAGTTATATATGGTATATCGTCGAGAGCCTATTCTTCGACAAGTACCCTCTCCTTGTATGTGCCGCAAGTTCTTCTAGGGTACTCTTCCTTGTAGCTGCTTGTAGCTCTCTGAGGAACTCCGAGTGGCGAGACTCTGTAAAGAGAATCCCAAGGAGTTCTTTGGATATGTAAACAGCCGTAAACCAATCCGTCGAACGATTGGCCCTTTGAGGAATGAAAAGGGGACATTAAAGCATTCAGATGCAGAAAATGCTAACCTCCTCAACGACTAATTCTCTTCAGTGTTTACTGAAGAATGTGGTCCCATACCCCAGGCCACGGATTCCTACTCGGGGGAAAAGCTGGAGGCAATGGACTTCACCGAAGGAGAACTAAAGAAAAAGATCGCTGACCTAAAGACGAATAAGTTCCCTGGACCTGACGGGTTTCTACCAAAGGTGTTGAAGGAAGTGTGCGACATCTGTGCGCTATCTTTAACATGTCAATGCGGACCGGATGCGTTCCTAGAGACTGGCGTGAAGCGGAGGTGACTCGGATCTTCAAGAAAGGAGACCCCAGCCATCCGTCAAACTACCGACCTATCAGTCTGACTTCGATAGTCGGTAAACTCATGGAAAGCATGATGGTGGACAAAATAACGTCGTATTTAGAGTCAAACCTGCTACTGAGGAGTTCCCAGCACGGCTTCCGAAGGCAACGGTCATGCCTGACGAACTTGTGGAATTCTTCCACTTCGTCTTCAGTGAGCACGATCGGGACAAGGCAGTGGATGTGGTGTACTTAGACTTTCAGAAAGCCTTTGATAAGGTACCACATTGCCGCCTTCTCCGGAAAGTGCGAGCGCTATGCATAGACGGAAAAGTAGCCGGCTGGATCGAGAACTGGCTAAGTGGCAGACGGCAACGGGTGGTGGTGAATGGACAGGCTTCTGAGTGGGTGCCCGTTACTAGCGGGGTGCCTCAAGGTTCTGTCCTGGGAACACTACTATTCATCATCTACGTCAACGACATGGACGGTGACATGGTTGCCAAGATTTCCAAATTTGCCAACGATACCAAGCTTGTATGAACGTTGCAAAGGATGGAAATACTGCCTGCCTGCAGGAAAGTCTTGGGAAGATTGGGGAGTGGTCGGACACGTGGCAAATGCCTTTTAACGTGAATAGATGCAAAGTAATGCATATCGGCCACAGAAACCCCCAATCTCATTATATCCTTAAGGGCACTGCTCTTGAATCGAGTGAAACTGAGAAGGACTTGGGTGTAACAATCACTAGTGATCTCAAGTTCTCGAAACAGTGCATCGAGGCAGAGAAGAAAGCCCAAAGGATGTTAGGCTACATAAAGCGCCAGTTTGGATACCGTAACAAGGAGATAGTACTTTGTCTGTACAACTCCCTCGTTCGGTCGCACCTGGAGTATGCCGTACAATTTTGGAGTCCTTCGTTTCGAAAGGACATCGCAAGGATGGAACGCATACAAGCTAGGGCAACCAAGCTGATTCCCTCTATCCGACATAAAAGTTATGAGGATAGACTAAGGGAATTAAATCTGTTATCGCTGGAAACCCGTAGACTGCGTGGTCAGCTCATCGAAGTTTTCAAAATACTTCGAGGGTTCGACAATGTTGACTACCGGGATATTTTCACCCTGAGTGAGAACAGAACGCGCAATCACGGCTTCAAACTTGAACTGAAGCGTTGCAACCGCATTCTGTGTGGAAATCTTTTCACTTACAGTATCTGCGGTAAGTGGAACGCACTTCCAGTGGAAGTTGTCAACAGTGAATCGGTTGACCAGTTCAAGTCAAGACTAGACAGGGTGATAAAAAATGGCCATAAAAGGACGTAAAAGCATTTGAGCAGAGATGTGCCCGCCCGACTGCTAGTCCAAAAGTACCCTCATTGAATGGACCGTAAGGTCTTCTAGGGTACTTCTTTTCCTTGTTACTCCTTGTTACTCTCTCTCTCTCTCTCTCTCTCTCTCTCTCTCCCTCTCTCTCTCTCTCTCTCTCTCTCTCTCTATCTATCTATCTGTATAGATATATATATATATATATATATATATATATATATATATATATATATATATATATATATATATATATATATATATATATCAAATATTCTAACTCTTGTATTCAGTGTTTGTCATGTCATGATATTAGTATTTAAAAAACTCATTGCAAAAAACATGTTTTGTTAAGAGCTTTTCTAGTTTCTGAGCCATGATATCTACAAGATGAAATCACTTACACAACTTGCCTTTTATAGAATTAAAACAGCCGTTTTCACATTATAAAAGAAAGCGTATTTAAACCCACGCTTATATTTTACCGCCCAAAGAATCCCTAATTCAATGAATTGTTTATCCCTTCCATGTTCCCCTGTACGTAAAAGAATAAATGACATTATGTATCTCAACCTAACAACTTTCAAATACTTTTTAACCATTAGGAAATCTTTCTCTTCCACTAAATACCAAAATAAAAACAAAAATGCAGGTATATACTTAATCCCTTTTAAAGCCACTAACTGCCCTGCTTTCTAAGTTCATGAGACCGGCAACTCATTATATAAGCGAATCTATGCGTTCAGGAAGAACTATTCGGAAAGGAAGAAATCCATTAAGTATTTGAAATCATGTAATAAATTTTCCTCGCCGCAAATAATTTACCTTTGTAAGGATTTCAATAAAAGAAAAATGAAAGAATCTTCGTTGATTAAAGAAATTCAAAATTTCAACCTTTCAGAAGGGTGGCTTAAATATTGACAACTTATGTTTCCTGAGCTACAATTATTCCCTCCCCCCCTATATATATATATATATATATATATATATATATATATATATATATATATATATATAAAACACTTCTTCAACGAAGCACATATTTCTTCCTCATGACATGAAGAACAGAGACAGCCTACTTTATCACGAGCACACCCACACAAAAGTTTGCACAGATTTTTCCCACGGCGAATATCTTTCTCCGACCATTTTCTCTACACATAAAAGACCATCTATCTCTTTTCGAGGACACAACTTCACACTATATCAGGCAGAACAAGTCCTCTTACCATTCGCTATCATATTCACTTCTTCACTTCTATCCAGCGAGGAAGTCCTTAAACTCACCTTAGTCCTCTCAATTAATTTTACCAAGCATTTCTCGGTGGATCGACAGAGACTCACAATCTTGATCCGCGCTTTGTCGTCTTCTTGTCATGTGCGACCGCAATAACTTCATTACGTTCTAATCACCAAGAAATGACTTAAACTCGCCTAACTCCACTCAATTAACTTTATCAAGCATTCTGCGGTATATGTAGAGTCAGAAGTAACTCTCACGTCGATAGAGAACACTCACTTGTTCACGACCTCAATTAGATAATGGTTAAAGTTGAGTAGTATTTTCTTATTAAATAGTGTTGCAAATTCTATTTCAACCGGCGTTTCATGAAATAGAGTTTGATCAGAGAACACTTGCCGCATAAGATATAAACTCAGCATTGGTCTTTATAGGATTTGGGGAATCAATGTCAAGTGCTGATACCTCACACGACCATCTCGCCATAAAGTGGGACTCCTGAGTGAATATATGGCACTCTAAAGTGGTACCACCGCTATAAAGTGGTGACCCGAGAGTGACCCTCGAATTTCCTATATGCAGATTTTTTTTTACAATAGTCAACTTTACTCAAAGCAACTGCAATTATTGTTCACTGTATCACACTAACCATGGATCCCATCCAAGGACTTCTTGATTATACGGAGGAATCACTAGCTCCCAACAAAAAAGAGCTTACAATCATCTCATAATGGCAAGAAATCAATTCCACATGGTGCTCAACGTCTATTTTGCTCAACTCTCTCACATTTAAATGGATAACTCCACTCTTCTGTAAGTAACACGACGTCAACATCTTCTCAACTTGCACCCTGCAGATACGGGTCCATCCCTTCTCTAGCACACTTGTTAGACCTGTAAAGTGTCTGCGCGCTTCGACGTCAAATCTGACATCAACTTATTCGCAACTCATGCACTAGCAAATATAATGCAATGGCACCATGCCACACAAATTACTGAGTACCAGCAACACCGGACATCAAGCAACATCCTTAGGTAAGTCAACAAAAGTCGCTCAAATGAGCTATGCAACATTGCAAACGCATAAGATATCTCACATTTCGCCTGAGGCACACCATTGGTTTCATAGAAAAGCCTCATTAGTGACCTCTCATGGCAGAGCAAGAGTGCGTTCAGGAAGAACACACCGCCTTACAAATGCAGCCCTTCAATTCGCCTCACTTCTTTGTATTTTCCGGTTAATTACTTTTAATTTAACTATCTCTAAATTAGTGTTTACCGTTGAAGATCTTTTTGTTTATTTCATTTTTTTAGAAAGTTAGAGCCCTCTTTCACCATTGTATGTGTCTATAAGTGTTTGTTCTATTTTAAACGGATAATATTATGTTGAATAAATCTGTCTCTTTAAGATATTTTATTAGCGAATTAACTTTGATCGGGTTCACTTCAAGGATGTTGCGTAGTGTGGGGTTGACTCCTAACTATAGGTTTATTTCTTTGTTCAATTTGGGGCATGTAAGTAATAAGTGTTTAATTGTTATTTCTGTGCGATATAGCTTGCATTGTGGTGGAAGAGAATTTGAAAACCTGTTGCAGTAGATGTATCTGGTGTACCTTAGTCGCAGGTGACCTAGAACCATTTCCTCTTTTCATATTTTTTCTTGTAGAAGACTGCCAATGTTTGGTGTTTTCTTTTATTTCTAGGAGGTGGGCATGTCCATTTTTCCCCCTAAGATGTCTGCCAGTTAAGTTGGATTTTTTAGGGGTATGTTGGATGAAGTCCCGATAAAAGGTTAGTTGGGATCGCATTGTAGTAGTTTGGGTGGTGTCCTTTGCGTCGTTGAGTCTGCTTCCCTGTTCCCGGCGATTCCGAAATGTTCTGACACCATTAAAAAGTTATGTCTTGGTTCTGAAGTTTGATGAGATTTTCAATGATTGCTGTCGCTGTTGAGTGTTTCATCTTTCTGGCTTTTAGCAGACTTAAGGAACTGTACACCCACTGTAGGAATAGTGAACATAACTGGGGAGCGCTTATTAGTAGCTTTAGTGGCAAGAAGAATGGCCATCAGTTTAGTTGATAGTACAGAGGCATTTGAGTTAAGCGCGCACAAAACGTGCGCGCTGCGGGATGATGGCTGTGCAGGCTGTCTTAAGTGGATTTTGAACCCTCTCTGTAAATTTAGGCATAATTGTGGTGTATTTGTTTGTGATTTGAGAATGCCTGCGCCACAGCTGACTCGTGGATGGTGGATCTAGTTTAGGGGGAGGCTGCAAGGCAAACATTTGAAGTGGGTAGCGAGCGTCCTTTGTGGTTTGGATGGCCATTTTTCTTCTAGGATATAGGGGTGGGTAATTTTCAGTCTGTTTCGAAGAAAGATGATTCTTGAGATAAAATGTTCTGGGTCGAAAAGTTTGTGTGCTTGTATTTTGAAGGACTTGGCTGAGTTTTGAGTTGTATTTTTGACTTTTAATATAGAGCTGAATGCCTTATTCTTCTCTGCGATACTGAAGGGCAGTGAATCCCTTTTCTGTGCATAACGAGGTTGTGTGAGTAGACTTAAACGCGCCTGTAGTGTTTGGTGGTGCAGAGGATCTAAGCAATTAAGCGATGATTTAGATGCTGTGACATATAAATGGTTTCCGTAGTCTAGTTTGGAGAGTACAAGAGATACGTGGAGATGGAGCAGCGTTTTCTATCTGATAGTGAACAGTGTTGTACTCAACACACTGCTTTGGGGTACTCCTTCATAATGTTTGTAGATCTTGGATCTTGTATCTCATAGGCTATCAGTAAATTGCCTGTTTTAAAAAGAAATAAAGATGAATAAGAGCAGTGAGCCACAGAAACCAATATTAAATAATTGTTCTCTAATGTGTCTTTACCACACTCTGTCGTACGCTTTAGTGAGGTCAAAGAACACTGCCGTTACTACCTTAGCTTCGGAGAAGGCTTTTCCAATGTCACGTTCTAAAAGGGTCAGCGGGTCGTGAGTCGATGGGTACTTTCTGTAGCCAAAACTGGGTTGGAAAGAGGATTTTTGGGGGGGTTCTAATTGCCATTTTAATAAGGTGTTGACCATCTTTTTATAATCTTGCATAGCCAGCAGTTGAGCGCAATTGGTCTATAGTTCGTCTGGTTATAGAGGTCTTATATGGCTGTAGAAATGGAAGCATAGTGGCTTGTCGCCACTCATTTGGTAAGTATCAGATGGCAAAAGGGCGTTGTAGAGTTGTAAGGGTACATTAGACAGTCCTGGTGAGTATGGTTAAGGATGATGTAGGGGATCTGATCATCACCAGGGGATTTATTGGTGCATTCAGCTAGTGTTAATTTTAGTTCAAGCATAATGAAAGGGAGATTATATGTGAGGGCGTGGTTCGTTGCAAAGTTTAGGACTGTACTTTCAATGTGGTGGGGTTTTTTATTAATAAAGGGTGTGTGAGATGAGCCTTTGATGATTATGCTGAGAGAGTCAGCGACTGTTCCCATCCCATCGATCTACTCCCCAATGCCACGACTGCTTCAGGTTTCTTTCTGTCGTCTCCGAATTGGAGACCCTCGCGGCACGCATCGCCATTTGCTGGAGCGCTCGCCTGCGCCCTACTGCGTTGTGCCACAGACTGTTCGGCACACTCTTGTTGAATGCCCCGATCTGGGCAATCTTCGCGCACGTTACCTGTCCCGATACCGGGGTGAGCGGGGTCGCTCCCGCTTGTCCCATGTACTCGGGACGGGTTCGTGCACACCAACTTGCGGACTATATGACTTTTTAAGTTGCAAGTTCCTGCGGCGAGGGGTACCTCCGATGCCGGAGCGCGCTTCCATCTTGTTGCTTTTTTGCTTATCTTGTTTTTTATCTTATTTGTTGTTGTCGTTTTTTAGCTTGTGTCTGAGCCTTTGTTCCTTTTTTATTTTTGTTATTTACATGTTACTTGTTTTATAATTTAGCCTAGTATTAGGCTGGAGCGTGAATAGGGCGACTTTTGTACTAGTAGGCCGTAGCGAGATGGCCTCTTAAAATAAAATAATGGTGGGTTTATTTTTATCTCTCTCTCCGTGAATTTCAACAATTATTTGATTTTTACATTCACTATACGAAGTTTCGTTTTCCTCTGCGCTTATATTAAACACATTTTATTTATTGAACAACTTCTGCTTCCTCTTCTACGATATCTTTTCTTGAGTCCTTGATTTTTATCCTTTCCTTTCCGGGCTTTGCTTTTAATCTATATATTCTCCAAATTCCTTTAGGGATGTTTCCTCATCTTCATATTTTCTTGATTAGTTCATCCCATTTTCCTTACTGTTTCTCCGTCATTAGCGCAACTAATTTTCTTTTCTTTCTCCTAAGTACGGTGTATGTATGTCTCTTTGTTCCAAACCTTCTTAATTTCTCTGACACCTGATTTATCTCTTCATTGTTCCTTACCATATTTGGGGTCTATCAGCAAAGCTGTATCGACATACGAATTTGGGGCCACTGATTCTTCGTCTGCCTTTTTTATTACTTCTCTTAATCTGTGTAGTTCGTCGATCTCTTCTAAGGTTGTTTCTTTATATTTCTCCCACTCCGCTCTTTGATAAGCTTTTCATTTCTTCGTTGGTATGTCCATATAAGCGTTACTATATGGCCACTGCTGGTTTCATTTGGTAGTTGAACGGAAGATGGAAGCTAGCTAAGCAGATGTCATGCTTTGTTGAAGATTGCTCTTGTATGTATGAATGTTAGGAAGTTAAGTCCCAAACGCTGTAATATTCCTCGATTAAGCAATGTTTGGATCTGTTCCCGGCACTGTTACTATATCGATACCCAGCTACCCCACAGTGGACATCTGAATCGCAAATAAAGATGACCGGCGTTCTATTGTTAAATACTTGGTGAAGTTAAGTACTGGTATTTGTGGTCCTTTTTAGGTTGATATCTTTTGGCTATTATGTTAGTTTAATTATATTGCTAAATATACTTTTGCTAATCTTTTTTCAAATTGTTTTGCATTGTAGTCTTATTTTAATGCTATTGATGCCAATCGGATCTTTCTCCCGATGGGTTCGCGGGAATAATGTTGTTATTCCATATTATATTTTCATCTTCTAAATTTCTCCCGTGATCTGAGATTAGCATCACGTCCGGGTCGATTCTTTTGAAAACAGTTTCCATATATTGCTGCTTTGTCTTTCCATCCGTTTGTATTTATTTGCATTATTTTTAATTTCTTAATTATCCATTTGTCCTTTTCTTTCCTGTTAGGTCGACTGCTGGTGGAGGAAGGTAGCGGTATTTTTTTTTTCTCTTCTCATGTAGTTTGTCATATCCTTCTGCTGGTAAAAGAAACAGGAGGTTCTGGAGCTGCTGCCCTTGGTTATGGGTTCGTTTAGATTTAGATTTGAATTTCTTTCCTTTTTTGAAACTCTCTGCTGGTTATTTGGGTGATTTCTCTTCCGTGTTATCCGAGGTGTTTACAGTTTCGTGGACATCGCTTTAGTTTTTTCTATTAAGGCCTCGGTTGTATTATCTGCTACGTTTATCTTAGTAGGTGAGTCTACCTCCTTCGGTAACTTCATAGGTTCTATCGCCTTATCTATCACCATATTATTGTGTTTTGTTGGTTATGAGCCTGGGTTTGTAATATTCATAACGTGTGAGTGTAAAATGCACTTGAAGATTTTCGAATTTAAGGTACAATCAAGGTCTATGTGTCGACGGGCTTTGCTGTTTGATCTTGACCATGGATGCATATGTATTTGTTTAGGGGGTTACGTTATTTGGTCTGTTTCCTGCTCGTTCTTTTTAATGACTTCTCCTCTTCGGGGGCACGACATGGCCATAGTCCTGAATTCCGTGGTTGTTAATCCACTTCTCAGTTTAATTTTGAAAAGAATGTCAAGAGTGGGCTTCTAGTCCGGATTCAGAAATTATGGCGAGGTCTTTTGGGGGGCAGTTTATCGTTATATGTATAATTCTCCATCGCGTAACATCCCAAACATATCTGGATAATGATGAAGGCATCTCAATGCATGTGGGCGTGGGAGGGTTGGTCGCATGTTAAATACGAATAGTTCTTTCCGAGGATCTTTGTGACCATTTCGGTCAACTTGCCTGTAATTTTGAACACCCGTTTGTTCTCTTAATTGTATTATTTCAGATACTTTCAGACACTGTTGTCTCTGTTGGAGTTCTCTTATTTCTTGGCAGGAGTATTCCTTATCCATGATTCGATTTTTATGTAAATCACGACTCTGTTGGCAGTGATCTGCGGAGGTGTGCGAGCTTCTAAGTCCAATTTCTTTTATGTTATGCCTGTCGAGGTGAGGGAGTGCTCAACATCTTTATTTTCTGGTCAGAGAGCTGTAAAACCCGATGGAGTTTCTAGGCACTTGATGAGGCGAATTTTTAAATCTGTGAAAATCTGATTAGTGAACTCTTGAGGTTGCGTTTCCTTCCGTAAGGTATTAGTTTCAGTGGTATTCTCATGAAATCGGGTGGATCAATCCTGCATGAGTGTGTGTGTGGCCCCGCCTGTTGGAGGACTCTTTCTGACAACTTTAATTTTACCAGAAAAGATTCCCGTCTCCGCTAATAGGAGTAAGCCTCTTGAGTATCATATATATATATATATATATATATATATATATATATATATATATATATATATATATATATATATATATATATATATATATATATTAGGAATATGAAGACATATGCGATGGTTACGAACATTTAATTTTCCGGACATTTCGGTCCTTAACGATGACCATCATCAGCGAATTCTAAATGCAAAGAATTATTTTTATAAGAATAACTAAACACAGCAATAAATACAAAACAGGACAGGAGTCGAAAATGATAACCGAAAGCAAGAAGTTAAAATGAAATATATAATCCTAAACCGTTGAAAGCAAATGGGTGAAAACCTATTAATTAGAATTTGATTAATATCGTAAAAAATAACTAAATTAAATAATATCCCACGAGTTTAAAATTCTTATTAATAGATTTTCACCCATTTGCTTTCAACGGTTTAGGATTATATATTTCATTTTAACTTCTTGCTTTCGGTTATCATTTTCGACTCCTGTCCTGTTTTGTATTTATTGCTGTGTTTAGTTATTCTTATAAAAATAATTCTTTGCATTTAGAATTCGCTGATGATGGTCATCGTTAAGGACCGAAATGTCCGGAAAATTAAATGTTCGTAACCATCGCATATGTCTTCATATTCCTACTACGAATAAGGTTCGCAAGGAACGACTCCCTCACCAATATATATATATATATATATATATATATATATATATATATATATATATATATATATATATATATATATATATAGGTTCCCACTCCCCCGCCCACTCTGCCTGAATAGTCTAGCCCTATAAACGGTTAGCACTTACGTTTGGACTCGTGGCCTCCAACCAACCCCTCTTTACTGGCCTCTTAATGGGGTATTGGGGCAGGACATAGTGATTCAGTAAATCCCCGGCAGAGATTCACTATACCCCAATAGTAACTGGTTCCTGGACATTGTCTTTGATCGGTTATGTTGTGCTAAGATGAAAGAGAGAGTCAAAAGTGGGGAGACAGAGTTAGGGAAGAAGAAGAAGAAATAAGGCAGCACCTCCTTTGGGGCAACCCCGTCGCTCTAAGGGAACAAGAGATATCTCCAATCAGCTCTAAGAGCGCATATATTGTTTTATTTATTTTCTTAAAGTGCACATTGGTGTGGAGTGTGGGGTGAATGTATTGAAGGTGGAGTGTTTCCAATTACAATCGGGCGTGCATTGAAATAAGCTTTACCAGAACCCAATGCACGAGAAAATGATGAGAATTTAGGGTGATAACAGGAGACCAAAGATTCATCGCCGAAATTGGCAATGGGGGAGGTGGGGTGAGTCCCCAGTCAACCCTTCATCGTTCACTTTAGCCTTATCCAAAGGATCTTCCCAGATGAGGAAGTGTCAGCGGGAGCCGATGAAGGTGGATAGGAGGAGGAGTAAAATATTCGGAATGGGAGAAGAGAGTAAGAGAACAGAATTTGATCGATGTTGACCATCTTGTCTTAGTGAATAGATGGGTAGAATCGAACAGCTCCATTTTGTGGACCTCCTGTTTATCGTAGAATCTGAACCACGCATCCTTCAATTTCTCAGTTCCTTCCATCGCTTTTAGCTCTTGTGTGGCGGGAGAACCGCCTAATCTCGCCTTTGTACTTCCTCTTCCATTCATATGTTTATTGTGGCTTTTATTCCGTTATGAGCATTTACGTTGTTTGGGCCTATGTTGATTGTTGCTAGTTTCACGTATGTTGTTATGTTTGTTTTTATATTTAGTTTATGTTGTAATTTATGCACATTTTATTTGTTTACTTCACTTTATTTCAATTTAACTTTCATTTTAGCACCTCACTTTGTTTATGCACTTTGCAAGGAACTTCACTTTATGTCTTAAATTTGAGTTTAGTGTTTACCACTTTACACTTTCACTATTTGCACTTATACCACAATGATTAGTTCCCTTTTGGGTAATTTATGTCGCTTTGGTTTGGTTTATTTTAGTATCAATAATGGTGGTTTTGGTATTAGTTGGGGTATTTGACCTTATCTGTTTCATTCATAATTGGTTTAATGCTCCGTTTGTAGATTACTTTTTTGTGCTAATTTGTATCGTTGATGACTTTACCTTTAGGTAAACAACGGTGCTTCCTCAAACCTCCAATTGAAGTCTTCTGTTTGGTAATCGAGGGTTAAAAGTGGTTTCCGCTCAGATGGTAGTTAGCTCTGCGAATATTGAGGGAAGTGCGTCAATTTTCCTTCATATTTCGTCCACCGTTTTTTTATGTTAATATTGAGCGCTTCCATTAATGCCTCTAGATAAAGACTTTTTTTATCTTCTGGGGTTCGTTTTTTGGTCTTTATCTGGCTATTACTTAGGGGAGGGGAGTAAACGAGTACCTCCCTTCCCAGTGCCATGTAGATTTTTTTTTGTTCTTTATGCTTACTTAACCTCCCCCTCAAATTGGTTGTACTCGTATATTAGGTTAATCATTGCTATTTTCTTTCATTTTCTTTCTTCTCTATGATTTATATAAGCTCTAGATTTTATTTTTAATCCCAACACTTAACTTCAGAATAGTATTTGTAGTTCTGCTCGTCTACTTATATACCCGCGACCTTGTGTCTGGAGATTGTGACTATTGTAAATTTTCTTTTGTTCGCTCTGTTTTCGTAATTCCTTTCGAGGTGTTGACTTTGTTCATTCCTAGACTGAAAGCGTTCGGTTCTGTATTCGCTGACGACGAGCTGTTTTATGTCTTCTGTGAAGTGAACGTTTAAGCAATTATGTATTATTGGTGTTGGTAGGTCTGCCGTATAGATCAAGTACACCGTGAGCCTGATGCAGCTCCCCCCCCCCCAAATCACCCTACTTGCGGTATTTAAGCTTCCATTTCGAATTCTGGTCCTTTGAAATTGTTCATCCCCATATTTGCTCTTCTTTCTGTGATGTAATCTCAGAGAATTCTCTTCAGATTGTTGTTCATCTGGAGATTTAATATCTTGCATTATAATGTCTTTGATCCGGACTTTATCAAGAGCTTTCTCTACATCTCTTATGGACATATCGATGTACTTCATCATATTAAACATTAGTAGTCATCTTTGTTTAATTTTTGATGCAATTGTAGCACACACGATTTTGAGCATGTGTGGCGCTCAAATTTCATCACTTCGTTAATTTTGATTCCTTCGTGAGTGTTCTCTATTTCCTTTTCTTGTCTATCGAACGATATTATCCAGATATCAACTTTCCAACACATCACACTTCTATGGGCAGTGATCTTGGGGCGGGGGAATTTAGGGTTCTAAGCCTATTTTTTGCAGGGTATCAACCCTTTCGTTTGATACGAGCTTATTTACGTCTTTCTCGGTGTTGCAAATCACGATGATCTTGACTAGCGCTACTTTTAACTGTCTGTAGAGGGTCTCGTAGATCTTTCTTTTATCTGGCTACTTTTCGTGTTCCATTGCACGAAGAAGTACATACTAGGAGGCATTCTAAGGTGCCACCTTTTCCTAGTGGTGGGTCTCGTATCATCCTGTTTTGGGAGCACTTGTTTCTTGACTTAAAGAAAAACCAAAAATAAAAAAACTGAGAGAGCGGTTTTAATTACCTAGCAGCCTATGAGAAGCACTTCACGACCATCCTGCCCAAATGGCTCTATACTATTATGTGCCTCCACAGAATTTCGGACTCGTGTTTCCAGGGAGCTCTTCTTTTCGCGCCCTCTAACTGTATTTTGTTTTGTAGTTCACTGTAGCGTATTTCTGAGCGGATCTGGGCCCTGTGGTGGTCGTGTAATGTTGCTTTGAGAGTGGGAAGTAATTGTAAGTTATAGCTGGAAATAATGTGCAAAATAAGTATATGATTTCACTCTAGGGTATCTACCCCGTCCAATGAAAACAGGAGGCATCTCCAATCAGCTCATTGAGCATACATATTTTCTCTTTCTTCGGTCTTTGTTCGCTTCCTTCTTTTTCCTCCTTTACCAGCTCAGTAAGCTCTTCTTGGGGAATATCACTTTCAGCGACGAGGATGACTACTCCCACTCGAAATGGAATACTATCTTATCCAATAAAATTGGAGAGGTACTGTAAGTATAAGGAGAAAAAAAAGGTATCAAGTAGTTAGGGTGTTGGTGGTGGCGACCCCTTCCCTGGCCCAACGGTGGGTCGGGGACCCTCACACCTATTCCAGGACCCACCCCAGCTCCCCGGACCATCGCAGGAACAGACCCGCCGCCTCCCGGGGTCTCTCCCAGAGATCCACCGGGCTCAGGTCTGTGTGTATCTGTGGGCAGTTGAAGAGATGTGTGATGTCGTGTATCTGTGTTAGGCATTTGGAGCAGTTTGGTGTTGTATGGGTGGTGGGAGATATTTTGTGCATGTATGATGTTAAGAGTGGTGATTTGTTTGTCGGTCTATGAAATGCGGCATTTCATAGAATAACAACAAAGGAACATCGTGATGGCCTTATCAAAGAAATAAATAAAGAAAATAGTTTGAAAGAAGCAAAAGAACATTAAGTGATGAGCAAAGGAAGGTATAGAAGAGAACCATCGACGAAAACTTTAGACGAAAGTTTCAATATCACCAGAAGATAACGCAGACTTCAACCCACTAAATAAATAGATGGTACACGATAAACTTAGAAACAGCAGGGGGCAAATATCCACAGCGTCTGTCGCCAAATAGCAAAGGGGAGAGAGCTTGGGACCAGGATCCGCAATAACAACTGAAGAACAAAGAGCGTCAAGCTCCTCAGGAAATGCCAGGATCAAACCTATCAAGGCACCAGACAAAATAATCAAGCCTTCAAAAATATATTTAACTTGTGCCTAAACATTGATGATTTCCAAACGATTACAAACTCGTCAAAATGATGTTCTTCCCCAACAAGTACACCCGGATCTCCTCAACCATTTCGGACCGACTTATATTGCTTCTGGTCATTAAAAAGTTCTTCGAGAAGATTCGTAAAGGAAGAAGACTTAAGAATATGTGGAAGTAGAGATAGAAGCAGGGACACCATAATGGCACCACTGGCATTATCACTGAAAAGATTGCTAAGATCAAAGCATATAAAAATACCATCGATCTGATCCTGAGAGATATAGAAAAAGACCTTGACAAACGTAGGAAGCACAAGATCCTAAAGCTTCAAATGAAAACAACCTGGGAGAGAATTCTCGGTGACTATCTGACAGATAGAAGAGCATATGGGCATGACAATGAATTTATATGATCTGAGTTCGAATTGGAAGTTAGACTCCCACAATGGGGCTGCCTCAGCCCCAAGCTGTATTCGATTTATACGGTGGAAATGCTACCATATTTAATGCCTATATGACCAATTCTCTGATGACATCAGTCAATACAAGAATGAGGAATTTCAGGTACGGACGACATCCATCGATATCGGCAACATCAACCAATTCTAGAGGGAGTGGAAAAGATGAACGAACAAACAAAAGTTCATCATAGTCCCAATCTGAAGAAAAGGGGAAGAGGATATCGAAGTTGTAAACCAAACCTACCAATATCATCCATTAGCTACATACAACAATTAAGTCAAATAATATCAAAGTCACACCAGTGTAAAACCTCCTATACTCCTTAAGAAACTTAAGCGCAGAGAACTAAGGGAAGAGCTATCTCGCATTAGGAAGGCGGGTGCTCAGCTACTTTCCCATCCCCTAAACAGCTTGTCAAGATCAAAGAAAAGGAAACGCCGAAGTGTTCAAAATAAAGCTCTCTACATTTTAACCAACAAAAGAAGGAGGGAAACAAAAGATCCCAAAGAGCCATCCATCATGGATCGAGGATCGACCCACTAAACATTGTCAAGAAAAAGAGCGGAAAATAATTGGATCAAGAGCATCCCTCTTTCTCTCATATGTAGGGAAAATACTAAGAGCAGAGCCAACGCTCTTTTCGACACCAAAATCCCCAATGGAAAAATTGTACATGGAGTAGTGTAAGCACATTTGTACACTCGAGAGGAAAAACAATAAAAGAAATAAACAAATCAAAGAAGTAGTACCTCCAAGGAGTTCAACCGACAAATGAAAATACTCCCGATAATTACCCCAACCGAATAACACTAAATACACCAATTAAGTCATCAATGTAGCGACTGCGATAGTAACTACCTTAAAAACGCATTAATGTAAACAACCAACCGAAAGTGAAATGATAGTGCAACCCATTATCTGGTCCAGGTGGCGGATCAATTGCTTAACTTTAACGCTCGATTTTACGCTACAGACGTCTCGACAGCTGGGGAAGATGCAGATCTTAGCTCATTCTCGCTACGGATCTTATTATCTCAGCTTGTTGCTTAAGGGAGGATCCAGTTTGTTGCTTTCGTCGGATCAATTTGAAAGCTCTAGTCCTAATGTGTTCTGGCAGACTCATTTCCCCTATCCATTAAATCAACCTTCCATACATTTTCACTTTTGATAACTTTACCAGTTTCTTTACAAACATTCAGGCGGGATGACTCGTTCCTTTTGTTTCTTAATGTTTGCATAATAATAATAATAATCAGGTAAAAAAGGCCGATCGAAAGACTGTTTTGTGTGTGTCATAGAAGAGCTTATTTTATGCTTTATCCCCTCGTGTACGTGAGAAGAGATCCTTCCGAGGGCTTTGATGAAGAGCTAGTAAGACAAAAATAGACTTTTTAACCGTATAATAATAGCCAGGCAATGGCTTCACCACTCCCCCTTAACGGGGGAGCTTGCGCTTCGCTACTAGGATTAGAATTTAAAATCTAAAAAGCATCCATGGTTAAGTTTTTATAAATTTTCTGAACTTCGCCAATTATAATAATTTTAAAAAGGAACTCTAAACTAAATTTCCCCCCTTGCACAATATCACGTTGATAAAATATAGTTATAGAAGATATATAAAAATATATTTTCTGAACTTCACCATTTGTAATTCTTTGGGTTTTAGAAAATTCACAAAATTTCGATACTTATATTTATTTCTGAACTTCACCATTTTGTTTTGTTCTTATACAAGAATTATTAGAAATAACTTTGATAAAAAACCCATAAGTCATAACCAAACTAAGATGAAATTATTATTCAAATAATCAAAAAAATCCCCTTCTTAAATTATAAAGTTAGTGATGATGATAATAATAATACAAATAATAATAATAGTAGTAATAATAATACCATTCCGAAAACTGCGAAACTTTACTTCTCCGTACCTACTTTCTAAAACCTATAAAATAAATATAATTTTCCGCTAGAAAATTCCCGGCAAAAGAATGCCAGATGGTGTCACGCTGTCGAGTTGCGAGAGAAAACGGGTAATGCTCAGATTGCAAGACAACCAACCCCCCACCAAGAAACCCCTGCGATTCAATGACAAATAATAAAGTTAATCGCATCTGAAGTAATAATGCAACACTTCTTTTGAGCTTCCGGGTGATGAGGTCCCTGGGGGAGAATTTTCAGGTAGGTCAATTAGGGGTTTCATCCCCTGTTTGGGCCTACTTTCACTTTTCTAATCCGATGTACTCATTGCCACTCCATTCTATTCATTTGTGCAAGTTTGGGATTTTTTTTAGTTCTCGTGCACTAGCTAGTACTCATCTGTGACCTTTTGTACTCTGATTTGCTTAGTTGTACTCATTTTATTCCATTCAAGGCAAAGTTTAGGGATTTTTTCCCTTTCGGACTAATTTTATAGTTCCTCTGAATGGTATCCTACCACCAACGCAGTGGATTAGATGGAGGGGTAGATATATTTAGGTGGAAAGGGGAGGGGGAGAAGGGGGGAGAGGGATATGGGGGAGAGGCAGGGAAATGGGGGAGAGGGATATGGGGGAGAGGCAGGGAAATGGGGGAGAAATAGAAGAGATAGATGAGGAGGAAAGAGAGGAGAGAGTTGGGAGGGGCAAAATGGAGGGGGAGGAGGGAGGAGGAGGGAGGGTAAGGAATTCACTGGAAATTCATACCAGTATATTTGTCCACTTAAAAAAAATATATTAAAAAAATCACGTTCTAAAAATATAGGGTTATGGAGGATATATATATATATATATATATATATATATATATATTTAGGTAAAAGGCCATGTTGTATGCAGGTTCTATTGAAGTCCACAGCTGTGGCAGCGTTATCAATTTTAACTTGTATTTTCTTAATATTTCTTACAAGTTTTTTAACGGGGTCTTCGAGGGGAGAAAAAACATCCGCGAATGACGTTCTTTATTCCAAGACGTCTTTCGACCATGTTAGGTCATCTTCAGGGAATGAACAGAAGTGGAATTATTCGAAAATTGCTACATTATATATAGTATTTCTGTTCGCGTAGAAATACTATATAAAGGGTCTTTCAATAAGGTCGCGTATTTTAGACCATGTCTAAAATACAGGTAAATTAAAAAAAATAATTATTAAATTTAATATTATACTTTAACTGACTTCCAAAAACTCCACTTCATAATTTTCTGAAGTGTGGAAAGAAATTCGGACCTGAGAGGCTACAGTTTAATGTGGAGTACACGCCCACTCCTACACGACGCTACATTATATTGTATCAATCGCAAAGTCGAGCCGAATCTTGAGCCCATCCCACCACTAATCATAAAAATGTGGATTAACTTTGCTCATCTTGGGCCAGATAACGAGGCTACAGCAGCCGAAAAAATAAAAAGGAATGTTTAAAAATACACTAATTAAAAAAGTTAATCTTCCAATAAACTTGTGCCTAAAAAACACAATTTAAATAAATAAACTAAATAAAAAACAAAAAACAAATAGGATCAGATGGCCCGGAGGTGGCTCACCTCCTCCGAAAACTCGATCAGGGACGAAGTGGAAGCGACCCTGTTCGTCACGGTACCACGACAAGTACCACCATATTAAAACATGCAAGCAAAGTGTAAAGTAATGTCTGAGAGACCAAACAGTCCTCGCAGATTGGTTCACGGAAACGCTACATCAGATGGCACTGCATCCCGCGAGTGTGTCAGATTCGGAGACGACAAAAAATGACTCGATCCTGTCGAGGCATTAGTGGATAGGTCCAAGAGGGAAATCAAACTCCCGAAACTGCTCTCCCTATCTTCATTGCGATGTAGCCTAACTTGATTCCTGATATGAAGTCACATTGAGGGATAGATGAATACTCCCAGTGCTGTGGAAGTTTGGGGAGTAGAGGATTGGCAACAAACATTTAAATATGGTATTCTCCTTGGTAAAGTGGTGAGCAGAAACATCGGTGCAACCGGTAAAAGAACTACATCAAACTCTTGAAGAAGAAATTTCCTTGTGCTGTTCTGTTAAAAGGTACGAAAGGCACCAGTTGTCAACAGGTAGTGTAGCGAATAGGGTGAGAAGCAGCGTGTTCTTTTGGTTAGGCTGTAGTGTATACTCAAATGAATGCACTAATGGCCCGCAAGGCGAACTGCTTTCAGTGTGGAATAGATACGTTTAGGAGAGCTGCGCGCCACTTCTCCCTAGTGGTCAAAGTAATTTCCTCCTTTAGTTAATAGGTCTGTGACCGATTCTGGACACCAATTATGCCTAGTTCTAGATACGAAAACTAGAGACATCACTGACAATAAACTGTATGTCTATTAGAACCTATTTGCTTTTGCTTTGATTCACCCCTGGCTCGGAGTGAATTTTGAGGAAGTTTAATGTTTACCTTTTTACTCAGTATGGTTGCAAGGAAAGAGATTAAATTTTTTTTATATATTATATATTCGAAAATATAATACAATAAAAGATTGATTATACATTTTGATGCGAAATGCTGATCAGAATTATATTGCTTTTAATGCACTGAAATTATTCGCTTCACTTTAAGCACTATGAAAACACTAATGCCATGGAAATTTATATTTATACTTTTCAAGGTTTTTAAAGCTCGTGAATGCGCTAACTAATCGGTTCGCGCATTCACGAAGGCAAATATTTACCAGGCGTTGGAGGAAAGTAGATGTCGAGATTAAGTCCCTCGACGATGAATCAACGAGTACAGTATATCGCGGTGACCTCGTCCTTGAATGTCAGAGGCCCCTTACTATGAATACCAAAGGCGAGTTTAGGCTCGGAGGCGGGCTAGTCTTTTCGGTGCGTAACTGACAGATGAACTTTGATTTCTAAACTACTCTAAAGTGATTTGAATGAATCTCTGCTCCTGACAAACTGTTTTTATTTCACCCCAATTTTGGGTGTCTGGCATATCCCCTATTTTGAGAGAAGTTTCGTTTTTAAGCAAGTTTACTTCGGGTAGAAAGGGAAAGGAGATTATGAACCCCCTTATCTGGCGAGATGCAGAGAAAGATCGCTTCGTTCTTTCGCTCGCTACAAATGGAGGCAGAAGTTCTCTTTGGTCGCACGAGAAGGTCCGTGTTGGGAAGCAGAGGGGCGGCCATCTCCACATATCTATGTAATTTCTCTATTTTTTTTTTTATTTCTCTTAACCACCACGTTTATCATGAAGCAATTTAAAAAAGAAATCTGTCATCTATGCCTTCGTTGGCTTTCACCTTTTTACAAAACATAAAAAATATATCCCTCAAAAAGAGGATAAGCTGTATTTTTCCATATTGTAGATGGATATTTCTCCTTGGCGAAGTGGTTAGCTTCCCTGCTAACTAATCCATCCACTTAGGTTTGAATGCCCTCTATGGCTCGTTGTACTTAGGAAAGTGGTTTTCAACCGGAGTGACGCGAGATCCAACTAAGGGTGCCGCGGGAACGACCAAGAAATAATTTTTTAAATGCCAAAATTGCCCCCCAAAATATGTATTTCAAACATTTCTTCAAAAATCTAATGACGTTTGAAAGTATTTGGAAACTGGCTTCTCTCCATTGTGCGATATTAAAACAGCGAAAACAGAAAGATTGCAGACAGTGAATGAAAAAATAAGAGTTGCCTTCTCACTTCTACGTCCCAATATTAAAGAATTATATGATACTCATCAAGCTCAAATTTCACATTAAATTTTTAAAGTAAAGTTTCATTAATTTTCTAATTTTGTATGTCTTATTCCGATTAAATTATCATAAATGTCAATCGTGGTTAATTTTGAAGTGCTTTCCACGTAATTAAGATTTATACGTGAATTATTTTATATTAAGGTGACGCGGCTGCTTCTAGATGGCACTTAGGGTGCCACTATCATAAAATGGTTGAAAGCCACTGACCTAAGTATAAGAGGTATAACTGGGAACCTGTTGGCCACAAAGGAACTATCAAGCAATGCGAATCGGTGGCAAAATTATGCCCAAAACAACTTGTATAGTAGCAAAAGATAAAAAACTTAATTTTGGAGAAGTATTATTTAATGGTGGCATTGAGAGTATCCTTGAGTGGATTATTAATCGCTAACTACAATATGGCAATCACTTTCGGCAGCAAAGTTCAAACAGGGGGCTTCCCCCCTCTCTAATTTAAATACCAACGAGGGTGTTTCACGAAGAAAGTTTGTTAGGAAGATATCCATAATGAATTAGAGAAGCTAGAAAAAGTAAATGTGAATGGAAGATATCCAAAGATTTTCTTATTCCGATTAAATTATCATAAATGTCAATCGTGGTTAATTTTGAAGTGCTTTCCACGTAATTAAGATTTATACGTGAATTATTTTATATTAAGGTGACGCGGCTGCTTCTAGATGGCACTTAGGGTGCCACTATCATAAAATGGTTGAAAGCCACTGACCTAAGTATAAGAGGTATAACTGGGAACCTGTTGGCCACAAAGGAACTATCAAGCAATGCGAATCGGTGGCAAAATTATGCCCAAAACAACTTGTATAGTAGCAAAAGATAAAAAACTTAATTTTGGAGAAGTATTATTTAATGGTGGCATTGAGAGTATCCTTGAGTGGATTATTAATCGCTAACTACAATATGGCAATCACTTTCGGCAGCAAAGTTCACACAGGGGGCTTCCCCCCTCTCTAATTTAAATACCAACGAGGGTGTTTCACGAAGAAAGTTTGTTAGGAAGATATCCATAATGAATTAGAGAAGCTAGAAAAAGTAAATATGAATGGAAGATATCCAAAGATTTTCTTATTCCGATTAAATTATCATAAATGTCAATCGTGGTTAATTTTGAAGTGCTTTCCACGTAATTAAGATTTATACGTGAATTATTTTATATTAAGGTGACGCGGCTGCTTCTAGATGGCACTTAGGGTGCCACTATCATAAAATGGTTGAAAGCCACTGACCTAAGTATAAGAGGTATAACTGGGCACCTGTTGGCCACAAAGGAACTATCAAGCAATGCGAATCGGTGGCAAAATTATGCCCAAAACAACTTGTATAGTAGCAAAAGATAAAAAACTTAATTTTGGAGAAGTATTATTTAATGGTGGCATTGAGAGTATCCTTGAGTGGATTATTAATCGCTAACTACAATATGGCAATCACTTTCGGCAGCAAAGTTCACACAGGGGGCTTCCCCCCTCTCTAATTTAAATACCAACGAGGGTGTTTCACGAAGAAAGTTTGTTAGGAAGATATCCATAATGAATTAGAGAAGCTAGAAAAAGTAAATATGAATGGAAGATATCCAAAGATTTTCTTGCAGGAATTGGGGGCATGATGGAAAACTGGGTATTGGTGACGGGAGGGGACACAAACCTTAGATGTCAACCCCAGCAAGGTTACTTAAGATACACATGACCTCCCTTGTGGGTCATACAGGTAGTTTTGACCTGACGGAAGACTGGAAGGCGTATTCTATCGTTCACCTAAATATCTGAGTCAGAGATGCAAATAACGATCGTATAAAAACTTGTCTCCTATCTACAAATATCGTTCATCTCAAAATTGTTTCCGACCTGCAAACATCGTTCTTCTAAAGACCTGTCTCCGAGCTGCAACTATTGTTCCTCTAAGCTGAACTGCAAATATTGTTCGTCTAAAGGCCTCTATCCGAGATGAAAATATCGTTCGTCTAAGAATCTGTCTCCAAGATGTAAATATCGTTCGTCTAAAGCCCTGTCTCCGAGATGCAAAGATCGTTCGTCTAAAGCCCTGTCTCCGAGATGCAAAGATCGTTCGTCTAAAGACCAGTCTCCGAGATGCAAAGATCGTTTGTCTAAAGCCCTGTCTCCGAGATGCAAAGATCGTTCGTCTAAAGCCCTGTCTCCGAGATGCAAAGATCGTTTGTCTAAAGCCCTGTCTCCGAGATGCAAAGATCGTTCGTCTAAAGCCCTGTCTCCGAGATGCAAAGATCGTTTGTCTAAAGACCAGTCTCCGAGATGCAAAGATCGTTTGTCTAAAGCCCTGTCTCCGAGATGCAAAGATCGTTTGTCTAAAGACCAGTCTCCGAGATGCAAAGATCGTTTGTCTAAAGACCAGTCTCCGAGATGCAAAGATCGTTTGTCTAAAGCCCTGTCTCCGAGATGCAAAGATCGTTTGTCTAAAGACCAGTCTCCGAGATGCAAAGATCGTTTGTCTAAAGACCAGTCTCCGAACTGCAAATATCATATGATTTGTGTTTTCTCTCAACGCTGGAAAAAGCGCCCTTAATTTCTCAGCATTTTAAACTAACGTAAAATCAGATCACATTTTCGTTTTTGAAACTCTTTCTCTTTTATATTCAAAAGGTTTTCCTATTTTATTCCTATCCTATTTCGTCTGCCTCTTCCTCTTCTCCTTTTTCATTCGGCAAAAATGCCGTTGTTAGTTGTACCGCATTCTTTTCTTTTCTAATCAATCCACCCTTCCTCACTCAAGGTCATAACTGCGTCAGTAATCAGAAATGTACTTTAATTAACGTCGCTTGATTGAGGTCACGAATGGAAAGGGAAAGATGAGCTAAAAAAACAATATCCTTTTCCACTAGTATTGAGTACATTTGAAAATGAACGATATATATATATATATATATATATATATATATATATATATATATATATATATATATATATATATATATATATATATATATATCATGAACTGTTGAGCTTCTTCCAAATCGGAGTTTCAATATGAAGGCAAAAAGCAAGGACGCTATTGATTAAAGCATCTTTATTTGTTTCGAGTTCTTGCCTCATCATCGGCACTAAGAAACTAAGAGAGTAATGGGTTCAAATTTCTAGTTTTCATAAAATACTAAAATTGAATAGTGCAATTTAGGAAAAGCTGCTTAATACAAGAATAAGAATTTCAATAATTCATGATACCATATAAAGATTGGAAGCAGTTTGATTTACATTAAAATTAGGTTTAAGTTTTAGGATGTAAAGTGATTCTAATATCCGTAGTTCGTTGGGATCGGGGATAGGACTAAGTATTTTAAAATTATCCATATTAACTTCAGACCTGATGTGATATCGTATTTTACCATGGGTCTTGTTTGTTTAGAATCAGCCCCGTACGGGTCGGGTCGACCTTCTCCGATGATGCTCGATGCGACAATGGATTGACCTAATGGTCGAACCAATATAAGATGAATCGCAAGATTCACAACTATATTTATAAATTACAAAGGAGCGGCAAGGGAATGGAATTCGGTCCTTATAGCTGAAATAGGATCCAATATTGTACCCATTTTTTAACATGAATTTTGGGTCGAGATATGGATAGAATTTATTTAGTCTTCTTAATTTAATTTACAAAGTCGTTTGATTTTTTACCAAAGTATGGGAGACTAAAGAAAATGGATAATTTCTCTACAGTATTTTTTGGGGGGGGGGATTTTTTTCTTAGAGAGCAGTAAGAAACTTTTTAGTGTGTTTTTCCACTAATGAGTCAGGGTAGCCATTATTTTTTAAGAAAGTTTTTAGAAAAGAGAATTCTAAATGCAGCAGTTTATATGAAGAACATATATGTATTGTAGGCTCGATGAATAAGGAAGGATTTTATCGAAAATAACTAAAGGCCAATTGTGACTGTGTGCGTGCAAGAAAGCTAGCAAGCATCTACCATGTCCAGGATTATGCTGCCTGATAAAGGAAATGTGTATCAAATGTTACGCAGAAACATGAGAACAGAGATCTTACAGGAGATGACCCAGAGAAAAGCCACGAGAAAAAAAAGGTCGCCCCTGCTATCTAGACCAGCGCTCTGCCGACTGAGCTAACGGGACCAATGACACATCTCCAAACACCACGGCCAAAATGAATATATATATATATATATATATATATATATATATATATATATATATATATATATATATATATATATATATATATATATATATATATAATGCGGTTAAATAAGAGTAATAACACATGACAGGGTAGATGCTCATGTTGATAGAGGGGTGTAGGTAAAGAGGTGAAGAAAAGATAAATAAGGAAATTAGCGTAAGCGAGTTGCGTCGCCAGATAACTGTTAGAGAGCGGCGAATCCACTACGCAATTCTGAGTCTCAACAACAACAAAAAAAGTCATTTAACCGCACACTACACAGACCCCTCCTAAAAACGGAGTGTGTATTTCGACGAAATGAAAGCTACGACGCCGCTTGGAAACGTTATCCAAGGGGTAACCATCTACTCCTGAGTCTGGGCACCATGGTAGATAGTAAGAGGTAGAAAGGGGCGATGAAAAAATTAAAGAATCAAAGTACCGTGATTGAGTTGCGAACGGTCTCCTGCATCGCCGGATCACCGTCGGCGAGCGGCATATTGACTGCGTTATCTTGTGTCTAAATGAAGATTCACTTAAGCAAGGCCTTTATACCGCTTGCTTGCATTTCTCGGCACGTTATACTCAATAACCAAAAGGAAATAAAGATATATGATACACAAGCGATTTTGTCTTTTTATAAGACTAAATAAGGATCAAACATAGACTAAAAAAGAAGGAAGAGAGATGACAAACGGAATAAAATAATATAAACACTTTTAATCTTTAAAGAAACTAGAAAATAGGTGGGGTTCGAACTTATACCATCGAGTTCTCTTCGCTTTTCAAGCCACGGCGCAATCCAGTAAGTTACCATGTCATGTCAATCCGGACCGGATGCGTTCCTAGAGACTGGCGTGAGGCGGAGGTGACTCTGATCTTCAAGAAAGGAGACCCCAGCCATCCGTCAAACTACCGACCTATCAGTCTGACTTCGATAGTCGGTAAACTTATGGAAAGCATGATGGTGGACAAAATAACGTCGTATTTAGAGTCAAACCTGCTACTGAGGAGTTCCCAGCACGGCTTCCGAAGGCAACGGTCATGCCTGACGAACCTTGTGGAATTCTTCCACTTCGTCTTCAGTGAGCACGATCGGGACAAGGCGGTGGATGGGGTTTACTTAGACTTTCAGAAAGCCTTTGATAAGGTACCACACCACCGCCTTCTCCGGAAAGTGCGAGCGCTGGGCATAGACGGAAAGGTAGCCGGCTGGATCAAGAACTGGCTAAGTGGCAGACGGCAACGGGTGGTGGTAAATGGACAGTCTTCTGAGTGGGTGCCCGTTACTAGCGGGGTGCCTCAAGGTTCTGTCCTGGGACCACTACTATTCATCATCTACGTCAACGACATGGACGGTGACATGGTTGCCAAGATTTCCAAATTTGCCGACGATACCAAGCATGGTATGAACGTTGCAAAGGATGGAAATACTGCCCGCCTGCAGGAAGATCTTGGGAAGATTGGGGAGTGGTCGGACACGTGGCAAATGCCTTTTAACGTGAACAAATGCAAAGTGATGCATATCAGCCACAGAAACCCCCAATCTCAGTATATCCTTAAGGGCACTGCTATTGAATCCACCGACACTGAGAAGGACTTGGATGTAACTATTTCTAGCTACCTCAAGTTCTCGAAACAGTGCATCGAGGCAGAGAAGAAAGCCCGAAGGATGTTAGGCTACATAAAGTGCCAGTTTGGATATCGGAACAAGGAGATAGTACTTTGTCTGTACAACTCCCTCGTTCGGCCGCACCTGGAGTAGGCCGAACAATTTTGGAGTCCTTCGTTTCGAAAGGACATCGCAAGGATGGAGCGCGTACAAGCCAGGGCAACCAAGCTGATTCCCTCTATCCGACATAAAAGTTATGAGGATAGACTAAATGAATTAGATCTGTTCTCGTTGGAAACCCGTAGACTGCGTGGTCAGCTCATCGAAGTTTTCAAAATGCTTCGAGGGTTCGACAATGTTGACTACCGGGATATTTTCACACTGAGTGAGAACAGAACGCGCAATCACGGCTTCAAACTTGAACTGAAGCGTTACAACCGAAATCTGTGTGGAAATTTTTTCACTTATAGTATCTGCGGTAAGTGGAACGCACTTCCAGTGGAAGTTGTCAACAGTGAATCTGTTGACCAGTTCAAGTCAAGACTAGACAAAGTCTTGAAAAGTGGCCGTTTAGGGACGCAAAACAATTGAGCAGCCATGTGCCTGCTCGATTGCTAGTCCAAAGGTACCCTCTTTGAATGGACCGTAAGGTCTTCTAGGGTACTTACTTTTCTTGTTACTCCTTGTTACCACCGAGCAGGATGCGTCAAGATAGCTTATAAGCAGGGCTGTGTATGTAAGTCCCTATATGTTGAAAAAGAGCTGCAGCAGCAACAAACAAGGTTAACAGACCTAAGTCGCGAACTCTCAATTATTCTAACTTATGACCTTACGACCTTCAAAACTTTCAATAATTCCCGGACTAACATCGGGAGGACCTTGGCAATTATATCATTCGAAAGAGAATGTAAAACAACATAAGGGTTTCAAATTGTGTTAGAATAGACCGAATAGTTACTATGTCAATGCCAAATAATTCCCTGGCTAACCATAGGAGGACTTTGGCAATTGTATCATTCGAAAGAGAATGTAAAACAACACAAGAGTTTAAAATTCTGATATAATAGACCGAATAGTTACGATTTTATTGCCAAATTATACCCGGACTAACCTTGGGAGGACATTGGCAATTATATAATTCAAAAGAGAGTCTAAAACGACATAAAAAATTTAAAATTTCGTTAGAATCGGCTGAATAGTTATGATGTTATGGCCAAAAAACTTATTGAAAAGTAAAAGGGTGTCCATCCGCCTGACCTACCTACGGACCGACATAGGCACTTATAGAGTCGCGTCCACGCAACTAAAAAATATTAAATAAATAATAAAAAAAATTCTCAAGAACATGAACCAGGCATTAGTTTATCTCAACGCACAATTTACCCCAAATCTGACGACTGGTAGGAGTTCTCTGCAGCATTTGGTATCATCGCTAAACTCCAACCATTCAAACGGATTTCCACATCTAAGAAAAAGGATAATGTGAACGATACATGAGAGGAAGAGAGTTGCTTGATCAATTTTCAAGTCAGAGTGTTAAGAAGTGTTTACGGGTATGAATGATTTTATATTATAAATTCTACTGAATGGTTAAAATGATGTTGTTTACGGACACCGTCTTAAACGCGATATTAAAAAAAAAATAGTAGTTCTTGGAACGACAAAACTGAGTCCATTTTATTGATAGCGAAACGATGAAAGTAAATTACAGGAAACATTTAAACACAAAATTGTTGCCAGATTGCCATCGTCTTTACCGAGACAATGTGGGGTTTTTTTTTAGCAAGATGGTACATTCTCACATATTAGGAAAGCCACACAGTCATTTATAAATCCTAATAAAGACAAATTCAGTATTGATAAGAATGAGCAGCTAACTCAAACCCCGGACTGCAATCCAATGTATTATTTGATATGAATCGCTGAAAATAAAGAGGCTTATGTGGGAACCGATAAAAACAGGCTCTGCTGAGCAAAGAGTCGCTTGCTCTCACCTATTCTGATTTAGGACCTCACGACCTTCAAAACTTTAAATAATTCCCGGAATATCCTTGGAGTCATTGACAAAATTAGCTTTACTGTGTACCAAAAAACAACCCATTCTAACTCCTACATCCATTTCTGTTCTCATCATGATATTAACATTAAGCGAGCCATTGCATCAGGTATGTTTTTGAGAGCACTTAGGATATGTGACCCTTGCTTTCTAGAAGACGAGATTACATGTATAACCTGCAGCTTCATTGAATAAAACTATCCCCTCCACGTGATCAATGAAAGTTTATCTAAAGCAAAATCTACTCATTACTGTCCCAAGGATAAAAAAAAAATTAATAATACGAAGTGTTTATCCCTCCCTTATTTCCCCTCCTCAAAGGAATGAACAAAGTTATTTCCCCAGGCCTAACCACATTTAAATACCCGTTTTCTATCCTTAAATCTTTCCCTTCCACCAAACTCGTGGATCAGCCAAATGAAGCAGGTGTATATTTAATCCCATGTGGCTCTACAAACTGTCCCTCATTTTACATAGGAGAGACCGGAAGAACCTTAATAAAACGAGTTTCTGAACATAAAGGTGATGTCAGACGAGGCAGTACCATATCCAGTATTTTTAATCATAGTACCAATTTCAACGACCAAATTGACTATTCAAAGGCACAAGTCATATATAATTGTAAAGATTTCCGTAAAAGAAAAATAGTAGCATCTATATTAATAGGAGAAATTACCAATTTTAATTTGTCAGATGGGCAATTGAAATGAAGCCCCCATTCCCGTAACCTCATCGTAAACAGCTTAGTCAACTATCTTAGACTCACCCCCCCTGATTAATGACCTTTTCCCCCCGTTTTGTGTTTCTTTGTGTTTTTTTTCTTTTTTCTGACCTATACGCTATTTATAGACTTTTGTAACAATCGCATTCTCAGTATACGACTGAAGAGGGTATGATAAACTACATACTGAAACTAGTCTCGTAAATTAAACTTTTGGCTCCTATACAGTGGTTTCACTATCATGTACCATAACTCGCCATTGAGTTCTTTTACATATATATGAAGAGACTACGATTATTCGGTCAACAAAACATAAGTCCAATTGATCATTTAATTAGTTTAAAACATATATTTGTTTTGTTTTTATATTGGAATTTATATTCTTAATTGTGATTAAAAAGGGAATGATATAACTATAACCATATTGAGGCAAAGGGGAAGACGGGAGAAGAGGTTGAAGATGTTATTAAAGAATTACTCCTCAATGACAGAATCAAAATCTTTCCTGCCGACTGCATCACCTTACACCGGAACACATTCAAAGATTTTGTATGTGGAAGGTACCAACCAAGAGGACCACCAGACAAAGAAGGAAGGATAACTGAAACAATCCATAGTGGCCAATGGCTCACAATTCCCTCTCCAAATTATCAAACAGAGGAAGAATGTTGAGTCATTGATATATGGGAAGCGTGACAGCATCCAAAACAAGATCCAGCTCAGATGGAGCTAAAATAACAGAAGAAGGAATGCATAAACCCGAACATGACAAGAAATCGGGTCTATTACAAGTATCCCAATTAAGTCAATCTTACCAGACAAGACTCTAGAATAAGAACAAGAAAATGAAACTCCGATGAATACTTCAAACAGTGATAAAAACAACAAAAACAAAACAAACTACAGCAAACAAATTGTCACACTAAAATGAATTATAATAAAGAGAAACCCAAAGTGATAACAACATGAGGAAGTATCTGATACAAACAGACAAACACAGAACAAACAAATAAACACAAACAAAAAATAACTCAGGCTAAAGGTCGAACAAATAGAAGCATAACGGCATGAATGCTACAGGATACCCATGAATGCAACAATGAATAACTAGAACACAACAAAATAGATTAGACGGACCTCCCGTCAGGTTTATTAAAAATATAATGAGATAAAGAGAATAAAGAGACAGTGGCAGAGATTAGAGGCTCTCCCTGTATCTACAGAGAAGTTGCGCAGAACGACTAGATATATCAAAGACGAATGGCAGATATAAAGATTAGGGAGCGTGTTTCGTATTCCACGTTAATCAGTAGGTTCAAATAATAGAATATCAACTTCTCTCTTACTAATTTCTCTTTTCACCCATGTTTCATATTCTTCTATCTCCCCACGGCCCCTGCCGTTCCTTCCCCTTTGACCCACCAAACACGGTGGGTCCTGGGGGGATGAGGTCGTTGAGTACCGGAGAGAGGTCGCCTGGGGGGTCCTTCTCCCTCCCGCCCGGCCAGGTGGGGAGGGGAAGAACCTGAGGGCGATGATTCTATTTATCTTCCACACGAGAAAACAATTATATTTGTATTTTGACAAAAGTATTTAGTTTGTTAAAATTGAGAGCAATACATTTTTTTTAGTGAGAGAAGGATTTGATGTAAATTGTGTTAAAATACCAGCCACATAGGTCTTCAGGTTGCTAAAATAGGACTAGTTGAAAATGAGAACTCTAGGAAAAGCTCCCATTTCACTCAGTGTGGGCAAAAGCCTATTTGTGGTAACTTCCCGCGATCCGGATCCAGCCCACGAGTCTGCCAGGTCGTTACTTCCACAAGTGAGCATATTTTATAGCTTCACCTCATGCTAGGTCATCTGAGTATCTTTATGTAGTAGTGTCCAATTTAGGATTCATTTTTTTTCAATCTTCTGTAGTTTTTTTGTTGTTTTTGTCTTTATCGGAATAGGCCCGGCAGCGAATTAGGCGTTCGAGGCTATTGCGATGTTAAGGTTAGGTCAGGAAAAAGATGTTTAGAAAAGGCCCCAAACAACAAAAACTTTATAAATATATTTATTCAAAAGAAAATATTCACCTCTGTTATCGTATATTTATTTAACCAAATATGTGCCTCCTTTTTTTCTCATATTTTGCGATAGCCCAAAGGGATTCAATTTTGTTTGTATGGTCCTCTGTTAATGGACCCTGAAAATTCTTTGAGTGGTCCACAGTTATGGGCTATCTATCGACGTGACTCACTGATAGGCTGTACTCACACTACGAGCCTCGAACGCCATCCCTTAGCCTACCTTTAACTTTGCGATAGCCTCGAACGCCATCCCTTAGCCTACCTTTAACTTTGCGATAGCCTCGAACGCCTAATTCGCTGCTGTGCCTGCACCGAAAGACTTTTTTTTAATAGACATGTGTTTTTCCCCTTCCTAAATTTCATTCTTTTTACTATATCTGTCGCCCGTGTTTGTCTAGGCACTGACCAGCTCTTGTCCACTCATTCCTTTTGTCTCTGTTGAGAGGGATATTTTTAACATGCTCTTCCTACTTTCAACGCTCCACTACCATCTTTCCTTTCTACTACTATTCCCATAAAGGGTGTTATGTAGAACATGTAAACCCTGCTGCAACCAACATCTTGAATATTGCGAATCATACAAACGCCAACGCACATAAAAGGAGTACAATATGCACTGCTTGTTTACCAAACTTGTTTGGTAAACAAGCAATTGACTGAAGGTAAACGTGTTGAACCACAATGGGACTCACAAATCGGTTGCGCTACTGGGGCCAATAGGTCTGTAATTAATTGAGAGGGGGAGAGGGAGGGGGTAATTTTACGCCATTCGCTCATAGATTAAGACGCTCGGATCCGATCTTGGACTGCAATAATTAGGTGCTCAAAATGACTGTATTCTGATACCTTCAAATTTCCCGAAAAGAGAAGCGAGAGGAAGGGTGATTAAGAAAATGGGAGCTATAGAGAATTGTGTTTGTCAAACGTCTGCAATCTTTTATGATTGGGTTGGGTGTGCAAAGAAAGGACGTGCACACGCCAATATGTCCGTTTGGAAAAGTTGCACTCACTTTTATTTCTTTCCTTTCGCCTGGTGCTCCAGGCGGAAATATGAGATCTCGAAAATGTAATTATTTCATCAAACAAATATCCGACATGGCAACTGTAGGGAAAAGCGCATAAAAGGAGCTGCCAACTGCCAATATTATCAATCCACATTGGAAGTCTTCGGGAGGAGTTCGGTTTGGTTAAAAGTACAGCAAAGGTAAGATTCGCTTAACACAAATAGAGCGATCTCTATTTTTTTAAAAACATTCAAATTAAAGAGGCATTTATTATATTTTAAATTCCATATAACTGCCGCTGAAAAAAATAAAGGGTAACAATTGTTTTATAATCTATATTTCTCTTATGTGAACTAATTGAGAAACTATTATTTTATACTATTCTAATGGTCATTTTTCGCGCTAATATATTTTATGCACATTTATGGAATATATTTAAAATATTTTTTTAACTGTAAAACCATAGACGGCCTCTCTCGAGCAGGCCTTTCTGAGCGGAGGTGCATAAAGAAACTGGTGAAGTTATTGCTAGTGCAATTATTTAACTATATATACTCTCTGAGTTGGTAGGGGCTAGTAGACCGCAACTCTCCTCCCCCTATCTTCATCCGCCTTTATGGCGGTTGAATATATATATATGTTTCTACCGCTTCCAAAATCTCCGAAAAAATTGTCGTGACGAGTTAGGGGCTGAAGCAATGGCCGGTTTCCATTATATTTTTATTCTTAGACATGCGCGCGGTCGTCCTCTAGGAATAATGAACATCCAAAATGGTATATATATATATATATATATATATATATATATATATATATATATATATATATATATATATATATATATATATATCAATATTACCTAGTTAAAATAGCATGAGACAATGATAAATCACAAAAAATAACATGCGGTCCATTATTCCCAAATGAATAAATGAATGGATTACTCTTCTATTACTTCGCCATCTTCAATCTCATCCGAAGACTACATTGATTCTCCTTAGCTTTCTAAATGGATCAATTTCCCTCCATTTACAGTCATGTGCAGCCTTGTTGAAGAAACTTTACCACTGATTAACCGAATACAGCAAAAAATAGACTTATACGACGTTGATTAAAATACGCTTCATGTTATGGGCAGATGAACTGGCCAAAGTGTGCTGCCTCTGTTAATAATTGCGTGTGGACGCGCCAAGTGGAGGCTTCTGCTAAATATAAAAGGTATACGTCTATAAGGAAAAGATTCACTTTTTACTAAATCAGGAATAAAATACAGTGGTTGCATATCATATAGGTTCTAACCTAACCTAACCTAACCATTGGGTTAGCTATTTGTGACATCAGTAGTTTTGGGTTTGCTATTCGTGACACGACTAATTTTGCGCTTCAATTAATTCGTGATGAGTAGTTTTGGGCTCGTTCTTCGTGACACGAGTAATTTGGGGTTCGCTATTCATGACATGAATAATTTTGGGTTCGTGACATGAGTAATTTTAGCTTCTCTATTCACGACATGAGTAATTTTGCCCTCGCTACTTGTGACATGAGTAGTTTGGGGTTCCCTATTCGTGACATGAATAGTTGTGGCTTTGCTATTTGTGACACGAGTAATTTTGGGTTTGATATTCTTGAATGGGTCGAACTATCGCTTCCTCACATTGAGCTAAGTTGTCACTTTAAGTATGGTTGCTTAAATTGTTCTCGTATGGTTAGTTAGATCGAGCTCGGAAGAGTAGTGGATATGTTTTAAAAAGGAAGATTTCAGATACTATCGTTATGTGAGACGAACATGAAGGTGAATGAAGACTTTCCGCGGGATGGCGCGATCTGTACCGACTCTGGTATGATGCAATACTTGGGTATGGATGTTTGATTTGGAGAATTATGTTGAAGTTTACAAGGGCGAAACTGTAAAGGGTTGTGATGGATGAACCATATTGAAACAAGTAAGTTGTGGTTCTGGAATGACTTGAACCTGTATTGAATGAGGGTGGGAAGCGGGTATTGGTTGATGGTTGTAGGTGATATGACTATACCCTAAAGCGAAAAATGGTGGTGATTGTGGGATTGAGTGGGTGCGGTGGTCGTGTCGTAAGGCTTAAGTGGAACAGCGACCAAAGAGTGAACGAATATCGTCACAGTATTGCTGTAATGGGAGGAAAAAAGCAAGTATGACAGAAAAACAAGTCTGAGTGTTGCCGGTAGATGGAAATATTCAAATTAGATGTTTAGTAGTGGTTCGCCAACCTTCCTTTATCCAACCGGATCCTGACCGGATAATGAAATATACATAAAGGTCAGTATGACAATCGCTGGAGAGCCTGAGAGCACCAGGGGCCGGTCCTCTTTGAGGAGAGGTGCCAGGAAGTATGTTTTGGCACCAAACAGCGTTCGGGAGGGGGGACCTTCCTCGCCCCGGGGGGAAGGACTTATTCCGCGTCAGAGGTATGTGGATATAGATACCCATCGGCAGGATTCCTTGGAACAGAGAGTGTGTGTTGTGTTGCGAATACGGGAGAGGAAAGAAAGCAGTGTTGTAATTGGCTCTCTTTGTGATGAGAAGTGTAAGATCTACCCACCCGAATACAGGGGCTGAGCAGAACGCGTCCACCAAATTAGATGTGTGACAGAGAGAATTACATGAGGTGAGGTTGAGGTTGAAGATGAGTGATAAAGAGACGAAAATGCAGGGGTGGGTGTATGGATCTGTCTGGAGTGGAATGTAATTTGGGTTGTGTAAATTTTTATCATGTTGGAAGCAAGGCGTAGTACGTTCAGGGGATTATCCCCCCCCCCCTACTCGAATTGAAAGCGCAATAGCAACGAGGACTTTCGAGCAGAACGTTATGAGGGATCTGTAACGGTGATGGAGATGGCTGAAGGGAAAATGTGTTGAAGATATATAGTCAAAGATCCCTCTGCAAGCATTGGTACCGAGAGTGAACTGCGGTTGTTGGAGCCTGAGTAGTTTCACGCTCCTCCAGATGTCAACTGCAACAAGCTTGACCCTGCTATCCATGACTCCCTTGCGGCCGTTCGGGTGAAAGGTGGAGGGAATTAGTGGTTTGTATGTAATGGTGAGGCAAGGGGGGTGATGAATGGAGTGCTGGAAGAAGTGGGGGAGTGAGGAACAAGGGCATGGATTGTTAAGGAATGGTGAAAATAGGTGTTAAAAATTGATGTATGATGATTGATGACCTGGCGTTAGAAGCTGTGAGAGTGATTTTCAAATGTTGATTGAATAAATTGGCATGTTATGGGTGAAGAGAGTGTTAAAGGCTGATACGAGTAATCGGTGTGAATGGTTGTAGTAAGAGTGAGGCAGACTGAGGTACAAATGGTAGAAAAGTACCCAAGCGATGGTGAATGGTAAAAGTGTTTTTTTGAGTTTCGGATTTGAAAGACTCCTGGACCAAATTTCTGTGCATGTGTGAGTGAGACGATGGAAGAAAGGAGAGATGGAGCGAGAAGGGGTGGAAATAAACAATTAGAGAGGGACCTTTGGCCTGGGAAGGTTGGATAGAGTGAGAATTTGGTAAATTATGGTGAGAAGAAAGATGGGAATGTTTTAAAGGGGTACGTGCATTTAAGATCAGTGGCGATATATATATATATATATATATATATATATATATATATATATATATATATATATATATATATATATATATATATATATATATATATATATATAATGGGCCTTTTCAACGCTTTGTTAGAAATGCAAATTTATATAATTTTAGTTAACGTAGGTTAATGAAATTTACAACTCGCTTGGAACTTTATATAATAAATACAATGTAACGATCAGAAAAGCAAAGTTGTGAAGAGGAAAAACTTTATAAGGACAATGGTGAAATTTGACAATGCAGAAGTTTACAAACCATTCCTATAAATACATAGAAATAGGTTACATCTGAAAAATGTCTCATTAAAAACTAATCCTCTTTTGTTTCCGAATATTTATAGAATATTCTCAACTAAATGCCACGTTTCCTTCGGAACCTTCTAAGGATACTGCGCCATCCCTTACAAAGGGCCTATAATCCATTATGGGGTTTATGCACCTATAAAAGAGACTTAATAATAAAATTCTTTACAAGATTTTCGTTCCGTCAACATCTTCATTATTGTATTTATTTTATAAAGTTAAATGTGTGTTGTAAATTTCATTAACCTGCTGTAAATTTGCAATTCTAACAGTGTTGTAAATTTTTCGGCCCTCTCCATATATATATATATATATATATATATATATATATATATATATATATATATATATATATATATATATATATATATATATATATATATATATTACAAGAGAAAGAGAGAGAAATTAGAAGGGAATGAGCACATGAGACAAGAAACAGGATTTTTTTAAATGCAAGAGAAAGGAACATTGGAAGACAAAGATCAAGGAAAGCAAAGGAGAGCACCATAAACCGAGAAGACAAATAACGATGAAGGAAAAATTTTTAAATATCCTGGCCGGAAATCGAATCCAGGTTTCCTAATTACCAGTAAGATATTTCTGTTTTCTCAGTATGGATTGCCTTTATTGCGCTTTCCTTTGCCCTCCTTGATCTTTGTCTTCCAATGTCCTTTACTTTTACCTTCAATAAAACTCCGGTCTCTTGTCTCGTGCCCATTTGCCTTCAATTGTTCTCCCTCGTAATATCTGACATCTAATTTAGGACACTACAAGATGTCTGTATTATATTTTCAGATATTTGCAATTTTGTAGATACAAAAATAATAGTACAGTGGGAAGGGTTAGGATAAAAGACCTCCACAAAAAAGGTTTGATTATTTCAATGTTGATGGCAAGTGTGAGAGAAACAAATAGATGATATGGTGTGTATGACAGAGGCACGTAAAAGGTACTTATTATGTGTCAAGCTTGGCGCCTCCTTCTAGGGAGAACCATGATTGATCGCATATACCATGCCAGTGACGAGGACTAAATGACGAACGATTTATGCTTAATACGGCATTCAGGGAGGGGGCTAGTGGAACGGGCAGGACCTTTTGTGGCTCTTTGAGCCCACTCTGGGTTACTGGTTCGTGACGAAGGAAAAAAAAAGCTGTTAAAAATGAAAGCTCTCGGATTTCTTTTTCCTACGTGCGGTTTAATTATCGTTTTATGTAATAGAACAGGTAGACATTTAAATTTTATAATAAATTAGCATATTTATATATATATATATATATATATATATATATATATATATATATATATATATATATATATATATATATATACATTTACTTTAGATTATTAACTTGAGAAAATATTAAAATGATTGAGATTTGTCGATCAGGTCACTATTAATAATTGCATGTTTGGTTACCTAATTACCATAGAATCAAAGACCAATGTAAAAAAAAAGTATAATTGAAAAAGATACCAGAATAGCCCATCTAAAGAGAATTATAACAATAAATTTCCGCATGGTTCACGCATAGGAGGTGGTCTACGTGATTTACGACGCGCATCTAACAACATAGTAGCATTCTTACTCCCTTACACCCCCCCCCCCTCCTGAGAGAAGGCAATGTCCTTCAAAATTATATTCTTCGAGGTTGACCCAGCGACGTCATCTTCAAACAGAAGCAATGAAAATAACTTTTCCTCTATTTGCGGATGTATGTGTGTGTGTGTATAAGTGCGTGAATGTATATTTTTCTATTTGCTTTATCTCTCACTTTCTAAACTTTCCACTTTGTTCCACCTTTTGTTAATTTGGCAACTCGCCACCTGACTGTGACGTCACCACAAGGCGGTGATCGCCTCTACTTCCCGATGACCTCAAGTTTTAACTAGAGCGCTTCGAGGGACTTCACGATGGCCGAGGACAAATACCAAACTGAATAAAATGAAATAAATAAGAAAAACAAACTGAAATTATTAAAAAAAAATGTCTTGCAATTATAATACAAAAGGTGAATAGTAAAAAATATGTCTGGTCGAATGGTTTTAACTTCTTTAAAGTGTTTAAACTCGAGGAATGAAATAAAGAGCATTCGAAAGGGGGAATTCTCGTTTTATGGAGCTCTCTTTAATTGAGAAATTACGCAGCCAAAGAGTAAAGAAAGAAGTGTCAACACATCTGTTCAAAAGTGGTGGAAGAGTTGGTTTCTAGAATTGGTGGAAGAGTTGGTTTCTAGAATTGGTGGAAGAGTTGGTTTCCTGAAATGGTGGAACAGTTGGTTTCTAGAATTGGTGGAAGAGTTGGTTTCTTTATTTGGTGTAAGCGATGTTTTCTTGAATTAATGGAAGCGGTGGTTTCTTGAATTGGTGGAGGCGATGGTTTCTAGAATTAGGTGTGTGGGGAAAGGGGGGTCTCGATTTTTATTCAATTTATAAATTGCAAACGAGATCATTTTGATAAATGAATCTTCTCTCGTTTTTGTTTATTCCCTCCGTTACCTCATGATCAAAATTAAGCTACATCGGGTGTGGTTATTCGTCGGATGGACTCATGATTTGGGTCGAGGTTGCGACTTGTGTCCTACGCTCTACTGACCCCTGGTTCGGATCCTACCTTAACCTCTAGATCCACATCGAGTTAGCCATCCCCAGGTGGGATTGTGTGGTAAAACAACCCTACTTACCCCAACCCAATTCAAAATTGCTTAAGATACACATCACCCTTGTAAGTGGGGGAGGGCAGTGGAGGGTCTTCAGGTGTAACCAGGACATAGATTGCATCAAGATGATTGCGTGTCCTCCAGTCCTCAATGCCTGTGGGAGGAGATGTAATTATATGTACAGTATTTTTTTCACACATTTTCACCTCTTCCATACAGCAACTCCCCTACAGCAATTCCCTAAAAAGCGCCGGGAATAAAAATTATATATCCCATTGATTGCTCAAGAGGATTTTCTTTCGCTCTTTTATAATAATATATGTATTTTTTTTATAGTATAGATAGCTATAAACTAAATATAAAAATATTTGAGATTATAGATATTTATATAATAGATATAAAAATATTGGATTGTATAGATATCTATATAATATAAAAATATTGGATAATATAGATAACTATAAAATAGATGGAAAATATTGGATAGTATAGAGATTTAGATAGATATAGTAATATATACAAAATATTGAAAAGTATAGATATTTAGAGATAATTGATCTTATATATTGAAGGATTAACCGAGCATTGGATACCGTTTTCTTGCAACTGCAATTCCATATTTCAAATGATCAAAATTTAACTTTTAACATCGATTTAAAGATTTTCATCTATCTTTATTAGTTTTGCAAATACTCTTTTTATTCGCTTCCAGCTCTTCACCCCCTATTCCTTGTTAAAGAACAAGGGTTTCCTTTATTACAAACCCATCCTTTTCCTCTTATTTAATTTTTTCTATCGTTTGTTTTTCCCTCTTTTTCTCTCTCTCTCTCTCTCTCTCTCTCTCTCTCTCTCTCTCTCTCTCTCTCTCTCTCTCTCTCTCTCTCTCTCTCTCTCTCACACACACCAACAAAAGCCATGCACCAGACCCGATTATGGGTCATAGATGGCATTAAACGCTTAGAAAAAAAACCATGTTCTTTATCATAACTCAATTATTAGGCAATTATTTCAATTTGAAAATGTAATTCACGCGTTTCCACATCATCTTTACATCTTTAATTAAACATTTTTTTTTATAATTGGTGAGATTACACCTCAATCTAGTCTCGCTTATGTTGAAAATTGCGCTTGAATCAGAGATCGGGTTTATTACCGTCTAAATTACTCTTCTCTTTTTTTTTAGAGTCTCTGATAGAGTGTCCGGACGCCAGCGTTCGGAAGGGCGCTAGTTTTATTTGTTTTTTTTTAAGCACCAAGTAGTCTCCTCTTTTGACTTCTCGGTAGATTTATCCTCTACAGGTTTGTTTACACTTGCTCTAACTTCATCACTTTAACCACGAAGCTCGCTTCAAACACTTCTGTTCAAAGAGGCCCAAGTTAGTTTTCGGTCTAAGAAAATATTAAAATAAAATAATGAAAGGTATGCCAACGGGGGGGGGGGGGGAATTTCCCTGCAGCACCTAGTCATTTTTATCACTCCTGTTCATTTCAATTCCACTCTTTTGTACTTTCTTATTCTGTCTGTCATTACCTCCTCCACCCCAATACCAAAAGGATTATGGCAAGAACCATGCATCTCACCAGTGGAACAGGTGCAAAACACATCATTAAGCGGAAGGTAAAGCGAATCTTCCTGTCAGATCGGGGGAATCCGGGGGAGGGATCAATTTGAACCCTATAAACGGGGATCGAAGTATTCTCGAGGAATTTAAGTTCATTATAAAACCACTGAACCTAGTTTTTTTTAAGTTTGACGCCCTCTTACGCTCATATTTGGGTCCTAACCGGGCGTTGTACGCTCTCATAGCGATATCAAAAGCGAATCCTGTAATCTACCTCAGTTGTAGCTATCTCAAAAGCCCCCATTTGAGTCTTATTATCATTCTACCGTCAATGATCTCTTATAAGGTTTCCAGATGCGATCGTTTCCCTCTCGTAGCGAGGTCAAAAGTTAATCCTGTAGTTCCCCTCACTTGTAGCTCCTAAATGTCCCTATTTTAGTCTTATTATCCTTTTACCGTTAATGATCACCTTTAGGTGATCTTTCGATAGAAAGGAGTAAATCTTAGTAGAACCTCATATTTCCCTTTTATTTGAGCTCGAGAGATGCGATATTATCACCCCCCAACTCCACTCCGTTGCTTGTGTATATTTGGGTTTCAAATTCTCGACCTGTGTCATTGTCATTCGTAACTTCAAGCCGGTTACAAGGAATTTCTGTTTTCTAAGCAACTAACTCCTGACTTTCAAAATTGTGTTCCTATTTATATAAATTTATAAAGGAGCGGTGTTCAACCTTTCCGACTGCGGCACACTTTACCAGATGCGGTTAGTGTGTCAAGCAATACCATTAGATTTTAAGGAATTTAAGAAATGTGAAATATATATTTAAAATTTTAATATTTTTCATTCTAATCATATTTTAAATTCAAGATCGTTTTATTGGAATTGGCCCTTTTCGGTGTAATTCTCAATGTAATATTTGTTAAGGGGGGCACCGAAGCAATAGGAATATTTTATATTTATAACAGAGAAAGGAATTTAACCCCTTAAACCATATCGTGCCATATGGAACCACATAATTTCAAGTCACTTTGATTCTTAATATATATTGATTTAAGGGTTAATATATATATATATATATATATATATATATATATATATATATATATATATATATATAATCCAATTTGGGTATCAAAGGTTAAAATGTAAAAATGATTCTTTACTTCTACAAGCCTCATACAATATGAGCTGGGAAATGTATTCGATATATTTTGTATTCAGGTTTATCGTCCCCCACCTAACCACTTGGTACGCTTGTTAAACTGTCAATCCACACTGAGATAAGTATCAGACGGTGCTAAGAAATAGTAAATAGGTTCTAAGCACTAACGTGTGTACTCTTCGGGACAGGGTGAAAGCTGACCTAGAGAAATACTCCCTATTCACCCCGCTCCCTCTCTTTCAGATGATCCGGTTCGCTGTGTTGGGTGTGCTAGTTGTTTCGTATTACGTCACAGGTGCTCCTGACTACGGTGGAGGTGCTGGTGGCGATGGCTTCATCAAAGTCGCCGTCGAAGACTCCTACGGTCCCCCGGCTTACTCTCCTCCGCAGTCCTACCACGAAGAGAAAGCTTGCTACCCTAAATACGTGACCAAGGTTATGACGAAGGATGTGCAAGAGTCGAAGAGTCACTACGCCACCATTACACACCCGATCCCCACCACCACTTACGCCTATATAACAGAAACGATCGTGGCACCAGAAACTATAATTCAATATTCCACCATGACAGCGTACGCGGAGCCAGTTCTCATCACGGAAACGATGATCCTTTATGATACTAAAGTTGAGACCGTTCCACTCTACATGACCGAATCTGTGTATGGGTACAACACAAATCAAGTCTACCTAACGGAGACGGAAGCCGTGTATGCCACCAAGACCGTCACGCACAGTTATCCTATGACACAGTACGTCACTAAGACTGGTTATGAGACTGAAGGATTTTACGTCACTCAGACCAAAGTTCAGAATAGCTACAAAACCGTAACGGTCACTAACCCTTACTACGTTACCAAATATGCCACTCAGACTACTCACGCCTATAACTATTATACAGCAACTGAAACAATTAATAAATATACGACAATGACTGTATATAAAACAGTACCAGAGTATCATACAGTAACCAAGTGCGCTCCCAAACCCATGAAATACGGTTATTGAGCATCTACTTGATGGCGTTTACGCTTCCTTCACATCTGCCAGCCCGGTCATCTGCTGTACTTCCCGCCACCATCCACTGCCGCAGGGCGAGCAGACCATCGCAGTCCTGCGGTAGTCTCTCAGGCAGTCCATCGCCTAAGTACCTTAACTAAACTGAGAAGTTTGGTCTGCCTACCCAAACTTCTCCCGGACAATAAGATCGTCCAGTTCAGTCGAGGGACTTGAAGACCCAATGTAACATTACTTGGATAAAAGACAAAAATATATTTAATTTTATTTTCCTTAATCAACGGCAAGATCCTTAAAAAAATAAGGGCTGCGAAGTTAAGTTAAGAGTTCTGTTCACAAGGTAGAAAAAATTAACCCTTTTGCTTCGTTTGGGCCAAATGGAACTCAAAAACATGAAGAAAACGAAATGGACATTACAAAATGAGCCATTTGTTGTTGGTGTTGGCATCTCTGCTCCATCCAGCCTGTGTTGTAAACCCCCGCCAACGTCGCCACAATTAAGTAGGGCCGCGCTTTTTCTGAGGGACTAGGTTAGTCGAGGGATGGTGTTGCATGCTGCGGGAATTTTATAGTACCCTTATGTGCTAGCTGACCATGCAACACCTAAGTGGATTTCTATTGCAACTTAACCTCACGTAGAGTACATCCAAATGGAGTGGTCTCACTCCAGCAAAACGTGACCCCTTTATCAATATTATCTTGATGATAGTAATAATAATAGGTCTTTAAAAGGCGTTCTTTAAGGTTAAAGGTCCTCGCAGAGCGCCTTTTTTTACCGTAAGTGAGGAAAAGAAGTGGAAAAGCTGCAAGGAATATAGAAATTCCAGTTCTTACTTAGTTACCTTGAGGACCACAGCTGACCGGAAAGAGTTTTCGCCAAACCTAACGGTCCGTCTGTCTATGGATTTTGCCTAAACTGCCTCTACGCTACAGCGACATTTTAGCACGATTTAAATCAAAGCTCTCCCACTATGGTTAAAGTTAAAGAGGATATCACTCATGTTTTCTCAATTTTCAGAAAAATAATAATCAGGTTAAAAACAATTATCATAAGTTTCATTTATTTAATCCAACTAAATGATCGATTGGGCCAGTGTCCTTGACTAGTCGGAGTAATTTTTTTCCACACACCTCATTAATGTTTATTTTTGTCTTTTAATTTAGGGCAAGTTTTATTTTGTCTTTTAATTCACGCCAGTTTGCTTTTTGCGCTGCCCACTTTAATCCACTAGGGTATGAATGATCCGAGCTTTGAGGCGGCCAATTAATTTATCAATGATGAGCTGGAACAAGGTATAATATCTGTGTGGAAAAAGAGTACGATTAGTTTGTCAACAGGACGCTAGTCCAATCGATTATTTAATTCGTCAAATTAATTAGTCATATTTGTCTTTGACATGAAAACAAATTATATATTTTTTGACCATAGTAGGAGAGAGCTTTGGTATAATTGTGTTAAAATGTCTCTTTAGTGCCAAGAGGTACTGAAATATGATTAATTAGACAATTGGTACCATTATTTTAACCATTCCACCAAACATGAACATATAAAAACCATTATTCCCACGTCCTCCACGGGTTGCCTTTTCAAGGCTTCGACGCGATCAGCATCCAAAACTGTCTAATCTTTAATTTAATTGGGAGAGGTAAAGACATGACGTTGAAGTATGTACATGTGGTTTAGTTTCTCACAAAAACATTTGAGGCCTACTGCTCATCATTAGCTTCTAAATATAAAATAAAGGAAAAATGGAAAATACTCATTGAGGCTAAGATGTTAATTAAAACTGGACTGATATTTAAGAAATTCATAGGTAATAAAATAATAGTAAAAATCTAAAACGGGTAATATAAATTATTTTCTAGAGGAAAGAAAAGCAGCAGAACTTCATAAACTAAACATCATGAGCTTAAAGTGGCAAACACTGAAAAATATGCCCATGTACAGTAGATGGGTAGACCATTTCGCTGCTACTTCATGCCCCCTCCCCCTAAGAATAGGAAAAAGTAGGGAACGGTCGGTATCTCCGCTCTCGAAGGAAGTCTGGAACCCGCCCAGATCCCCTAATGGTGGCAGACTCTTCTGGCAACTGTACTAAATTATCGAACTCAAAGTTTTGCACTCCTTGGTAGCCTGTTCTCCGGTTCTTCATATGCCCTCCTTGGTACCGGTGTCCCGGGTACTTGCTCTTAGTGGCGACGGTAGCGTAAGGACCAAAATTACCCTGCCGCGGAATCAGCTGTCGAGGAAAGTCTCAAACGAAAAGCCCGAGGATGGTGTGGGGAATATCCTGTTGAAGCATACCCCCCCCCCCCGAGATGAGCTGACCACCTGATATGGGCAGCCAAGTGAGTTTGGGATTTAGGATCATCTCCAGGAACCGTATCTCTGAAACAAAATCCAATAGTGGATTAACTTGCTGCCCCCTGCTTCCGGTGAACGTGCATTGCTTTCGTGTTTGAGGCGGATAATCGGAACCCTTTATGAACGGCCCGGCGGTGGATGGTATCAACCACCAACTGGAGGCGGAGGACTGCGGATACCGGCGTGAAGCGGGTTAATAAAGAGCGAGGTCATATACAAATAACGTTACAGACACTCTTTCGGGCAGAGAGAAGACCAGGCTATTTATCGCAATAGCGCATAAAGTAACACTTAATACATTGTCCTGGGCAATACCCTATTCCTGGACATAGAGGTCAGAATAAATGGTACTAACTATGACCCGAAAATTGCGAGTAGCTAAAAAAAAAATATCTGGATAAAAACAAGTAAAAGTCCCCTCAATCCCCACTCATGCAACTGCCGGAGGACTCCATGGCACCATGTGGTGTCATAGGCTTTGATATAGAAGAAGACAGCCTCGAGCGAAGACCTCACGGAGAGTACCCTCCACGCGGACGAGAAAATCTGTCGTACTCTGCTTCTTACAGAAGACACATTGGTATGGAGTTAGACGGCCATGGTATTTCAGCAACCACTGCAAGCAAGCATTCACCATTTTCTCCAGCAACTTCCTAAGACAGCTGGTGAGGGCTATTGACTTATAATGGAAAGGAGACAAGCCGTCTCTACCTGGTTTCATAAATTGTAAGATTTACGCCGTTCTCATGCAGTATGGTAGAATCCCTAGATCCAAATCCAGTTAAAAATATCTAATAGTAGTGATTCCGTACGGGATCGAGATGCCCAAGAAAGTCGTATCGGATGATGTCTAGGCCGGGAGACGTGGGGGCGCAACAAGAGAGTGCTGAGCGCATCGGCGGTACTGAATAGAAAGTTGTAGGGCTCTTGTTCACCGGCCGAGAAACGCAGGGCTTCGCCCTCCAGCCCGGGTTTGATACGCTGCTAACATCGGCAAAAAAGGATGCCAATATATCGGCGACGCTGGCGGGATCGCAGATGATTGTGCCATACCTCTCAATTCCACGGATGGAATGATCAGCATACCGACCCCTAATTTTGTTAATTCTCTTCCACACCTGAATTGAAGAGGTAATGGAAGATAAGGAGGACACATACTGTATGTCCTCCAGGAGTCAATGCGCACATGATGTAAAGTTCGCTGGCGAATGTCTCTAGTTCGATTTCGGTCAATATGGTTCGGAAGAGTTGGGTCCCAGCGGAACCGCGCATGAGCCTTTTTATAGGTCTCCATCACACGGGTGCAATCAGCATTCCACCATGGGACTGATGTTCTGTCCCGACGGGAGCGAGTACGAGGAAATGCAGACTCTGCACCATTAAGCACTAAGCAAGAAGCTTAATGTATAGCTGCCTCAATATCTGCAGAATCTCCTTTTTTTTTTACTGGTGAAGGGAGCGTCATGAACCTTTGACCAGTCGGCCCTTACAACATTCCATCTGGCGGGATATGAAGGGGACGGGCAAAGTGTAATGTTTTCCAAGACGATGGAAAAGTAGTTGCTGCCATGCAGGTCATCTAAAATAGACCACTTGAACTCAGAGAGACAGTTGGCATAGCCAATAGATAGGTCTAGGCAACTGAAAGAATCATCGGTTTGAACGTAACATGCTCTGAGTTAAGAATGCTAAAAGGATTTGTGGATAAGAGAGATTCAATGAGAATGCCTTGACGGTTGCGCATTATATTCCCCCATACGGAGTGTCTGGCATTAAAGTCACCTAGAACTAAAAATGGGATAGGAAGCCGAGATAAAAGATCTAAAAACTGAGCCCTTGAAGAAGGAGGGGGGGGGGGGCTTATTTAGGAGAGTATGTAATGAGCAAAAGTACAAAATCTATACGTAAAATGAATACGGGCTGCGACTGCTTGAAGAGTAGTCCGCAGAGCTGAAGGCGTTCCAAAATAAAAATGGTTAGTGCTCATAGTGGCGTAGCTAGGAGGACGGGGGGGGGGGGTTCTGCTCCGGGCGGCAATTTGGCGTTAATCAGTCTCTCAGAGTTGTCAGTTTTACGTTAGGCCTCGATGCGTGCAGACCACTTCACAGTGCATTTTAAATATTGTTTACGCACGTCATGCAAGTTATTCTATTATTGTTATTTACGCAGCTTGTGTTCATTTTGAAGACAGCAGTAAACAGCTTGAAGTTACTAGGCCTATAGGCCCAATAATCACTTTCACTCCGTGATTTCGAAACATGTTGCAGAGGTGAGAATGCATGAACAATGCAAAATTTAACTTTATTATAAATACAATTATAGGAATTAAACTCATAGTAGGCTAATTAGACTATGTATCGAGGAATAGGTCCCCCCCCAGACAATACGTCTATATATATATATATATATATATATATATATATATATATATATATATATATATATATATATATATATATATGTATTTATTGGTTGGGAGGAAAGACATAAAAGCCACGAAAATATGTATATATACAGTTATATACACATATATCCTCTAATGTACGTACGCGTCCTTCGCTACGTACAAGTACGTTCACTTCGTAAAAGTAATCTGTTGATTACGAGGTATAAGAGTGCGATTTTACTACAGGGGCCGATAGCGTTTAATGAGTTTACCAAGTTGCAGTTCAAGGATATATTTAAAGAGTGAAAACCCAAAATATAATTTTAATAAGTCACTAGTTAACATATATATACATACGGGAAATATAGGAAAGGTAAATAAGGATAATGCTGACAGAATATAGATAATTGCTAATCGGGTAACGTTAATTACTTGTTAATTAGCTTTTAAATGGGATACTATAAATCAGTTATACAGGGGAAATATTTATATGTCGGAAAGTGGGTCGATTAACAGGAAATACAAGCAAAGGTCGTTTTACCTTAAAGGGGTCACCTCCTGGAAGGGGACTCCTTTAGCGAGTCGGCGCGGGGGAATGGAAACTGAAAATGGTCGTGATTCTCGGCCGAATATCATGATGGTGTAGAGGATGAAGGGAGGGGGGAGGCAGAAGACAAATTCACGATCGTCCTTGAAGACGGATGATGGCACCTCTGCTTCAGAGAAGTGCAACCTCCAAAGATCGAGACTCTGACGCGGCTCGGCGCGAAATCTCACACGGGAAACTGGAAATCCTTGAGGGAAAGTTCCACATGAGACGAGAGGAATCCCGGCCAGTCCTTCGAGGACGAAATGATTCGAGACTTGCTCTCAACAGAGTAAGCCTTCACAAAAGAGATGGATCTGCTTGGTGAGATCCAACCTCGATGGTATACGCGAATACCAGGGACTTCGGGAAACAGACACACGATCTGAACCGAAGGCGACGGGTTGTCCAACTCAACCAGCAGATATTCGAAAACCCCAGGGTATTTATATGACAGCCATTTTTTTTGGTGCTCAATCGCTGGAAGGCACATACGTCTGGGAGAAGGTTTCTGGCGCATAGAAGGATTAGCTTTTGTCGCCCGACATAGGTCTTAATGGTCTCCAACGATGTGGGTGTGGGTGGGAAACTTTCGGCTAGCATTTTCCTGACAACGAAGATAAGCGTTTCATCGGCGAGGTGAAAGCTTTTAGCGCCCAACTTAATTAACTATACCTGTGAGGCGCTGACGGATATTCAAATTCTTTCTTCTTTTATTTTTCTCCTTGGATTCAGAGTTTACTCCACGTGGAGTTATACTTAGGAGACATAAGGAGAGAAGGAATTCAAGAAACAAATGAAGGAGGTATTCTTTTGGGCGTCCCTTTCCCTTACACTATGCGGTAGTATGCATGCATATGTTTTCTACGCTTCTCAATTTTCTCTAAGAAAATAGACCTATATACTTTATTTTTGAGCCAAAACTGCAGCCTAATGCAGGTGATATTGTGAAGTTTTGAAACCTAATTTTTTCATTTATTTTGTCTTACTAATTATCACGAAACTGATGTTTACATGGATGATAAACATCATTGAAGTTTGCCTATTACATAAAGTTTTTAACATTCACTAATAATTTATTATTCTACCACTCTTTCCCCAGATGAAGCGAGTCAAGGAAAGTGGTGCTACTTTTAGAAAAAAAGAGAAAGGCAAGAGAAGAATTTGTGGTGCACACAATATGTGCACACACAAACCCATGAAGTAATAATGTGTACACTCAGCTAATGTAAATAAATTTAGGTGTGTGAAACGAAACAAAAAGAAACTCAAATGAAACATTGTAACATGTAACAGAATATTTTAGAACCATTCCCATTTTGATTTCCCGAAAAGACCAAAGTCGCGATGAAAAGGTAAACTGAGAATAAGACTAATTATTCTGTGGTTACAAAAGGGAACCTTAAAATGGGCTAGCTCGATCGTAACGACCCTCGGTGAGCATCAAATTACAACCACAATATTATATTTATATTTTGTTAAAGAAGCGGTAAAAAATGTTTGACCAAATTTCACCGTTTCAATATATTTTCTCACGAGAGAAAAGGTTTTCAAAAGTATTGTGTATATATATATATATATATATATATATATATATATATATATATATATATATATATATATATACATATATATATATATATATATATATATATATATATATATATATATATATATATATATATATGTGTGTGTGTGTGTGTTTTTAAATGTGTCCAAGTATAAAACGAGCACAATCGACGAGGAGAGAAACCATTCGAGAGAAATCATTTTGAGGAGCAGCTTCACATATCGCTCGCGGGTCATACCAATCAAGTCATTCACTCTGCATTACGAGGTAGCATTTACACAATTGATCTTACATCAAGACGAGTCTTATTCATTTATCGTACCAAAGCATGAACAGTAAGAGAGTAGTATTTAAGCATCATCAAAGATAAGCCCGTGAAATCGATAATCAATCTAATTCAAACCCCTCCTCCAATTGTTACCCTAAGCCACTAAATAAATAGAACTGCAGTCTTCTTGTTGTTATCACCATTTTGCCCGTAAGGGGCACAGCGATTTGCTCTCCTGGCCGCCGTTCTGACGGGACTCAGCGCGTTGTCCGGTCCCAGTTTGGCTCCTTTTTCTCCTTTTTCTCTCGTACTACGCCTGTCAATAAGTCTCTTTTCCGCACTTGTTAGATCCCTTCGCACAAGAGGTAGATCCTGATTTCAATTATCCTCATTTTCCTGTGTTGAATTCCAGTTCTAGGTCTCCGCTTTCTAAATTAGACGTGTTTGATTTGAATGAGGAGTTTGAGTCCCGCTGTGGTGCGCCCCACCGTATGTGGGCCCATGGTAGTGGCGATTTGGTGGTTGAGGTATCTTCGCGAGAGCAATGTGGTGCCGTGCGGGATTTGTCCTTCCTTTCGGAGATCTCAGTTTTGGTTGTGCCTCACCCTCGCCTTAATTTTGTTAAGGGAGTGATTCGCTTCAACGAATTATTGCAATATGATGTTTCGAGACTAAAGGATAAACTTTCGTCCCAGAGAGTTACGGACGTTTATAGGGTTTCTAAGTCTGTTGGTCCCGCTATGGTTCCTACGAGTACACTCATCGTTACCTTTGAGCGTAAGGATCTGACCCAGTTTGTTCGTGTTGGATATCTTCGTGTCCCTGTGTCCCGTTATGTTGAGCTCCCCAGATGTCTTTTTAATTGCCACCAGTTTAGCCATATGAGCAGCACTTGTAGGCAGGCTCTTCGCTGTGTGACCTGTGCGTTGGCGTATCATGGCTTCTCTTGTGGAAATCATGAATGATGCGCCAATTGTGGAGGTTCCCATAGCGCGGCTCTGCTTTCTTGTTCCTCCAGGCGTCTGCACCTGCTGTTCCTCCCGTTCCTTTGCCTCAACGCAAACGGAAGGGTTCCTCCTCACCCCTTTCGGAGTCTAAGCGTGCTGCCTCTGATGAGGCTGGTTTGGCCCCCAAGTCGGTTGTTAAGGCGTCCTCTGTTTTGATTTCGTCTCCTTCCCGGTCTTCGCTGGCCTCCCCCGTTGGCATCACCGATGCCATTGTACTGGCAGAAGTTCACCCGGTTCCGTCTTCTTTGCCCCTTACCTCTGTGCAGTCCTATATGTCTCCTACCCCAGTTTTGTCTCCCTTGCCTCCCACCCATGTTCCTTCATCTCCTTCTGAAACTGTTCCCTCCTCACCCTCTAACCCTGCTCCTTCCTCTCCATCTGATCCAATTCCCTCCTTACCCTCTAACCATGTTCCCTTCTCACCCTCTGTCCATGTTCCGCCTTCTGTTCCATCTTCTTCGCATCTTAATTCTCGTCCGTCTCTGCTCGATCTCCCTTTCCCTCAGGGCCATGAGCTCTCCACGTTAAGGGGTTCGGTCTGGCTCTAAGCTGTCGCCTCCCACCGTTCACAATTTTTTGCTTGCCCCTTCTGGGCCTTCTAGTAGTCGGGAACCTTGGACAGTCTCCGTCACTAGAATCCCGACGTTGGTGTCGAGACGACAGTAATGTCTGTCATCCTACAGTGGAATTGTCAAGGGGTTCTCACCAAGTGGGAGGAACTCAAGCTCTTGCTTTCTAGCGTTCGGTCCTTGGTGGTCTGTTTGCAAGAAAATAAGCTTGGGGCCCGCCACTTCCTGGCAATTCCATACTTCCGGGTGTTTAATTCCATCCCCTCGGCCGCAGGCGTGTCCCATGGTGGTGCTTCGCTTTTTATTTCCTCTTCACTGTTCTCTGCGATACTTCCCCTCCGTACTACCTTGCAGGCTGTTGCTGCGAGGGTTTTGATTTCCAATCTTTTAACTGTTTGTTCTGTGTACATCTCCGGGATTTTAGTTTGAGTCGGTTTGACCTTTTAGAGCTCACGAGTCAGTTACCTACCCCGTTTTTATTACTTGGTGATTTTAATGCTTGCCACCCATTTTGGGGTGATACTGCCCGTAATCCCCGGGGCGGAGTGGTTGAGTCCCTCTTATTATCCGATTCCCTTTGTCTTTTAAATTCCGGCGGCACTTATTACCATGTTCAAACGGATTCTTTTAGTGCTGTAGACTTGTCCTTATGTTTACCCGACTGTTTACTCGACTTCCGGTGGTCGATTCGGGACGACAATTCCTGAAGTGATCACTTTCCGATAGTCCTGTCGACCACCCTTTCTGGCCCGTCCCTTTCCCTCCCTACTCGTTGGGATCTGCGGCGAGAAAATTGGGTTAGGTTCCGGAGGTTTCCTTTATTGATGCCTCCCGGATTTCCTTCGATACCGTATATTCAGCAGTCTCATATTTTACTACTCATATTTTAGAGGCTGCTGAGCGTTTCGTTTCTCGGAGGTGCCCTGTTGCTGGGCGCCCCACCGTCCCCTGGTGGTTGAAAGATTTCGCGTCAGCTATTTCTGCCTATCAGTTGTTCCATTCCCGTTATAGGCGGAACCCAACCGTCTCGAATAGGGTCGATCGGAACCAGGCTCGTGCCATCCGCCGTGAGTCTTGGCGACGGTACGTATCTTCCATTTCTTCGTCTACGCCACTGACTCGGGCTTAGAACCGGGTCAATGAGATCCGTGGTCGCTACGCTGGTCATGTCATCTCCGCCCCGGACATGGGAGGCTCGCTTGTGTCCGATGGCAGGTTGGTCAGCGAAGCTCTGGCTGACCATTTTGCTTCAGTGAGTAGCGCTGGTAGCTACCTTCGACGGTTTCTCGATCATAAGGTCGCCATAGAGTCTCGCATTTTAGATTTTACGACGTACGCCACCTACTCTTATAATGCTCTCTTTTCCGTCTATGAGCTGCGAGATGCTATGTCTCACTGGGGCTACACCTCTCCCTTCGATGATTGCATCCACTACGACTTTCTCCGTCGTCTCCATCCCCACTCAGAGTTATTATTGGTTGACCTCTATAACCTGCTTTGGGTCAAAGGAATCTATCCGTCCTCCTGGCGTGTGGGGGTTGTTCTACCCTTTATCAAGCCCGGTAGGGACTGTTCGGAGCCCAGTCACTATTGCACGATTGCTTTTACGAGCTGCCTCAGTAAGTTATTCTAGAAAATGGTCCAAGTTCGCCTCACTTGGTTTTTGGAGTCCAACTCGCTCCTCTCTCCATTACAGTGAGGTTTTCGCAGCGGTCGTAGTACTCTTGACCACCTCATTCGTTTGGAAGACTCCGTTTTACGGGCTTTTTCCTCCGGACATCAGGTGTTAGTGGTGTTCTTCGACATTCAGAAGGCCTAAGATACCACTTGGAGATATGGTGTTTTACCTCAGTTATATGAATGGGGTATAAGGGGCTTTTTACAGGTTTTTATTCAAAAAAATTTATCGTCCCGTAATTTTAACGTCCGTATTGGGGATGCTTCCTCAGGCTTGCGGATTCAAGAAGAGGGTGTTCCTCAAGGGTGTGTTTTAAGTGTGACATGTTTCGCCGTTGCCATTAACAGTCTGGTGTCCACTCTTCCGGAAGGGGGTTTTGGCTTCCCTCTTCATGGACGACTTGGCGTTGTTTTGTTCATTTCCCCGCTTGCCTTCTGCTCCCCGTCGATTACAGCTGGCAATTGATGCTGTGTCGGGTCGTGCTGCTCAAAATGTTTCCGTTTTTCGGTCACCAAAACGAAGGCCATGCATTTTTATCGGGGTCGTGGTGTCCTTGATCCCCTTTCCCTATTTTGGGATGCCACGGCGATTGAATAGGTCCCCATTTTTAAGTTCTTGGGTTTAACGCTTGATAGCAAGCTCACCCCGGCACCCGATCTGCGTCGCTTGAAAGCGTCCTGTTCGAAGACTATGGATTTGTTTAGGGTTCTATCCCACTCCACCTGGGGTGGTGATAGGCGTGCTTTGTGGTCGCTTTATTCGGCACTGGTCCAATCCAGGTTGGACTACGTTTGCCAGGTGTATTCTTCAGCGTCTCCTTCAGCCTTGAAGATACTTGACCCTGTTCGTTCGCTTGGAGCCCGTCTAGGTAGTGGAGCCTTTCGCACCTCGCCTATCCCTAGCCTCTTTGTTGAGGGTGGCGTGCTTCCTTTGCGATCCCACCGGCTGCAGGTGTGCCTACGATCCCTGTTTCGTGTTCAACAATACCCTTCATCCCCAGTCCATGAGTGCCTTTTTGCCCCGTCCTCTTCGGCATCTTTTGATCGGCGGCCATCTTTACCCCGGCCCTTGGAGCTCCGAGTTGGGGACTATCTCTCCTTCCTGGGTGTTCCTGGGGTGTTGGCCCTCCCATTCCCGCCGGCTCCGTGTTGGGGCTTCCGCCCTCCTGAGGTCTGTACTGCTTTTTGGCATTTCGAGAAAGGATCTACTGACCCTCGTCTATTAAAGTGCCTGTTCCTTGAACATGCTTGTTCTCATGCTCACCAGCGTCCTATCTATACTGACGGCTCGAACTCGTACTTCGGTGCTGGGGCAGCCGCGGTATCCTCTACGGAGTCTCTTCGGTTCGCCCTCCCTCTTGCAGCATCCGTTTTTACCGCAGAGTTAACGGCCATTCTTTTGGCTTTTAATTTGATTTTCTCTCAATTCTTCAGATTTTATTGTTTTAGCGATTCCCGGCCTGATTTGGAGGCAGTCCGTTCTTTTACGTCCACACACCTTTTGGTTTTACAGATTCGCTCCTGGCTGGTCAGAAATGCCTCCCGTTACAGGGTGGCGTTCTGTTGGGCTCCGGCTCAGGTTGGGGTCCCGAGCAATGAGGCGGCTGGCCCGCTCGGCCGCCCTCGAGGTGCCGGATGCAGCCCTCTGCCCTTTAGGGATTCCTACCCCGTAATCAGGGCGTATGTCTTTTGTTTGTGACAGAGAGAATGGGATTCGTTCCCCTCTTCTAAGCTGTCCCTTATTAAACGCTTTGTCCTTTCCTGGTCGTCTAGCCTTCAGCGACTCCGGTCTTGGGAGGTTGCTCTTTGTAGGTCGCGAATTGGGCACACGCGACTCACCCGTGGCTATTTAGTTTCGGGTGGAGGCTGAGTTGCCCCTGGTTGTCACTTTTGCGGTGGCGAGCTGTCTATGACTAACATTTCAGTAGTTGTCCTCGCCTTGCTTTTCTTCGAAATTCTTGCTTTCCTCCCCTTTCTGCCGTCGCCTTCCCTGCTCGATTTCGCTTTATCTTAACAGAGGACTCCCTTCGGTTCCCCCGTCCCCCTCCTTACATTTCTATCACGAAGTGGCGTTTTATCCATTTTATAAATCCTTTCCATTTTTGTGTTCAGGTTTATTGTTTTATCTTTTATCCTGTACCCTCCCCTGCGGCTGGCGCATGTCATTTTTTTATTGCCCCAGCCGCCCTTGTTTATAGAATGCGTGCTATATGCCCGTAATTTAAGTGTGCGTCTCTGTGTGTTGTACTGTTTTTTTTCTAATCCTTTGCTTTTCCCCATTTTTATTGAGTGTCTCCCACGCCTCTTCTGACTTTTTTCGAGCTGCCATTAAGAATCCATTAGGATTGGGCAGTTGCCACCTTGTTTTTCCTTAAACTTAACATCACCATTTTGCTCGAAGGCAAAATCATATCAGAATTTCTGCTCAACGCCCAGCCAAAAAATTCATCATTACCTTTTTGAGTCAGGTAATAATTTCTTGGAACGTTATCGTATCACCCAAATCCGGTTCAATGATCAACGTTTCGCAACAACCTTATGGGGAGCGCAATGGCAAAGAGGATCACAAAACGAGGTGGAATATAAATATATCTGGTGATCATCTTCCACCCCCTCCCCCCATAAATTAATAAAAAAGCATGAAAGGGCACTATTGAAATACATAAAACCTACAGAAACTACTACTAACATCGACCAAACCACTACTGAAACTGGAGAAGTTTGCGAATCCAAACCTTATCAGATTCAAAAGATTCAACTACAGGCGTTTCGTCCGCTACAAGTAATGTAGAACATAGCCTCATGAGAAAGGAAATATTTCAGATGTGTACAGAGTAGAATGAAAAGCTGTTGGTCTATGGCCAAGCAAGATTAACAATGACACACGGATCTTACTGGTACGTCAAAGTGCATATGTGATCCAAAATCTAGATTCTATTTTTTATCAAGTAATCCGTCAAGGTGCATCAACCAAAGGACAAACTAGAAATCTAACACGTGAGTGTTTTTTTTTTAAATTTTGGCAAATGGTGAAAAAATATTGAGACCATGGATGATGTACTCCCCTTCCAAAAAAGATCTTTACTGTTTTTGTTGCAAACTCTTTCCAGAAGGAAGTAACTCAAATTTTAATTCCGTGGATGGATTCAACATATGGTGGAAACTGAATCCTAAAACATCTCAGCGTGAATCCAGTGCAGCACCTGTTCAGAATTTCACAAAATGGAAGGAGCTGGAAATTAGGATTTCTCTTGGAGCAATAATTGATAAAAAGGAACAAGAAGTTGTTGAAAATCAAATAAAAAGATGGGAAGAAATCCTTTGAAGATTGTTTGATATCATAAGATTACTAGCGAAACAAAATTTGCCTTGAAGAGGACACCAAGAAGCAATGAATTGCGAGAGTAGAGACTAGGACTGAACCAGAAGTAATAGAAAATAGAGGAATCTTTTTTAGAATTAGTTGATTTCTTGGCAAAATATGACCCAGTGTTACGTGAACATCTTCTAAGAATCCAGATGGGAAACAAGTTCACTACTTATCTGTCACCTACTATTCAAAACGAGTTTATAAAGAACTTGGAAGAAAATGTAAGAAGCAAAATCATCAACCAAGTAAAAGAAGCCAAGTACTTTTCAATGATATTCGACAGCACTCCTCATATTCCACATAAGGAGAAAATGAGCCAGGTTTTTCGCTATGTTATGATCAATGGAAATCAAGTGAAGGTTGTGCAATCATTTGTTGATTTCATTGAAACAAAAGGTAAAAGAGCCGAAAATATTGCAACTGTGATTTTGGAAAAATTAGAAAATGATAGAATTGATATTAAAAATTGCAGAGGGTAGTTATATGATAATGCTGCAGTAATGGCTGGTTAACATTCTGGTATTCATAAGCGTATTGAGGAAATTAATCCAAAAGCAGAATTTGTTTCCTGTACAAATCACTCACTGAATTTGGCTTGTGTTCATGCAGCTTCTGTTGCTGTAAATTCTGTTACCTTTTTTGAAACTGTAGAACGTGTTTTCACATTTTTTTCATCTTCAACCGATCGTTGGGACGTTCTAACTTCTGTCACTGGTCAAAGTGTGAAACGCAAAATTGAAACGAGGTAGAGTTCAAGGGAAAATGCTGTATGTATTGTGAAGGAACACTTCTCAGAAATCTTAAGTTTCTTAGAAAAGTTAACTTGCGCAGAAGAAAATACAGTTACCGGGTCAGAGGCTGGTGTGCTACTTGGCACTTTGCAGTCATTTCCATTTCTGTGCTTTCTTGGCCTGTGAGAACGTGTCCTCCTAGAAATTAATTACAGACAGGCCTACCTACAAACCCAAGGACTTAACTTACAGCAATACGATATAAACCTCTGGGCATTAGAGGATTTTCTGGTTAAGAACAGAGAAAAGCTAGTAAATGATGGAGTTAACTATGCCAAAGAAGTTTGTGATGATCTGGGTATAGTCATGGAGTGTCAACGTAGGGACAGAAAGAAATTTTTTTGGTGAAGGATCACAAGATGCTGGATTGCCAAATGACATTGAATTAAGAAGAGAAATGTTTTCTTCACTGGATCGAGTGATCCAAGAAATAAATTTGAGACTTCAACAGCTACATGAACTTGCTGAGAAATATCATTTTTTTACTCCTACACATCTTATTAATGATCAGTATGAGTGCCAACTTACTCAAATAGATCATGATGACTCTATGAAGATGAGTTCCTACTTGAAAGAAAAAGACCACCATTTTATTGCTATTGCTACTAGTCAAGGTGAAACAAATATGTGGAAGGAAGGCCCCCTAGAGCTTTTGCAGCTTATTCATAAATATAATCTTGGGAATTGGGTTCCAAATATAGAAGTAATGCTGTAGATTTTCCTCACAGTTGCTATCAGGGTTGTTACCAGCGAGAGGAATTTATATAAACTAAAACTAATAAAAAAATGACTTAAGGTCTACAATTAGCAGCTTGAGGTTGAGAAATCTTGCCATGTTATCTATAGAGAGAAAACTTGCAGATGAAATAGATTTTGACAAAGTTATTGATGATTTTGGTAACAGAAAAGCAAGAAAACTTTTTTGGTAGAAAGAGGTGATAATTTTAAACTGATTAAAATTATTCAAAGAAAGCCATTTATGAGTAATTATTAAATTTTTCCTTTTAAAGGATTTAATTTAATTTTGAATCAATAAAAAAAGCTAATTTTGGCTATATATATATATATATATATATATATATATATATATATATATATATATATATGGTTCTCTGCGTAGCATAGTGTACTAACGACATACTCTTAACTGTGATCAAAGCAGTGCTCGCTGCCTCAGTGTGCCTGGTTCGAATCGCTTCCCTGCACAGATTTTTTCGAAAAAAGGTAATAAAAATATTACTGCAAGGAGAAATTATTCCGTTTTCTCTTTCTATGTGGTTTAATGGATTCATATATATATATATATATATATATCCCCCTCCCTCTCTGGGGTCTTTTCTTCAGGGGTTGGTCCCAGAGAGGCTCTGGCCTTCTCGTGGCGAGGGGGGTCAGCCCTGGGTCACTTAGGGGTCTCATAGTGCTGCCAACAAGACTTTTAACATGCCCCTCTTTCTTTCCTCCCTATTACGTTCTTCCACTGCCCTTTATTTCCTCCTCTTCCTTCAACTATCTAGTGGTCCTTATAGATATCCGACCTCTGCTTGTCTTATGGATTGATTCCGAATTGTTCTTTCATGAAGGTGGAAGAGGCTAGGCATCTCCACCGCCTTCGTCTACCGAATGCCTGAGGAGAAACCCATCGTTAGCCCTTCTTCTCCGTGCGTAGGAGAATTCGGACAGCCTCTTAGGTTTCTAAAGATGGTGTGGTGGATCCGTATCCATTCTCCAAGAGGACATACCGGACGTAACTGATTGTAGAGTTGCACTAGTGCCTGGCCCTTGTAGGCCTCCATGGTGGGGAGTCCTGAGGGAGAATGCGAAGTTTTTTTTATTTTGCAATGGCTAGCCATAAACCAAAAACTTCCCCTTTTCGTAAGGGTTCTCGTGCCAAACGTTCCTTAGCTCCCCTTTCATCATTCCCTCGCTCGTTGGCCCCTTATTCCAACGAAGTAGACCCAGATCTAGATTATCTCTGCTTTTTTGTCATGAGTTCATCATCCGACACCCGACTTGCAAAAGGCCATGTGTTTGATGATAATTAATCTTTTGAGTCCCGCTGTGGTGAACCCCGCCGGATGTGGTCAAGAGGTAGTGGTGATGTCGTAGTCGAGGTGTCATCCCATTCTTAGCTATCTTCGATAGCTGAAATTCCAGTAACTGTCTCGCCCCATCGGCGTCTGAATTTTGTCAAAGGTATCGTCCGTTCAAACGAACTTAGGGAATACGACCTCACCCGCCTTCAGAGCAAACTCAGTACACAACGTGTCACACACGTAGGCAGGGTAGCTAAAACATTAGGCTCCACTAGAGTCCCAACCGCCACACTGATTTTAACATTTGAACGACAAGAACTGCCGTAGTATATTAAAGCTGGGTACCTCCGTGTCCTGGTAAGTCCCTACATCGAACTAACCAGACGCTGCTTCAATTGCAATCAATTTGGACATGTTGGCCGTGCCTGTTGGCACCCCCGCTCCAGCGTGAATTGTAGCTCTTATTATTATGGCCCAGAATGCACCAAACACCTCACTGTGCCAACTGCGGAGTACCCACCTTCTTATATGAAAAGGAGGTGCTCGCTTTGCGCGACTCTCTACGTCTAGATATAAGAGAGGCCCGCCAGCGTGCTTGAACACAAACCTCACCACTCGGCCGTCTCTTCTCTGACGTTTTACGTGACGCTGGACGAAACCGACCATCACGCTCGAGTTCCGACCAGCCTGAAGCACTTAATTCTACATCTACTCGCAGCATCGGAAACATTCAGGATATGCAGTCGAAACATCGCTCTCACACCGAGATAACCAATGTAGCTCCCCTCTATCCAGCAGCTCTAGCTGGGAGAGACGCTCAGGGTGAGACACTTGAAGACATCAGAGGCTATTTGAAAAAATTCTCAACATCGACCAGTGAAGGTTCATCCACCTGGCCCCGAGACCCAAAGCCCAGTGGTAAGAGGAAGGATTCCTCACCTGGGTCATCGACAACCAATAAGCGGGCAGCCTCTGGAGCTGACTCGGCCGAACTTCAAGAATCTTCAATGGACTCTTCCCCTATGGCTGAACATTCTTTTCCCTTAAGTCCGACCCACCCTTCACAGGACTTAGGCCCCATCCTGATCCAAACAATGGCAGATATACACCCAGCTCCACACACCTCGCTCAGATCGCCTGTTCGTTCCACTCACCCTTCTACCCATGATCCAATGGAAACAGTTGATACTCTAACATCACCAATCGCGGCGGTTGGACCAACTCCGCAGACACCGAAAATACCTTCGACCCATGAATCCGGATCTACCGGCCGAAAATCCCTCCTCGATCTTCCTTTTACAATCAAGGGCCTCGGTCGGTTCTCCAAAACCCTCGAAAAAAAACAAGTGACTGCTCTCTCTAGGATCTCTTCCCATGCAAAAGCAGGCTCCTCAAAATCTGCTCTCCGTTTCCCAAGCTCTTTGGGACGAACCTCAAATACAATATCGGCCACATAAAAGAAAAAGATATCCACAGTGGTATCTAACCGTCCCACATAATATCTTCCATTTTACAATGGAATTGTCAAGGCATTCTTCCAAAGTGGGAAGAACTCAAAATTCTTTTGACGAGTCTCCACCCCAATGTTATTTGTCTTCAGGAGAATAAACTGGGTATACGGCCCTTTCCGCCGGTACCTGGCTTTCTCACTTCCAACTCTATTGGTCTTGCTTGAAGCTCCTCTCATGGGGGGGAGGGGTGTCAATCATGGTATCTTCATCCCCCTACATACTACCCTCCAAGATGTTGCCGTGAGGGTTTTTCTTACTAAGCTTTTTACCGTTTACTCTATTTACCTACCCCCTTGCTTATCATTGTCAAGACCCGACCTTTTAGAACTTATAGACCAGTTTCCCTCCCCATTCTTATTACTAGGAGATTTTAACGTCCGTCACCCATACTAGGGTGACATCACTCGAAATGCCAAAGGCAGTGTTTTAGAGTCTCTTTTATTATCTGACTTTCTTTGCGTTTTAAACACTGGCGATTTTACCTCTTATCATGTCCAGACGGACTCTTTTAGCTGTGATGACCTGTCGGTTTGTTCCCCAGATTGCCTCATGGAATTTCGATGGTCAATTCTTGACGATCTCCATGGGAGTGACCACTTCCCTATTATCTTGTCGGCCCTTCAAGTTAACCCTCATACAACCATGCCCCTTAAGTGGGACTTAGGTAATGCAGATTGGGAATATTTCCAAGAGGCGTCCTTCACAGGTGCATCCTTGGGGACCTTCAATGGAGTGGACGTGGCAGTAGAATTCTTTACATCGACTATCTACAATGCAGCAACACAGATCATCCCACGGAGGCGACCCGCCACGAGTCGCTCAACCGTGCCCTGGTAGACCTCGGCGTGTGCAACAGCTATCAAAATATACAAAATAGCCCATGCCCGATTCCGAGAGAACTCAACTTTGTGCAACAAGGTCGACCGAAATCGAGCTCGTGCGCTTCGTCAGGCTCGCCAAAATTCATGGCGCCGTTACGTTTCATCAATTTCCTCTATGACACCTACCACTAAGATCTGGAAGGGGATTAATAAGATCAGGGGCCGTTATGCTGATCATCAAACACTCACACTCAACTTACACGGCTCCTTGGAGAATGACAGCCTGGTGGTCAGCAATGCTTTTGCTGACCACTTCCGCGCCGTCAACAGTGTCAGCCGTTACGATAAGGCTTTTCTAACCTACAAATCAAAGTAAGAGTTTCATTCTCTCAACTTCACAACAAAATCTAACCTTCCATATAACGCTCTATTCAGCATCCATGAGCTGCGTAGCACTTTGTCCCGTTGCAGATCTTCTTCCCCTGGCCTTGACGAGATCCATTTCGATATGATTCGGCCCCTACATCCACACTCTACTCTCTTCTTACTTGATTTGTACAACCTTATATGGTTGAAGGGTTTTTACCCATCATCATGGCGCATTGGGATCATCCTTCCCTTTGTCAAACCGGGTAGGGACGGGTTGGACGCAGATCACTACCGCCCTATAGCTCTCACCAGCTGTTTGAGTAAGTTGTTGGAAAAAATTGTGTTGGAGCTCCTAAACTGGTTCCTAGAAACCAATCCCCTCTCTCTCCATTTCAATGTGGCTTTCGCAAAGGTCATAGTACCCTTGACCTACTAGTACGTTTCTAGGGATCGGTTCGGAAAGCTTTCTCATTAAAGCACCGAGTCTTGGCAAAATTTTTCGATATTGAGAAAGCCTACGACACAACATGAGATACGGCCTCTTGAAGCAGCTATACGTCTGGGGGATGAGAGGCCTTTTAGTGTCACTTATTGAAAGTTTTTTAGCATCTCGATCCTTCAAGGTACGTGTTGGAGACGCATACTCTGACCTGCAACCCCAAGAGGAAGGAGTTCCTCAGGGCAGTGTTTTAAGTGTCTTATGTTTCATAATTGCCATCAATGATATTATTTCGTCTCTCCTAGAGGGTGTATCGGCAACTCTGTCGATGATTTAGCACTATACTGTTCCTCACCTCGCCTTCCATCAGCAGCGCGTCGGAAACAACTGGCGGTCGATGCTGTATCCAAAAGAGCACAACTTAAGGGATTCCGCTTTTCCACGAACAAAACCAAAGCAATGTATTTCCACCGGGGCAGAGGGGTTCTTGTTCCGCCATCTATCTCCCTACAAGGCGAAGATATAGTGTTTCTCTCCGAATTCTGGTTTCTTGGCGTAACTCTCGATCCAAAGTTATCCTGGTTACCACACCTACACCGACTTCGAACAGGCTGTCTGCGGGCTCTAGACATTTTGAAAGTCCTCACACACACCTGGTGGGGCAGTTACCGCCAAACATTGTGGACATTATACACAACCCTCGTTCAATTCAAATTGGATTATGGCTGTCAAATTTACTCATCGGTTTCCCCTTCAGCCTTTAAAATGCTGAACCCCATTCGATACCTCGGAGTTCGCCTTTCCAGTAGAGTCTTCCGTACTTCTCCTGTCAACAGCCTTTACTGCGAGAGTAGGGTACTCCCTTTGCCCTACCATGGACTTCAAATCTGCATGCGATACCTCTGGCGAGTACAGCAAGCCCCTGTATCAGAGGTCTACATACAGATACCTGTATGCTGCCGAATCAACGGCGGAATATGATAAGTTGCCACTTTACCCTGCCCCTTGAACCTTCGCATAGGAGATTATCTCTCTAACCTGGGTGCTCCAAGGGTCCTTACCCTTCCATCTTTACTGACCCCTAGTTGACGTGGTCCTCTCCCCACAGTATGTACCAACATGTGGAGCCTGGAGAAGTCCTCCATGAACCCTCGCATCCTTAAGAGCCTATTCTTAGAGCATTCGACCTCACACGAACAATGCTGCCCATTATACACAGATGGTTCTAAGTCGGATGGTGACGTGGGTGCCGCAGCCACCTACCCAGGAGGAGAATTCTCAACTCTGTCTTTGCCGCCAGCAGCATCCATTTTTACCGCTGAACTTTCAGCAATCTTTTTAGCCTTTAGACACATCCAAATTTTACCTTTTAGTGATTTTGTCAATTTTTTCTGAGTCAAGGAGCGTCTTCCAGTCAATTAGATCTTTAATGTGACCCATCCCTTATTCACAGAAATTCGCAACTGGCTGATTCAAAATGTGTCCTGATATAATTATTTTTTGCTGGGTTCCTAGGCAACGAGAGGGCTGATCGGCTGGCCCGCTCAGCACATTCTGTGTCCCCTGAGAACTCGGCTATACCTTTTAGGAAATACTTTCTTTCAATAAGAAAATATATTTTTCAACTGTGGCAGAATGAATGGGATGACTGTTCATCGTCCAAACTATACAAAATTAAAAATTCTATTCACTCTTGGCCCTCGAGCCGTCCTAGAATGCGGTCGTTGCAGAGTTCGCATTAACCACACGAGACTTAGGGCAATCTCGTTTCGGGTGATGTTCATATCAGCCCTTGCTGTCGTTATTGCGGTGGGGACCAATCGGTTGCCCACCTTTTATTGGATTGCACCCATTTCGCCATTCCGGTTGTCCCGTTTCCCGACCATTTTAAGTATCCCTCAACACACCCGTCTTCGATTCATATTGGCCGAAGAATCTTTTAACCTTTCGTTTTTAAAATTTTTGTCACAAAGTTGTCTCTGCCATCTTTTATAGATGATTTGCCTCGTTTTATCCTAGCGATAAAATAAATAAATATATATATATATATATATATATATATATATATATATATATATATATATATATATATTGTATTCCTTCTGTGGAGGGGCGGCAAACTTTAGGGCCTTCCCGGGCGACAAAAACACTAGCTACGCCACTCAACGCTCACCAGGAGCGAGACACCACCATGGGCGACCCCGCCAGGAGGTGGTAGAGTTAAAGACAGTGAAATAACGAAACTTGGGGGGAAAGGACTATTCTCGGGTTTGGTTTCCTACAAGCATATAACATATGGTGATATTTTAGATACTAAAGAGAATTCCTCCCATTCAGGATGGATCCCCTGACAGTTCCATTGAAGAATTACTGCCATCACTCAGACCGGAGAGAGAACACTGTCGAGATAGTGCGAGGAGCAAAGGAGCCCTTACGAACAAGTGCCGTGCGAGAATCTCCCGGCACGGGAGTTCTAGAAACAGTCTCAGAACGGTTAGGCAACCCAGATTTAGAGGGGTGGGGGCTAGTATTGCGGATGCTAAGTTTGTTTCGACAGATCAAAGTCATTGGCTCATGACCCGGATGAAAGGGAAGAGAGATTTGCTCGTATCATCCACCCAGGGCGGGGAGGATTAGCACTCCGAATGGAATGTGTGCAACTCACTTCTGTTGGGAGGTCTAAAGTCTTCGTTTCGGAGGGCTTCTAAGGAACACGGCTAACAGGAAGTGTAGATAGAGTATTGTTTTGGTCGAAAGGTAGTGGTAAAGAGACTGACGCCTAGTTACTTTCTGGGAGTAGGGAAATATCTCTATGTATGAAGGATACACCGCCTCCTCCTCCCGAGGGAAGGTCGAAAGTTTCATAAAATAAAGGAAATGCTGCACTTCATCTGAGGTTGAATTTTCTTTAGGTAGATTGCTCACCCCTTTTTGTAAGATCGCTTTCTAGAGGGGAGAAAAGAGGCCTTATGCTTGTGCCACAAGACCTCATTCATGACTACGTCAGATCAGGGTGCCTAAGTAGATTCGATATACGAGTTAATGGCGTCCAGAGACTAGTGTCATCCGGGGATTTGGCACACACTGCCGGCGCAGGTGCGATAAGGCTCGCAGAGTTAGGGTGTATACTAGGGGAGCAGACCTATATCTGGATAAAAGACCATGGTTATACAGCGGAGGATGGTGGTGCTGCATTCCGGGATTATAATTAAACAGCTGAGGTAGTGTAAGAGATATGTAGACTAGCAGGGCGAGTGCGCTGCCGTGCGTAGGACATCGGGAAAACCTCATGCCGGGCGAGATGAATTTCTCCCGGACTACTCGCCGGGCCTCCGGCATATCCACCTTAGCAGAATCACGAACAGCTAAGACCTCATTTTAAAAGATAAATATGCGAAGACTTCGAGGAAAGAACACTATGGGACTCTTCAGAGTTGGTACAGTGTCGGAGATGGTCGCAGGAATAACCATGGTAGGCCTGCGCGCAATCCACGCGAGCGCAGGGGTGGCGACGGCCTGTGCTTATGACCAAACGTAAGACGGCTAAAGCAGGTTTTTGGATCAGATATATAGGTTTTGCTCCGTCTTTAGCGTTGGGAGACCCCGACGCTCTAACGTTAGGAAAATCGTTGGAGTGTTTTCCCAGATCCCACCAACGGTTCGCTGTGGTCTATGAATGTCAATAATCCGCTGGTTAGCGAGCTTTAACAAGCCTTTTAAAGTTCTCCATTAAAACGGATAACGACCTTCATTGTGTTTAAGGTTGGGTGGGACGAGACGGCAATCTCAGAACGAGCAAGGGTGTTGAGTTTGTATGGAATCATGTTGGGGCGGAATGTGACCTCCATTATCAGGGCTCCATCATTACTTGACCACGAGCGGCGAGGTTCGCCGCAACGTTCAAAATTAAGCCATCACAAATATTAAACTTTGATAGGGGCATGTCAGATTTCGATCAAAGGACTAAAGAGCGATGGGAGCCCAAGTCATGGTCTACCTCTGAGGAAAAGGGATCTGCCGAGAGAAAGATCCCGAAGCGCGATACTTCTGCGAAGTATCTCCATATACTAATAATTATATAGGGTGGCAGTCCCGTGCAGAACAGAACCCACCTACGCAGCCGCATCGCCCGTTGCAATGTTTTAAAAACGGGAGGTTGCCTTCGGGACTTTCCCTTCGAGGGCGCAAAGGCCATCGCGCTGGGCAGCCGCATTCCGGGCACCCACATCCAATAGAGCGCGGTATAGCCACGGAGCGACACACCGCGATGAGGCAGGGCGGTGCCCCAAGACTAAAAAATCCAAACTTAAACCTAGAACACGCACAAGCAGCCACACATCATTCAGTCGCACACTACAACCGACCACACATACGCTCAGGCTCAATTAATCACACTTGAACTGGACAGGAGATAACGGGGGACTGGAGGAGACTATGAATAACATACTATAAATAAAGGACGATGAGGGGGGGGAGGGTTATAGTAAAATACCTTCGCAGTCCGCTCTAACGAGCGAACCGAGCCTTCAACGACATTCAGGAGCACTCTCGCAGCCATCATCTGGAAACACCGCGAGCGTAGAAGGAGAACAATGAAGGACAACTAAAGTGATCCATAGTAACCAATGACTCGCCTTCCTCACGCAGAACAAGGCTGAGGAGGATTGATGAGCCATTGTCTAAAGATCATAATCCAGATCCTAAGGAGCTGAAAAAATACCCGAATATGAAACTAAATGCAAATACGACCAGATCTCCAGGCTAGAGAAACCAGTCCCAAGGAAGTCAATTTCATCGGAGAAGACTCGCGATTAAGCCCAAGAAAATGAAAACTGGATGAAGACACCAAGAAGGGATAAACAAGGTGTACTGTGGTACGCTTAGGGAAAACTCTGAACACAATTCATGTAAATAAATACGATAAACAAAGAACACACCAAGAATGGACAAACACGAACAAAGATACTCGGGTTAAAGCTCATACATCAACATAACTACATGCATGCTCTAAAACACACATTTATCTAAGTGAATAAATGAGGACAGATTAGACGGACCTCCCATCGTTAAAACCTCGATGGGAACATAAACAACACTGCCCTAAATAGGCGGTTCTCTCGCTACCTATCGAGAGGTGCGCTGATACTGGTAAGTAAATTATGGCCTCTTAGTTCGGATTCCACGTTAATCAGTAGGTCCAAAATTATCAAACTATTCCATTCTCGTCTCTCCTCCTCCCTCCTGTACGGATGGGGGTGGGGGCAACTTAGATCGCCTTCCTTCGTACTGCTTTTTTTTCTCGCTTCCCCAATTTCATTTTCTCCCTCTTCTTTCTCGGTCTTTCCTTCTCCCTCCTCCCTACCAAACGTGGTGGGAGCTGGAGAGCGTTGAGAGGGGTCTAACTCGGGGTCTTCCCCACTCTGCCCGATCAGGAAGTAGAAGATCTGCGGCCGATTCTTCTATACCTTTCACACCATTGAATCCAGATGCTCAAACGATTATCAACGCAATTTATAGATTGATTTTAAATAAGTTTTATATATCAGTTAACCTAAAATCAGACAATGGTTCGGTTCCCCAATTCAAACTAGCGAGGACTCATAAAACTTTCCATATCATCCTGTGTCCAATTTGTAAGGCAATCCCAAATTTAGAGACTAATATTAGCCCGCCTTCAATCAAATACAAATGATTCCAAACCCCAAACTCAACCCAGGTGGGTACTATTGATAAAGATAATTTGGATTGTTTTATGTTACAAACTTCTTTGGTCGGTTAATTGTTCAATCCATTCCGATTTTTTCCCCCAATTCTGTGCACATTTAGTTTTATCGAAAATCCAGTGTAGGATGAGCATGCAATCAAACACCACGAAAATCTAAATAAACAATCTTAACGTTATTATAGCGGTTGTACACACGTATCAATGTAATTAATTTTATAAGGATAATCAAAATTCAAATCAAAATACTAATCGTATATAAAGTAACTAACAATTTTTTCAATAAAATTGCATAAAAAGTCATAACGGAATAACAGACTAATATAACGTCTCGAGGCTAAAATTACATTAAATTTTATATTTACCGATATGATTAATAAATTAAGATATATAAATGCATTACAAAAATAGTCATTTACAGATAAGTGCGAAAACATGAATGATATGATAACGAAGGCATTCAGGGGTCCAGATATCCGTATATGGCATAATGCATTTGGCCATCTATGGGCAAAGCTTACCATACATGGCATTTATCAATCGGATTCATCTTCGAGCCGATATTACAACCCCAATCTTTGGAAAATTCATCGAAATTACTGAAAGGTCCGTTTACCCTAAACCTTCCGGGTGAGTGGACCCCCGTTAAAATCCGGATCTTGAGGGATTCCGGACGATACTTACTACACCACACCTGGGCGCTGGAAATCCAGAATAGTTGGGTAGGGGTGTAATTTAGGCCGGGTAATTTAAGTTCGGCCCCATTGTTGACAACCCATTTATGATAGGCTCTGTAGGCTTCTTTGATTCCTCCGTTATCTGCTATGTTTTCTCCCTGAGTGTTGATGCCATTAAGCTGCCATTGAAACACAAAGAAACCATTAAAATATCTGATTCAGTCCAATTAATTCCCTTTCAGTAAAGTCCCCTAAAATCTCAAGGTGTTGCCACCAATTCACACCGTCTAATGCTTATCGCCAGGTGTTGCCACCAATTCACACCGTCTAATGCTTATCTCCAGGTGTTGCCACCAATTCACACCGTCTAATGCTTATCTCCAGGTGTTGCCACCAATTCACACCGTCTAATGCTTATCTCCAGGTTTTGCCACCAATTCACACCGTCTAATGCTTATCTCCAGGTGTTGCCACCAATTCACACCGTCTAATGCTCATCCCCAGGTGTTGCCACCAATTCACACCGTCTAATGCTTATCTCCAGGTGTTGCCACCAATTCACACCGTCTAATGCTTATCTCCAGGTTTTGCCACCAATTCACACCGTCTAATGCTTATCTCCAGGTGTTGCCACCAATTCACACCGTCTAATGCTCATCTCCAGGTGTTGCCACCAATTCACACCGTCTAATGCTTATCTCCAGGTGTTGCCACCAATTCACACCGTCTAATGCTTATCTCCAGGTGTTGCCACCAATTCACACCGTCTAATGCTTATCTCCAGGTGTTGCCACCAATTCACACCGTCTAATGCTTATCTCCAGGTGTTGCCACCAATTCACACCGTCTAATGCTCATATCCAAGTGTCACCATTAATTCTCAGTCTAATGCCTATGTCCATGTGGAATTCCAGCCTACTTTGACCTCAAAACCACGGATCGCTACAGCATTTGGCAACCGACCTAAAGTCGAGAGAAATAGAGTCCCCAGCCATTAACTAACCATGCCAGATGTGGCTAAACTAAACCAGGCGAGAAGTGCGGTTCCCACTCTGCTATGTCATAGCCCGGATAAGCGCCGTCCTCTTACCTTCATTCCGTTTTCTGGGGCGGTGTAATTTCCGTACTGTTCGATGATGCATTTCGCCTTTTCCAAGAACTTCTCCTCCGTGGTCGGTTCCCACCAGTTTTTCAAGTTACCAACATCATCGAACTGCTTTCCCTGTGTCGAAAAGAACCGGGTCAATGATACGACACTAATCAAGGTCAATTCTTCAGATATATTTATTCCGGAGACTGGTTTCTATCATCACTGGTGATGGAAGTCAGTCCCATCTGAAAATAGTCTCCAGGGTAAAGATACACCGACGAAACTGAGTTTCCTCACTAAAAAACAATTTAATACAAAACCTTGACAGAAAGTATCTCCCTCTGTAGTTATTTTTCATAGTATGGCAGATGGAAAAAAGTGGGGAGAATACTACCTGGTCATCAAATCCGTGGGTGATTTCATGCCCAATGACAAATCCAATTCCCCCGTAGTTCATATACTTGGGTCTGTCTGGCTCAAAAAATACTCCTTGAAGGATGCCGGCAGGGAATTCTACAAAGGATAATCATTATATCATGATGTCAAATGTTTCCCACCATAAAAGGGGGCTTGCAAACTAACGGTATTAAAATTACACTGATGACCCCTCACACCTGTGCCCCTATTAAGCACAATGTGACCAAGCTTTTTTTTTTCCTCGAGGCTGATTAACTAGTCCGCGATTCTTTCCGCCCATTTCCGAAGTACGTTAATACGATTGCGGGAAAAATGGTTTACGATGGTGGTCTATCAGACCAGAGACCTTTATCTTGGCTCAACCTCCTTTTACGACGTGCACCGAAAGACTTAAGGTATTCTTCCTTTCCCACATGCAAACAACATTAAGACATCGAAATACTCGTATATCAACCGTCATTAGATGCAATTTGTGCATTATCTATGAAAGCGAATAATCAAAAATCCTGCATATTTATATGAAAACAACTAAAAAATTTAAGTAATTTACAAATTTCCTAAAAGCTTGATATAAAAATACCTCTACTTTTTAACGCCTCTAATCTATAACCTTTTTAAAATAAAACCTATAAAAAAACCGCTTAATATTTTCTTGACCGTTCTTTGCCAAATAGTTCCAATCAACTCCTTAGAATTCCTTTTTTTTAGAGCCCTGGTCAATGACCGAATTGCTTCTCAATCCTCAATTAAATGCCTCTAAATTCCCTATACTGTATAATCAATTTAAGTTTCCTAAGAATGCTATTTGATAACCAAATCTATTCTATCTTTTATACCATTTCTTATCATCCGCATTAGAATGAACACAGTTTTCAAAACTTCAATTTTACTTGTCGAGTTTAAAGATTAGAAAACAAGGATGATTAACGAGGGCATTTGAATATACAAGGTGAATACAGTACCATCCAAATAGATCAGAAAATTCCCTTACTTATAGAGTTTTCGATAGAACTGTAATAAGCATTCACAACAGCTACGGAAGCTTGGCGTTTCCATTCGAGTTTATCAACTTTTTCTCGGAGTTTGCTGAAGGAGTAATCCGTTCCAAAGATCCCAATTCGTCTCATGTTCTCCAAAAGTCCTTTGGGCTCGACCAAAAGCTGGGGTAAAAAAATTTTGATTCTTAATTTATACAAATATGGTATATAAAATTTGAGGGGGTATATGTGCACAAAATGTAATTTTGAAGGGTAGATTTGATCTACTGAGCTTAAGAAAGGGGAGGGGGTAAGTACGACAAGGATGCTTTAATGAAGGATGTTTGAAACACTATTTTCCATGTTTGGTGGACTATTGCCCAGGAATAAACCCCTGACATAAGCGGATATATGTAAACCCTTTCCCTGGAATTGATGGATCTGCTATGCTTTAAAGCTTTCTACCTTCTATTAAACCCCTACACGCTTATATCGTGATGACGACATTGTATTAAAGTCAGAAATTCTAGCCTGAAATAGTCATACTAGAAATGAAAACTATTAAAACAAATATTAATTATTAAATAAATAAAATTAAATTAGGTACTCTAATAAAGACCGTTAACTCAGTGTGGAAGGACTTGTGAGCGAGGTAGCAAGAGAGATCAATGAAATGGGAGATAATAAAGGCTGCAATTGCAAACTCAATTTCGAAATCAAATAATACATCCGATCAAAAGTAAACTCTTCCATCCAACGAATAGTACACACATCCAAAAGTACAAAGTGGAGTCCCATAACCATTTCTAAAGACTACTAGACGACAGAGACCACAAAATGGAAACCTTCATACAAGGTTGAAAATACAAAAGTGAGCTTCTTATATATGACGCAAGGCATTGATCTATGTCGCCATTTAAATGTAACCGATTAGTTTATTGCAAAGAAAAAGCCTTTCAACAAAATACCATAAAGTCCGTTCAAAATCTTTTATTTCATCTTTCTAACCACCAAACACACAAGATAACATCCTCATACTGTGAAAGATAATGAAAATTCAAAGTACTATTGCATATATCTATTCCTAAAGTAGTTTAAAAGAAAATTGTTTTAACCTTTTCTTGGTTTCAAAACTCACTCCAACTAGTATTTACGGATGACAAAATTGGCTATCGTTTTGTCATCCTAAACCGTTCGCTTACTTTAGCGTAATGCTCGGTGAGCTTGTCATCCATAAGCAGCTCTTCTGGATAACCAATATGTGGTCGGATTGCTTTAGCTTTCGATAGGGCTTCCTTCCTAGTTATGTTGTCCATCCAGTCAATTGCATGAAGGATCGTGTCAAATTCAGCTCTCACGTAGTCCACCAATTCAACAGCTTGAGATTTAGCTTCTTCATTGAAAAAGTTCTTAACGTACAAACTTCCCATGGCGTACGATAGTCTGTAATAAATTAGTGCCAGTAATAGTTATGTTGGTCTCATGAGAGCTCATCAGCATTATATATAACAAGCGCGGATTTCGTATGAAAGGCAATTACTTCATTACATAATACTCGTACCTAAATCGTATCCTCTACTATTAAAATAACACGAATTAATAAATGATTTATAGTAATTGCAGTTAGGAATAATTATTACTGTAAAAAAGGATGGAGGAGAAAGTTGAAAAAATAGTACATTTTGTTTCCTCGTTATTTCTGCAACATTCTTAATCCTTCTTATCCTTTGGAAGAAGTATCGAACGACTGATGGCAACTCTCTAAGCCGTGCGCCGGTTTAGATCACTCGGGGATAATTCGCTAACAGAGCAAACAAGATTGAGTGAAACGGCCCAAATTCTAGTCATTATTGGCTCTATAAGACCTAGCCCGTGGTTACGAATAGTCTTACTGTGATCAACACATCAACCCTCCACGCTACGTTTATCTCTTTCACACCTCACCACACACTTCCCCTGCAGTGGCTCTTATTTTAATAAAATTGAAATAATTTTTTTTTAAATTCTCGTCAATGATACATGAACTGGCTAGTCATATACTCCTATTCTGTCCCTTATAAAGACCTTCCACCTATAGATTTTTTTGCTCGGGAGTCCAAATTGTTTAGGGACTTTGACCGTGGCCAGTGGGAATAAAGAATTCACATGAAGAAAGACTAATGTCAATCAAAATCTTGTCTACTTTAGGTAAATCGAGGTATTTTTTTAGGGAAACTATAAGGAAGACTCGTTAACTCCGCTGGACCCTCTTTCACAAACCACAAAAAGACGAATTCAATAGAATCTCTTTAGAGCGAAGCAAATATAATAAAATAAAACTATCTTCTTAAGACTTATTGGACTGTCAAAGCTTATGAAAATATTTCACCCGGGGATCTTCTAACTTAAACAGCAATCTTGGAATTTTAGGCCTTTTGAATCCTAGGCTTTATAACAAACCATCGAAGATACCAGTAAATATATATATAGATACCAGTAAAAAAATAAACATGTATATATATACACACACACACACACACACACACACAAAAACAGAAAAAATCTTACTTGGATGAAAGAAAACCCATACACTCCTTCCACCTGGGTGGTCGCGTCGTCTTTCCTGTGAGTTTTGTATTGTAGGCCATCTGGATTGCTCGAATGTCTTCCGATAAGTAAGAAACGGAAGAAGATACAACTCTCCACAACATGTAGTTCGCTACAACCCTGAAAATTACAAGGACGCATTTGCAAGGAATAATAAACGGCAAGCTCGCAGTCAAGAACAAGTTGCTGCTGATGATGAGGATGACGGAGCCTACAACATAGATTGTAGGATAAAAGGATTCCTTAATGTCCCAAGCGGTCGAAGGGAACCTTTTATCCTACAGCCTGTAGGCCCCGTCATCGTTACCGCAATTAAGGGAGGCCGCGTCCTCTCTGAGACTGCCCTGAACGGCAAGAACAATCTACATATTTTAAGACCCAAGAGAAATAGAGCGCCGGCTGTCTATAAAGAAACTGCGAATTTGGATGAATAAAGGCAAATAAAAAGTGATAGCATAGATGTCTATATTTATATAAACTATATATTATGCTAAAGGTAAAAAAAAATAATGGCTGCCCTCGAAGTCTGCTCCGTCAATATCACAGCAAATTTCAAATCAGGTCATTTAGGACATGGATCAAATCAGTGTCCTCGGCAGACGAGGCACATTACAAACCAGGGTCCCAAGTAATCACACGACGCGTCTGGGTCATTCACCACCCTCGAGCATCCAACTACCCTAGTGATCATCTTATGAACCTGGTTTGTCCAATGCCCTCCTCATCGGACGACCCCGCCCTTTAGCACCTGAAGAAACCATTTTTTTTTCCTATTTCATTTCTGGGATATATTTTTTAGGGAATCGATGCTAAGAAAAATGATAATTCCTCTTTTTTACTAAACTAGTAAAACGTCGGTGATTCGTCCTTCACCTTAGAGAGCGCAACCACACATACTTGTTTGCCATCTCTTTTATGATGGTAGATTCATCTTATCCCATATCTTAAGAGGTACAAAATCCATTGAGCTAAGAGGTAAATCAGCTTTGTTGACCATGGGTCACTTCGTTGAACCAAGTACCTCAATGAACCAGTTGTACCCATTTCAGAACAACTCAAAGAGAATCGGTTTGGTACTTATGATCTCTTTTACATGCTTGTTCTTAGGGTTTACTAACGCCCCTACCTGTCAAAGTATGGGAAGCTGATGTGGTTTGCTTATGTAGTGTGTCATACATAACCTTTTCAGTATTGCCCTCATGAAAAAACTTCTATGGTCCCTAAGAAGAGCTCCCTTCGTCGAGGAACGGCAGACAGTTCCGAAGAGTTTCACGCATTTAAGATGCTTCGATACCGAACAGAAGCGCAATTCTCCCTGCCCTCGATACGAAGCGAAATAGGTAAAGGTCTTTACCTTTTGGGCGTCTTCTTAAGGATCTTTGTGAAATTTTTGAAATAATTGATGTCACTAACTCCGATTCTTTCTGTATCATCGACCTGCAGGAAAGTATAAGGAAAGAGGCATCATAAAGGCGTCTAAGATTGTTTTTCTCAAAAAAAATCAAAGAAACAGTCAAGAATACCGGTGACCATTTAATTCTTCTGCCACCGATTTTATCCCATCACTGAACGAAGGGTCACTATAGTATACGGCAAATAGCCACTTATGGCAACTGGTTCTTCTAATTTTGGTTGAATCACCATACCAATGACCAGCTACCCAGGTGAGTTTCTCGACTCTGGACTGCAGTGACTCAAGGCTTTGGTTTTTAATGATATGGAAACCATAGAAACCCATTATATGTTAGTATGAAGTTTCTGCAAAACAACCCTACCAAAACACCCTGTATTTTACTTTCAACGGCAATTAGGGCGGCTCTATTATTGATGAACAGGAATCACCATAACAACCCAACCCTTAACCCTTTACAATTTCCTATTATCGATTCGTTCGTTCAGAAATCTTGCCTCAACCTTCCCAAAGCATCCATTTCCATTCTTGTCCAAATTTCCTAGAAAACAACTTATAAGGTACTTAAATGTTTTATACTTTACCTTTAAAGGCGATGGCAGGAGAGTATTTGCGTACTCAACCCAAGGAATGTCAGGAATTATGGCAGCCAACTCGCCCATTGACATAGTGTTGTAAAGTCTTGTCATATTCCGGCGTTCTTCACGTGCGAGGGAAATCTAGAATAGAGGAAAATTTGCTTTAGTTTGAGCTCCGCTAAGGATGAACCGATAGTCCAGACATCATTACTTGATTGCTCCACAAGATGCAAGTTAAATCGGAGAGCCAAAATAGCGAGTAGTTTCTTCTTACATATATTTCTATAACTCTATAAATAGACCATATAAATGACTCTCCTAATCTAGTGAATTTCATGACTCTGGAGGTGGTATCTCTAATTTCTTCCTCTACTTATCATAAGCCTCTTTAATGAGCTTAGATCATACGAAAGGCCTATTATAAGCCCGCAATTCCCTTAACTGGTTGTGGAGTTTTGCGTTAGGACAAATCTACATTTACAAAGGAACCCACATTCGCAAGTTCAGTTTGGAAGTCTAGAACAGCTCTCATTTCTTCGTTAGCTCTGTCAGGATCCGCTCCAAGCAGAATGGCAGAATCGATCATATACTGGAGGTAACTTTGAACATCCGAATCATTTAAGCCCCTCAAGATGTATTCACGTGAAAGACCGACACTCGGTTGATCGAACTGTGGAGAATAACAAAAAAAAAAAAATTAAAAAAATTGAAAATCTTGATAAGGAAACAAACTAAAAACCCCCAAAATGGTAGGGAGGAGAAATGAGAGAAGAAATAAACCAACGTATCCAATGTGGTTGGTATAACTGGAGAAGGGTCTTGGAAGTAATCTGTGACAGAAGAGTCTCCGTAAAACTAAAAGGCAAAGTCCATACGGCAGTGGCGAGACCCGTAATTACTTATGCACTGGAAACAGCGCCACAGAAGAAGACGGAAGAAATAAGGCTCGGTGTGGCCGAGATGAAGATGTTGAGGTGGATGTCAGTGTGACCCTGAGAGACAAATGAACACATTCGAGGATCGGTGAAAGTAACCGAACTATCAAGTAAAGTACAAGAATCAAGATTGAGATGGTTTGACCACAGTACAAGAAGAAGCTGAAGAGCGGCATGTAGTAAGGGAAGTGATGGATATGGAGATAGAAAGGACCGAAGAAGAGGAAGACCGAAAATGAGATGAAAAGAGACTACTCTGAGGGACATGAGAAAACAGTACTAAATAGAAGTAGTGCACTAAACAGAAATCTTTGGAAACGACTCAAAGAACGGCGCCGTCCCTTCCCCCCCCCTCCCTCATACGAGTCACCGGTGGCTCGTATAACTGACGAAACGCCTTAGCCCTGTGAAATGGCTCTATATAATCCCACTGAGTTCTATTGTAATAGAGACGCCAATATTACCAATGCCCAGGACAAAGGAAACTGCATTCTTTATTAATTTTTGATAAATAGTTGTTCAAACGGATTTTTTTCACAAACGCGATATCGACACATTTGGCTCTTATAAGAAACAAATTTAGATGAATGTTCAAATTAATTGAGATTCTGAACAGCAGCAATAACAATAACAACGACAATAATAACGATAGGAAATATCGTTGCATGGTGACCTTCAACGTCATAAGCCTTCATAAAGCGCCTGTCGATCACTTAAGGAAGGCACCGAGGGAAGGAGGGAGAATGGTGTGTAGCAGCAGGCAGATATTCCACTCTCTCGGAGCAAAAGAAGGTTAAGAACAGACGAGTACGAGGAACAATCAGTAGAGAGGGAGGGAGGGAGGGAGGGAGTGAGGGAGTGAGGGAGGGAGGGAGGGAGGGAGTGAGGGAGTGAGGGAGGGAGGGGGGGAGGGGGGGGGGCAGACTTATTAACCCTAAATGTGTTAAAAAAAGTCGCGAGCATAGGACGCAACGTCATGGTATGGGGGGTGTTTTCGTCTGAAGAAGTTGGTCCGATACTGCGAATAATTGGAACGGTAAATGTGTACCGAAACGTCCTAGAGAAACATGTTATACCTTCACCCCCAGCATCTCAGAACCAGCCAGCAGTATTTATGCAGGGCAATGAGCCATGTTATACTGCAAAGCGAGTAAAATACCATTTCAAATTAGAAGATATCGAAGGAAGTAATGAAGTAGCCTGAACCTAATTGAGAAACTGGAAGTTCATTGGAGATGGTTTGAGACCAGCAACATTAGGATGTGGCGGATGTTTGGACAAAAATTGAGCAAGGATGCAACATAATAACACCAGAATTTTGCACAAGACTGGGAGGTCCTGCGGTCGTCATTCCGCCAAAGTAATAGAAAACAAAAGCTTCAACACTTCATTAACCGTTTTAAGTTTCATAGTTGTCAAATCTAGCTTTGTTTCTAGTGTATTTGCTTGGTAATTAATTATGTGAATGATCGTTCTTTTATTTTGCACGCGTCGATATTTTGTTCAGTTTATTTACTCTAATTTCTTTAATATACGATTGTATCAAAATCTTCATAAAATATTAAATGCATTCCTTTTTGTACTGTAGTAGCTGACATCTTGCTAGCTCCTAGAAAAGTTCCTGAAAATGCAGTTGGCATTTCCCCGTCTAAGGGATTATGCATCTTGGCTTTAAAATTATGTACGACATTCCGATATTGTTTACCCCACACGATGTACGATTTATTTCAACCAATCACAACCCTCGTCTGACGCATTTTAAATCAACCAATCAGTATCGACCTCCCTCGTTCCTCGGCTCTCTCGCACTTACAATCCATTTGTGTATTCTCTACCCGCCGGACAAGTTCCCCCTCCCCCTCTGAGGTTATAATTCGTGCAACGTATTCAGTGGCTATAACATTAAAATTTGCCAACTATAATCTATAACAAATAATTTTCCACATTGCTATACCATTCATATTAATGTAAACCAACTCGTATGCATTTCCGTTGTATCGAATAGTCTTTTTAACCACTCAATTAATTAATTGATTTGTACCATTCATAATTACCATACTGTTTAATTGTTAATTTTAAAAATAAACTTTGTAAAATTAGAACGATTACTTGCCCTGAAACTTCGCGGTTACCTCGTGCTCTCTTCAATCTATTCCTTTTTCATTTAAAGCAGGGTTAACGACTTATTCAGGCTAACTGTCATTAACGAGTTCAAACCCAACATACGAGGGGCGGTCAATAAGTTTTGCGAATCGGTAGGGCAAAGCAGAGGAAGGGGGATGGCTGTTTAGGGGGGAGGATTAGGACAAGTCAGGACCTGCAGCCGCACGCTCCTGCCTCTTCTATTTAAGAAGCAGTAGCTGATCGCAGATCGTCAGTCACAAATTTTTCAACAATGGAGAAGGTTGAGCACCGCGCAGTGATCAAATTTTTGACCAAGAAAGGCAAGAATGCAAAAGAGATCCATGAACGCATGGTTGCAGTGTACACCAACACCGCCCCTTCCTATACAACCATTGCTCGCTGGAATAGGGAGTTCCGCCATGGCCGTGAGTCCCTTGAAGATGACCTTCGTCCAGGACGCCCGTCAGACGTGACCAACGAGGACAATGTGGCCCGTGTGGAGAGGATGATTCTCGAAAATCGACGGGTGAAGGTCGAAGAAATTGAGCGAGAACTTGGAATATCACATGGAAGTGTTATCAACATCATCCACGACAATTTGGCCATGACCAAGGTCTCTGCCCGTTGGGTCCCTAGAAACCTCACGCCCCATGATCGACTTCAACGTCGTCAAAGTCAACAAGGCCAGAGTTGCACAAGTTGCCCTGCACGAGTGCGGATTTGAGGAGCTCAACCATCCCACCCTACAGTCCAGATCTGGCCCCTAGCGACTACTTTTTATTCCGCCAGCTCAAGACTGCACTGCGTGGACGCCGGTTTGGGGACGATGAAGATGTCCAGCTCGCCGTCCAGCAGTGGATTGAACAGCAGTCTACAGATTTCTGGTTGTCGGGAATTCGAAGCCTCAGGGACAAGTCCCGCAAGTGCATTGAAGTCGAGGGTAGTTATGTTGAAAAATAATAAAAAACTTTTCCTCATATCTCGTTTCCTTATGACCGAATTGTGAAACTTATTGACCGCCCCTCGTATATTGCTTTAGTACCATGGAAATTTCATTTGCCTACATATTTTCGAAGATATTTTAATAGCGGAAAATCGTTCTCTTATTTTGCTCAGTAGTGCAGATACTTTAATCCTTGATAAATTGATTGGGTAATGTGTTCAGTGCTATATTCGAGGAATGACAGAATATTGAAAACAATCTGTTTCACCTCCCATACAGTTATATAATTGGAAGATTCGAATGCCTGAGAATGTTTTAGTTTTTCGCTTCTGCAATTTCCCTTTTTTTAGTTACTTTGAACTCAAATCTTCAAATTTTCACTTCCCTTAACTTTACTACATAGGAAGCATTTTTCAAAACCTTACTGACCGAAATGTATTTGATGGGTTTTTGCTTTTATGTAATAAATAAATGAATAAAAACTTGTTAACACGGGTTGACCTGCATGACTGAACGAGGTCTGTTACAACACCGACTATTACCGCCGTTGGAATAAATAAATACCCACTCCCACCCCTATTCCCTTACCCAGATGATCCTCCAGGTGGAGTTTCGGACGTCTGTCGTGACCGAGAAATCAAAGAGGTAATCCGCCGAGTAACCCAATTTCCGATTCTTGTAATTAATTTCAATCCAGGAGAAATTAGCATCATTCCACGTTGGTCCAACCACCACTGGCCACTCGCCCAACTCTGTCAAGATGGCCCTCAGAGGTTCGAGCCCCATCTTCTTGATCTCGGCTGAAAAATAAATTGAAAGGTCATATGCAATTAACCAAGGGAGACGAGCACAGGAGAGTCGAGAGACCTCCCGATACCGCTCAAATTATATGCCTTCCACACTCCTTCAATTTTACTCTACACTTTTCACACAAATGTTTGCAAAGGATTCCTAGCGGAAGTCCCCTCATCGGTTTCTTCTTTATTATTTTAAATAGACAAAAATTGTTAATTTCAGGAAATCCACCTCAAAAGATTCGCTCTGGAAAGAAGATTGCTAGCTAAAGGGACAAAGAAACCCTGAATTGGGAAGATGGACAAGTTACTTGTTATTCAGAATTTCTCAAGGACAAGAGAACGGGGTATCCACTAAGTCAAGATAATAGAGTATATACGCTAAGAACGTCAATCTTTTATCGGGAGATGCCAGAGATTGACGCAAACAGCGAATCAATCCCGTACCTCTGTCCATACAGGATGTGTACAGATTCTTGACGAGCGCAGAGGCTGGAGGGTCTTTGTCTGTGACTTCCACTTCGACCAGAAGGCGGAGTTTCTCTCTCAGTTCATCCTGAACCACGGAAAACATCGTCACGGATGACTTCTCGTCGGGTATGATGGTTTTCTTGACGAAATTTCCGCAGGCAAATTGGAAGAAGTCATCACATGGCGTCGCGGTTTCGTTCATTCTTTCAATCACGGCCGCAGCTGCGAACGGAGAAAGGAAGCGTTGGTTAAGTTCGACTGGCTTAGGTTAGGATGGATCGGGTTTTTGTTTTCGTTGTTCACAATAAATGTTATTGGCGAACAATGGCCTATCTAAAAGGATACCCATTCCTTTAATTAAACCATCTTCCATATCTATCTATCCATTTTCTGGTCCTTTTTATTTGTATATTTACTTATTCAGGTTGATTTATCCTTTATAGTGCCCTTATAGTGTTCTACCTTCTAATATCCATCTTTTATACTACTTAGCCTATTTATTAACAAAGAATAAAGGGAGGACAGATGAAGGTAAGCGTGGATGAAGAGAACAAGGTCTGCTGACCAAAAAGTCGCGTGCTCTCACTTATTCTGATTTATGACCTTACTACCTTCAAAACTTTCAATAATTCCCGGACTAACCTTGGGAGGACTTTGGCAATTATATTATTCGGAAGAAAATATAAAACAACAAAGGTTTCAAATTTCTTTAGAATCGGCCGAATAGTTGTTATTGCCAAAGCAAAATAATTCCCTAGCTAACCTTGGGAGGACTTCGTCAATTATATCATTTGAAAGAGAATGTAAAACATAAGAGTTTCAAATTTCGTTAGAATCGACCGAATAGTTACAATGTTATTAGAAAAACAAAACTGAGACCGACATAGTGAGATGTAGAGCCGCTCGCGACTTGCCTCGCACACGACTAAAACCTGGAACAATGAAAAGGGTTAATGAGAAAGGCTGCAATAGCAAAGTTCGTCAACCTAAGATGCTGGGCCTGGGAGGGAGTTCTATAGAGCTCTGGAACAACTTCGTAAAAAGAGAGCAAGCTCTAAAAAGTACTAGAGCGTGCCGCAATATGAGAGGACGGACCCTCAAAGAAATGCTATTCGATATGATGCAAAGACAAATAAGGATTTGGTCGACAGAAAGACGAACCATCCAGAGGCATGAAAATTCCGTAGCTCTGACGGTGAGCTGCACCGTCAGCCAACTTCGAAGCGGGGGCATTTCCGCAGCGTCATGGCACAGTTGCTGAGGCCTTTTCTACTGCTTAGACATTTGAACGGTAGACATTCCCTTTGAGGAGACTACTCGTGTAATCCCAAGGGTTAAGTCCTTGCCGAACTGATCGACTAGCTGGAGATGGGCGTCCTAAATGTGGATGAGTTTACGCATCGCTGCCCGAGAACTGCTTTATTTTCCTGTCTTTATCCATCTCTGTGCTCTCCGGATGCACAGCCTGATTTTTGATGAAGGGTAGTCGATAACCTCCATAGTAGTGATGATTTTCCCATTCAAGTATCTTTTTCTGAGCAGCTGCCGATGGGAATCTAACCAGCTGGTGCTTGTAACAAGCGCTTAGATCTGCATTCAGAAGTGGACATTTATCTAACCCAATCGCGGAGTTTAGGTCGGTGGATGAGGCCGTCGACTTCTTACCCGGCAACTTCATCGCCATTGGCCTAACTATCATTCATAGAACGTCGAGACGTTTTACACCCAGTCCTGTTCCTTACTGAGTGACCGAGTGCGAGACGGCCTTCAACAGAAGAGATTCCTAAATTAGCAATAGGCGCCTTCAAAACGATTTCACTGAGAATTTCTTTAGGCTAGGGTTGTGTTCTGATGTGTTTCGAAGCATCCTGCCACTCTTATTGGCCGGCAAACGTGTCTTAACGTATTCAATTAACGGAAAGACTTCTTGCAGGTGTGGAAGCGAATCAATAGAGTTCAGGAAAAGTTTTCCCAGAAGTCCCTCTCGTTATCCAGGAGAACAGGGGCACAATCTCCGACCCAGCGTGCATGCCAGTCCTTCGTGGCTGCTTTATTCATACTCTCTATACAGGATTCTACCTCGCCAGCATTCATAGTACGCCGTCAGATGGCTGAAGCCTGCGGACTGGACTTTACCTCCAGGAGGAGAAACCTTTAACGTCATGTTTACGCGAGGTGAGTTGCGTTCCATACTCCCTTAATGCTCGGACACCGCCCCCAATCCGGATTATGCTCTCAGCATCCAGGTGAGCGAGGCATGGCCTTTTTTAATTTTGTTCAACAGGAACTGGACAGAGGGCATCCTTCCATAATCCAGGCTACTGTGCTCGCTTTTCGCAAACCTGGTAAAGATTGCTCTCTACACCGGTTGGTTTCGACCCAATCCCTCTAACCTCCTGCGTGTTCAATTTGATTGAAAAAATGGTAAATGTTAGATCAGCCTTTTCCTTGGACACGGAGGCCACGAATCTTCAGCACAGTGCGGCTTCCGCAACTTCTAATCCACGTCGGAAATTGCTATCTGCGAGGAGAAAGCCTATGATACTGCATGGCGATACGCTATCATGGAGACTCGACAGGATGGGGGCGAGGGGACGCCTCCCAATTTTTTTTTTTTTTTGCGAGATCATTGATTACACGTACGGTGCTGGGTTCATGGACATGAAGGAATGTGGGGAATGAGGGCCAAAGAACTGCGAAGATTGTGCGACCACACCAGCGCTTCGCTCTTCTTCACACCAACTACATGGCAGACATCAGAGCTGCCCCGATTCCGCAATGGCTTCAGGTCGCTTTCTTTCATCTCTGAATTAGACTTTATGGAGCGTTTGCCTGCACTTTACTGTGACGACTGCCTTGTCTTCCAGACAGTTAACGCATGTCGGCAGTGGCCATGTTAGCCCCTTTTACTAAAAAATATTTATTTCCTACTAACGGATTAATAACGACAATATATTTATGCTTTCTCAGGTAGTAAGCTATTCCAGAGAATTATATGTTATACTATTTTTTGTCACTATTGGTAAATAACGTACAGGAAGATCTCTAAGTGGGCAAGACTTGAACCTATTACATATGGGATGAAAAGTGTATAAATCTGCAGGTGTGGAATAGACACCAGTTCTGTTCAAACTGGTTGTCCATTATACTCTTCTACCTATCTTTGGAATTGATTGCTCTTGTGGCATCAGCAGCACTATTGACAAAAAAAAGTAAATAACCTTACCAGCAATTTCTAGCTAAAGGCAGAAGTATTCTGGTTGCAGTACCTCCCACAGATTATAGTTAAATACATTTGTTTTCTGGTTACAAACAACGGCTCTGGTTATGAACCGAGGTTTCTGGTTAAAAGTTTTGGTTGCAAATTGAATTTCGGCCTTTATGCCCGTCGACCGCAATTTGTAGGTGATGAAATCAGCGACAACTAAATTGGATTGCACTAGTCTAATGGGCGCTACCTTTGCATCAGGAACAATGGGGAGATTGACAGACAGGAAAAAAAATAAACCCGTAGTAAGGCGAGTAATTTATTTTCTTAGTAGAATATGATGAAACAAACAAGAGTATTCCTACTCGAAGATTTTGGAATAAAGGTGCCTTGAGAAAAGGAGGGAAGTTAAACTGAGAGTTTATGGAGAAGATGGACCTCCTCCTCTATTATATTTAGCTTTTGAGCTGATGGATGCATGCTTAAGTGGTGGAAGGAGGTGTGACTCCCTCCCGATGCCTGAGCATGTCTTTTTCCTTTTTTTGTCTTGTTTTTGTTTTGTGTGGTTTATTGTTTTGATTTTTTTTTGTTTTTTGTTCTTAATTTTGCCTAAGAAATATACTAAAATTAGTTTTGGCAGCTTATGGCCTTGATGGAAGTTGCCTGGTGGGACTCTTTAAATAAATATAAATGTGGGAGGCATCACTTTTCTCATATCTTTTAACAAGATTTTTGTTGCTCAAAAGACCACTTCAGTGCTGTCTGGATCTGTCATGTTAGTCTGCATTTGAGGAAATGAGTGACCTTTATCTCAGTTAAGTAGTTTAGTTCAGTAGATGAGGCCATTGAGTTCTTCTGGCACCTTCATCACCACATGCTAGGTTACCATTCCTCAAGTGTCTAGCTGTTTTGTATGCTCACCACTTAAGTGGTGGTTGGCTTAGTGTGAGATTGCCCTCAGAAAGAAGCGCTGTGCCTCTATGCTTACTCTATAAGTACTGTCCCTGCAAGATGACCCTCAGTGAATTTTGCTAGGCAAAGGTCAATTTCTGTTACATTACAACCATGCTCACTGGTCCTCTTCACTTAATCAAAAGAGGACTACTCTTGAAGAGATGTGGAAGCTTATCATAAGGATTCAGGGTTAATTCTCATACAATCCCTTTCCCATCCCTACCCCAACAAGATGGTCATCTTATCAGACCTGTCTGTGACAGAATCCTTTGTCTTCTTTCTCCACATTCTCTAGTTGGGATGCTGCTTCACCAGCATTTAAAACTATTCTGGATGTTTGCTGTGAGAGAGGATATGATTGAGCTCTTTAAAATTTTTTCCGGGATAGATAAATTGGATGTTAGCAAGTTTTTTGAGTTAGATGATGGAAATCGGACTAGAGGTCACCATTGGAAATTAAAAAGCAAGGGTGTAGGTTGGATTTAAGAAAATATTTTTTCACCAATAAAGTGGTAGATTTCTGGAACAAATTGCCGCCGAGGGTAGTAGGTAGTCCAAGTCTAAATGTATTTAAGAGTAGGTTGGATGAGTTTATGGGGAGGGAAGGTTGTGATGGTTCCTAAGTTTTGTATATATTAATATTGTTTGTATATATTTATAGCTTCATGATTGTTTCTGGACGCAATCCTCTGGATGTAGTTTTCCTGGGAGTTTGGGTGCCTTAAAAAAGAGGCCGTTTGACTCAGATGACCTATGATGAACCCTTGTGGCTTTTGTCATCTGTTATATTATATTGTGGGGGACTTTGATTTTGTCTTCTCCCGGTGATGGTGCTTTTTGTGGGTGGGTTTTAACGGATGCGGATGACCTTTGATAGGCCCCTTGTGGCTTTTGTCATCCGTTAAATTATGTTATGTTATGTTATGTAAAGGAAGTGAAAATGTATTCAATGAACGGTGCCGCAGTAAGTAGCATTGAGACACTAGGAACCGAGAGGTAACGCAACTCTAAATTGCTTTCATTCCCAAGTTGGAGGAAGATCCACTTGCCATAGCAAACTTTTTTTCGACTGTATCGGTGGAGCGAGAGGGAATCCAAATGTGTGGGAGCTACACAGATGTGGGCACAGTAATCGTTAATCCGTTTTGAATTTTTTTTTAAATATTTTTTCCCTTTTAAGTCAATTTTTATATTTCATAGTTTTGGCAGTTTTTAGGGAGTTTTCGAAGAAAAAAAACCCGATTTCTGTATTGTCATCACTAATTATAATTTAGGGGGATTTCTTTGAGTATTTTAATAATAATTTCATCTTAGTTTGGTTATGACTTGTTTTTTATCAAAGTTATTTTTAATCATTCTTTTATAATATCAAAAAACAAAGTGGTGAAGTTCAGAAATAAATAAGTATCGAAATTGTGAATTTTTTAAACACAAATAATTACGAATGGTGAAGTTCAGAAAATTTATTTGTATATATCTTCTTCTATAACCATATTTTAGCTACGTGATATTTTGAAAGGGGGGAAATTTAGTTTCGAGTTCCTTTTTTAAATTATTATAATTGGCGGAGTTCAGAAAATTTCTAAAAATTTAACCATGGCTGCTTTTTTTTTAGATTTTAAATTTGAATCTTAGTAGCGAACATCTGTAACATTTTCAACCAATTAACGGATTAAAGATTAACTATTCACTTTTGAAGCTACGTAGCAGATTATGAAACAAGAACCAGTCGGTCGGGGAGGGGGGGGAGGCAGAGCGTGGCTGAGATGAAAGGATCAGAAATAGCAATGTATCATTTCTGACGAACATTCCTCTTCCAGGAAGAATGGCAGTTCTTTTTTTAACTAATTCTATAGAGTTAATTACTTTTTCGGTGAAATCAGGATAACAGGATAGCTAAATCTCACCTCGTGTATATATGTAGAGGGTGATAACAAAGTACTTGGACAATGTACTTTATTATATTTACAGAAAGACAGGCAAAAGATAACTTACATTAGCCAGGGACTTAGTGACCACCCTGCATGTAGGCATTTGTCCGTTATTCTCTACAAGCCACAAACCCAATTGTTTCCAGACCTGGTGATCTTACTTTTGAAAGAACCGTTACACCCCCCCCCCTACCCTCCGGTCACAAGGTCAAGAGTTCGGTGGCTGCCGACACAAACAATCACTTATTTGCTTCATCTCCAAGCACTGAAAGCTTGTCCGTCCAAGAAGCGCCCAATACGTTGAGGTTTCTAAACGGGAACTGGGGGTTTTAGGGGAGGAGGGGGAAGGGAGTAGCTCTGCCTACCAAGAACTTAGACTCCGTCTTACAATGAAGCCCCTTACGGATCGGAATTCCCGAGGGCAGCTTAATCATGATTTGGAGGAGATTGGGGGCCAAATGAGAAACTCCTTTAACTGTACCTAACGGCAGCATTGGGTAGCATGGAGGTAGAAAATTTATATTAGAATGAAACAAAGGAATATTTCTGATAAGGTTAAGTTAAATTTTGGATTTAATATCTTTCGTGTGGAAGAGGTAATGATTTAATATTATTTAAAGGCACGGAATCTAAGTGACCCAAAGAAATCAGCAATGTATGGTTAATTTCGTTGACTTTTTCGTATATAACAAATACGCTGAAATGTTTGTGCATTAAGGGATATTTGTTTCCTCTTCCATAAATATTTATGTCATCTAATTTGATGAAATATTGGTCATTTTTTTATATATATAATCCATCCCTTTTATGCTCCTCTCAACATTACTGTTTTTCAAACTGGATGACAGCGCATGACTTAAACAAATTTAAAGGCCAGCGCGTTTGTTATTATGTAAATTTATTTTCTTTACTTAGTTACCAAGCTTACCAAAACAATTTTTAGCATAGTCTACTATCAACAAGAGAAAATGCATTTTCTTTGGAAGAGTTTATTGGGAAACGATTATAATAAACAAACCCGGCGTTATTTTTTTCTTATATTCAATATGAAATTATATCTTAACCAAATCAAATATATTCTACCATACGAAGGCGAAACACTATATTTCAATTCTTTAAACAAAGTTCTTTTATATTTTTGCTGGGATAGCACAATGGGCTATGTGAGCATACAGCTGGCCAATGACCAGCTGTATGCTTGGGCGGGGTGATCGTTCCAGCTCACCCCGCCCAAGATCATGAAGGAATCATCAAACTTCTCCTGCTCAAACTCAAACAGTTCATCCCCACCCCCCTCGATACCTGGTCCAGACAACATGTTGAGAGTCCCACACCGTTTAACCATGGCACTGAAATCAGTGTTGGTGACCCCCCCCCCCCCTTCCCCCCGGCTCTCCTCCCGTTCACAACCCTGATACTGCTGCAGTGCCCACCTAACAAACCTTATGCTGATCCTTCATCCCCTGCACCTTCCTCCTATGGAAATATATTATGTAACAAGTCATGAAATATCAGTCAATTTTTCTGGGTCACCCTTTATCTATCGTTTTTATCCCGAGTGCTTTAATAATTAAATAGATGCTCGCCTAATTTATTTTTAAATATTTTGATTGGCGGTCTTTGCACTAAATTAGCTGAAAGAGTTCAAGTTGACACGATTTTATAAGAGGCTGTCTTATAATTTTGTTAATAAAAATGTATGGTGGAAAACACGTGACCAAGTTCTGGCATACAGAACCCCCACGAAACACGCTTAATCATATTTCAGACTGCAATATGACGGTGCACCACCCCATACAAGGGTGTTTACACAAACTTGTCTGCAAAAAAGACTGACCACCTTACTACTAAAATTCACCGGCCACTCCAATTCCCAGATCTAATCCCATAAACATTAGATTCTTGTCCGGTTAATCCGCAAAGAGGTGTGAACCGGCTGGGTGTATGGAACATAAGGAGTATATGTATGTGTGTGTGTGTGTGTGTGTGTGTGTGTGTGTGTGTGTGTGTGTGTGTGCTTATAAGAAGGTAATTTGCAGATGCTCGTGTCGAGACGAACATGAAGGAAAATGAACTCTTCTAGGATAAAATTAAATGATTAATTGTTAATGGAGGTAGGGGTGGGGAGGAGGGGCTGTGCTATTGGGTAGGTAATAATAAAATGCAATGGTTGGGCATCAATGTGTGAACTTATAATTATGTGAGTGAAGTTGAGATTTTTTCAGCGATCCAGTGACAAGAGAAAACTGAATCGTTTACTGGCCTAATTACTAGAATAGATGAGTTTTAAAGTATGCATTTTAATATTAATTATAATGAATATTTGTAGAAAAAAAAGAGGCAAATAATACAAGTTAATGAATTGGAATTAATTATGGTATGGTTGCATCTTCTTTTAAATAATCATTATATTAGGGCATGAACATATAATACTCAACTTGATATAATAAAAATACAGAACATAGTTTAAATATCGAAATCATACATTAATTCGGGCAATCGCAATGGCAAATCTTTCGATCACTATTCTAATCTCCCTCCAAAATCGAAGCTGTGCTTGCAACCTCACCTCTGTAGCCCACTCTTACAGTAACAATTATTTATCGTCCTCCAGGTCATCCTACAGACATTCTTCGATAAGCGGCAGGAAATTCTGAACACGGCCTTCCCTAATCCCTCCGCGACCTTATTTATTCTGGGGTAATTTAACTTCCATTACCAAGCTCCCTCTTAACAGAGACTTTGGAGTTTTAGCTATATTCTCCTCCACTCAATGTCCAAGTAGTTGGGCGAGTAAAATAAAATCATCCTCCACTCTCACATGGTAAATATACTTAACCTATTAGTCTCTTCTCGCCAATTCATAGCCTAACCATAACTTCCGCCTCCCCTGCTATTTCTGATCACTTCCACATCGTTTTATCTCCCTTTTCCTCTCTCACAACCTGACACCAAGCCTCATCATTATCGACTCTTCCATTAATCAAGAACAGATGACAATGAATCTTGCCTTTATCCTTCCCCAGTTAGACCGTCATTACCTCTACTGACCTCAACGCGCTCTCCGATCTTTTTCCCTCATCTTTCATCCTGCCTCTACGTCATTGCCCACCTTCACTCGTTGACAACGATACCCGATGCTCTCGACCAAGAATAACAAGATACACAAGCGAACATGCGAGAGAAGAATCCTTCTTACCGGTTATAAACACCGAACGGCTCTTGGACAACTTTCTGAAACTCAACCATTACAAGAGTTATTACTGGTGGGCACTCCTGTGGATATGGCTTGAACAAAACCATTGCTCCTTATCTTAACCTAGGGAGATCCCATACCCCCTTTTTCGAAAATCTTGACCACCTTTGATGTCGGCTATCTCTCAAAACTCATGTTGCTATCTTTAGTAAATCCTGTTTTCTCCGTAATCTGTTGGATACACTTTCACCACAACAGCTTTGTGCTTGCCAACCATGTCTTCGTCACCTCCACGCTTGACTACTGCAATTCCCTTCCGGATGGATCATAAGCTTCCACTCTCTCTAACTGGTTCAGAACTTTACACTCCGCGTTGTTCTTCGCTAAATTTTTGGCGTCAACATCCACACCTACCAAGTAATCACGAAGAACCGCTGCAATAAAAAAATCGAAGGGGGGGAGGGAAGAATGCGGAAGACGACAGGGCAGAAGGAAAAATAAAATTGAATAAGAATAAACTTTGGCTTAGATGAGACATTTCTGAGGTACCAGTAAAAATACCAAGAAAAAAAAACAACTAAAAACCCCATCAAACCGAACAAACTCACTTATCGTAATTTGGTACAAGCGTCCATGAATAATCTCATGGATTATGGAGGGAAGGGGGCATCGTTCTGCGTTTCCTTTACACGAACAATTACGATCGAATAGAAACATCCGATTCCTCTATTAAACCACTGAGTATGATTATTCGCCTGATGAGCTCCCTATTTGGGTCAGGCAGCTGCAAAAAACCATACTGACCATGGTTCGGATCCCACTTAAAACTGAAGGTACGATAGAGGGGGTGTAGAAGAGGCAATAAAAAAATAAGGAAAGTAGCGTTAGGAGAGTCGCGAACGGTTTCTTCATGCGTCGCCGGATGACCGTTGGCGCGCAGTCTATCTATCGACTGCGCCATCCTGAGCCTAGAAAAACGAGCAAAACTTGCAAAACGACAGCTTGCACTTCTTGGCACGCTACGGTATTACGGGGTAGGAATCTCCTCCTTTGAATTCTCGAACTATGTAACTTACACCCAGGCTCAGTTCTCCTAGCTTCAACACTTTCTATATAAACCCCCTGTTGGTTTCTATTTTATCCTCTCTCCCTAATTCCATTTATGTGTGGCCCTGATCTTCGCCCGTTCTTCCAGTATGGTCGTCTGGGACTACTCGCCCTTGGCACTTGTTGCGATTCCAGTCACACTTACACCTTGATCATGAGTCGAACCCCGCCCATGACCTGACCCCTCCCCTCCCCCTTCACAACATGCGAAAATCAAGTTTTGCCAAATATTATGAGAGGCATTTCCATTCAGAGAATGAGAAGAGTCAGATGCACGGGAATAGAAAGGAATACAAAATAATAGAAATGAATAAAATAAAAATGAATAGAAACGAATATAAAATAGAAAGGAGTAGAAAAGAATAGAAACAAATATAAAATTGAAATGAATAAATGGAAAAGAATAAAAATGACAAAAATAAAAAATAATAGAGAGGAAGAGAAAGGAATAGAAAGGGTAAAAAGGAAAGGGGATAAAGAATGAGACTGCAAGAGAAAACTTCGCCTACCCTAAATACTGGGAATGTGGAGTTATACGAGGGACAAGGTCGTACCAAGACCAAAGGCTCTCAAATGTACAAACTTGAACCCCTTTTGCTCGATAATAATAACGATCGTGCTCTGGGGACCGAGGGAAGAATCTTCCCATGGTTGCCCATGATAATTTACGGGACCTTGGAGAGCAAATCGTGTAGAGACTTAGGAAGCCACCAGGCACCAGCTAATAAATGGTTCCGTTAGGGTGGTATCATTACCCCTCCCCCTCCCTCCCGAGCCCAGTCGCAAGTTAAAGCAAGTACCGTCGCTCAGGAGTAAATTTCTCTTTTTCTAGGTTTGGAGTCGCTTTCCAAATCGCCCGATTTCTCTATTTGGCGAAGCGACCCTGGCCTACCCTTGCCTTTTCCCGTCCTCCGAGTCGAGAAGGTCAGCTGAAGGCGAAATAAGCTAAGCAAGCCCTTGGGGAGAAAGCGGCCTCGTTTGCTTTCAACGTCATTCAGATGAGCATCGCTAAAGATGGCGGCCTACTTATGCGCAATAAATGACGTCAACATGGAAAACGTATTATCGTTCAGGCAAGTCTTTTTTTTAGATTTGAAATGTTGCGCTCATTTCTGCTTCCTTGTTCCTGGAAGTGAAAACTGATCATGGACCTTTTTCATGGTTACTCCTGATTAATTTTTATTAAGCTTTTCACTCATTCTTATGAGATTTTTGCTTCGTGATTCTACACGAAACGACAGAGCGTACGCGGAATTTTATTTCTTTTAAAACTATAAATAAACCAAGCAAGTGACCAAACCAAAAGGGTTCATAAGAGGAACATTTAAATGGGTTAAAATAGCATAAAAATTAAAAAATCTACGTAAATTCAGTTTGCCTCGATAGACCCTATGACTTTTTTACCCGGCCTGTAATCTCAAAAAAGGCCGGCTGAGGCGCAAAGGTCATTTGCTCCATGCCTCGTCTTATGTAATCGGCTTCTGGTATCATCTAAAATTCTCTCATAAGCAGTTGTAGTTTTATGATTTGCTCTGCCCTAAATATCCTATCTTATAATTTAAAATATTTCTAACCTATCATAATTCATCTTATCCTCTGTACCATAATTTAACCTTATATTTTTAGGCCCTCTACCAACTTGTACGCCGTTGGCCTTATACCCTCCCCACTGCATAAAGTCACTTATTCATTATCCTTTTAATTCAATCTATCCTCCCTTATACATTATTTATGCCTTATAATTCAATCTATCCTCCCTTATACATTCTTTATGCCTTATAATTCAATATAACCTCCCTTATACATTCTTGTATGCCTTATAACTCAATCTATCCTCCCTTATGCATTCTTTATGCCTTATAATTCAATCTATCCTCCCTTATACATTCTTTATGCCTTATAATTCAATCTATCCTCCCTTATACATTCTTTATGCCTTATAATTCAATATAACCTCTCTTATACATTCTTGTATGCCTTATAACTCAATCTATCCTCCCTTGTGCATTCTTTATGCCTTATAATTCAATCTATCCTCCCTTATGCATTCTTTATGCCTTATAATTCAATCCTTCCTCCCTAATACATTCTTTATGCCTTATAATTCAATCCTTCCTCCCTAATACATTCTTTATGCCTTATAATTCAATCCTTCCTCCCTAATACATTCTTTATGCCTTATAATTCAATCCTTCCTCCCTAATACATTCTTTATGCCTTATAATTCAATCCCTCCTCCCTAATACATTCTTTATGCCTTATAATTCAATCCCTCCTCCCTAATACATTCTTTATGCCTTATAATTCAATCCCTCCTCCCTCTGTATCTTATATCTTAACCGAGAAACGTACCTGCTTTGACGCATCCTTTCGTGAGACAAATTTCATTGGTCGGAATCTCCGATACCGTCGGAATGTTCTTCCTCCCCATGAGAAGAGCTTCAGCTCGAGGAAGCCTCTGAACGTGACCTGAAAAATTAAAAGAAAAAGAATTACCGAAGGATCAACATTTTGGAAGCATAAAGCTACTCATATTCTATTGCCAAGCCAAATTGCACCTTTAAAGCGATATGGGGCGCTATGTATTCATTCACACTGCACACTTTGACCCTTGTATATTTCCTAAACACGTTTATTTCCAGCCATTCCTCCTAGATGACCATCCTAGAACACACTGTCCCAACCTCGTTCACACTGGTTCACTCGATAAAATACCTTGCCTATTGGGTGGTCACTTAGGTACCCCATCGGACATCAAACATCGCTCCCAACCTGTCCATTTACAGTGCTCTCATTCTAGTTCTTTCATTCTCCTCCCAGTCTCACTCCAATATACCAATACTGGCACCAGCATACTCTCCTGCAGCTGTACCATAATTATTCACAGTAGACCCTAAGTACTTAAAACAACAAAGGAAGGTGTCACTGATCTTAATATCTGTAGCGTCTAGACACTTATGATCTTTAGAAGATATGATAAATTACACTATGATAATAGTCCCGAAGTTAATTCTCGCTGTGAAATCGATTCTAGAAAATCTTAATATTCTTCTTTGTAGTCTTTAAGTACATATAGAAAATTCAGTATTTTAAAATCAAAACAAAGTTTTGTTTAGAGAAAATTGATTAGCCTTGATAGAGCGAGTAATTTTCATGGAAGGCCTTCCTAGACAAAGACTCTGCAACAAGTACAACTTTCATGGTTGCATTCTCTCCTTAAGAGAGTTATTCTCCTACTTTCTTTCGGCGGAAAGAGGAAAGAAAATTTGGAGCCATCAAAATATTTCTTTCGGTACCTCGGCGTTTCGTGGAATTGGAGGTTTGCATACTTGTGGAGTTTCCTCACATTTGTGTGTCAAGTAAACAATAGGCAACATGTACAAGCAAGTCCGAACTATCCATGCCTCTGCATAAATTTATGGACGATTCTTGACGCATGTAGGCCGATTTCTTGTGAATAGTTGGGTTTATTTCGGAAGAACAATCTTCTTGATTTTTCAAATTAATGTTGGATTCAACACGAAATCAAGCGATAACCAAATGAAACGGATGTCTAGCCATCCAAAGTCTCAAACCAGTTTGAGAAACAGTTAACGAAATTAACCAATCGTGGCCTCGAATATTACAAGCAGGAAAAAAATAAGTATACTTATTATTACTTTGTGTGGGGGATCAGGTCAAGAATAGCAAGCCCAAATCCTTTGGGATTGCTATTTTTGAGACTAGTAATTTTGGTCACACATTTCCTAAAGTGGTAAAATTTGTTTCGCCATTATAAGGAACCTGTAATTAAAGACTATCGGGCCCACTAAGGATTAGCGCCATTTCCGTGACACCCTTTTCAAAACGTTTTGCATGATGTTAATGAATCATTTGTACAGTTGCCATTAATGTTCTTTTCGGGTAGAGCATTCCAAAAGTATACGTTTTAAATCGAATCCCGGCTACGGCTTAGCCGAGTAGTAAACACTGATTTCCACTTTAAGATAAGCCTAGTCACTTTGTCTGAAGTCGACCCGTGTCGATTACGCAGCAGCTACCATTGTAGCAACCCATGGCTCGGATCCAACGTCGAACAATAGGTTTCCACTGAGATGGAAACGAGACAGTGGAAATTTGTGTCAAAGAACAGAGCCAATTTCTAAGCGATGTCCACAAAAGTTAGCTAACCCACCCCTCAAATTTTGATTCTTTAAGTCCTCGTTCTTTCAAATTTGTTGGTTAAAAAAAAGAGCCGTAAAACAACAGCCATCGAACCTTCTCTCACCACAAACTTCGAACCATTCCAGCCGTCAACCGTTGCCATAGTTTTCTATTAACTTGCGGAAAGTCTTTAATAATTTCTTCTCCATTCCTCATTACTGAACTGCCTCGGCGCGTCTATATCCTCTGGGTTCTTCGGTGGGACACGTATCGCGTCTTATGTTGCATAGCCCATGTTGGCAAGGAAATTTATGATACCGAAATGGATGAACGGTATGTGGTGATAGCCCAAATAAAACCCTACTTCGAGGATTGAATGATGTGGTGTAGTGCGAGGAGAATGGGTTCACTTCTCAATAGCCAGTGCCAAAGAGTGCCATGGGAAGCAAGATGAATAACATTCAAGGTTTAATTTAATTTTCAACTCGACAGTTCTCATGTACACTCCCTTGAGATCTACCTCATGCTCGATTATGCATTCCCTCGAGATTTACGTCAGTCTAGCACTCAAGGACAAACTGAACAGACGTAGCTCCCCCACCTCCCTCTCCACCAATTAATGTCCCCGCTCATTAAAGAAGTCAGCTGAGATCTCTCGATGCAGGAGTAATTTATTAGCAAAATTAGCCTCATCTTACTTGTGTGTATGTGTGTGTGTGTGTGTGTGTGTGTGTGTGTGTGCGCGCGCGCGCGCAGGCAAAGTGATTAATGAAACAAAGTTTGCGTCATGCATGGGCAACCTTTATGGGCGTAGCGCGCAGATAAGGCATTGGCAATCTGTATCCAAATGTCAAATTTAGGCAGTTCGAAATTTCTATTTCATATAAAATATTGATTTTTTTATATCATTGGTTTATCCCAAAACAACAGATTTCACAAAACAAAAACCGTGATAAGATCCGTCATTTTCAGAACCGTCAATTGATCGTGATCCAGCAAATATTCGATTAGATCCAAGTAGATGACGGCACTAAATGATGGATCTTTACGAAAATTGAGCGGTCGATGGTGCTACAGTCTCCCACAAAGGATATCATATTACTTAAAAACGATGCTAATTAAGAAAATACAGACCGCGGGAGGATCCGACTCGGATGTGTAATGGACACAGATGCAGGCGAGTTGCACCTCCCTAAATTCACCTCTATGAGCAATATTGCAAAAGCCAAAGTTCTAATTTGTTTCTCTAATAAACAAAATCTTTTCCCCTGCAGATTTTATTCCTTCTCAGCACACCATTCTCGTATCGTAGTATTCAAAGGGAAGATGGCGGAGGAAAAGCTCTCGTCTGGGTCGCCATCTTCAAGGAGAAGAGGCACCGTTCCGGGTTGGTTTTTTGTTGTTGTTTAGGAGCCCATCTGGCGACTGCATACTAGGGCAAAAGTCGCTGTACTCACCACAGCCTACGACTAGGCTATATTAATAAACAAATAATTTTAAATAACGAATAACAACAATAAAAAGGTCATAGGCTAAAAACAAAGAAAAATCAAAAAGGTAACAAGAAGAAAACGCATTACTACGTCGTGGGTAAGCTCGCCTCCACAGGCGCAGGAACATGCGACCCACAAAAACAGTCAAATAAAGTGGAGGAGGCCAGCCTACACGCAAAAGTCAGTAAGTCCACCGGGCAATGTGCACGAACTCGTCCCGAGTACAAGGGACAGGCGGTAGCGACCACGCCCATCCCGGTAGCGGGAAAGGTAACGTGCGCGAAGATCGGCACATTCAACAAGAATGTGCCGAACAGTCTGAGGGACAAGGCAGTCGTTACAATAGGGCGCAGGCGAGCAATCCATCAAATGGCGGTGCGTCTGGCGAGCGTCTCCAATTCGAAAATGACAGAAAGCAACCTGAAGCCCTCGTGGCATTGGGGGGTAGGTCCGTGGGAACAGTCACGGCGCAATGACGCGCAACTTTACGTTCCCTTCGACCGTCTCCCATCTTTGCCAAGGAGCCCGGAGAGCTGTCCGTATTCCTGCCATGTAGTCAGTGAGGAAGATCGAAACGCTGGTCGGGTGGCCAGGTGCACTCATTCCCCGCAATTCCTACATGTGCAGGAACCCAATAGAATATAATCTCTACATCCGATCGACTTGCCAAAACCGTGGAATCACGGATATCGCGAACCAGGGGATATGGAGATTCCAATGCCCCGAGAGCACTCAGGGCGCTTTGTGAGGCGCTATAAATCACAATCTGGTATGCGAACCGGGCACGTAGCCTAATCTCCTGTACCGGGTAGTGTATTGCCACCAGCTCGGCCGTGAAGACAGACGCAGCACCCCGCTGAATTCAAACAAGAGGGGATACGGCGTGGAAGTCGACCCCCTCTTCGGACTTGGAGTCATCCGTATACACTGGCACGGTTTCAGCGTGACACTAGGTGTGCTCCCAAAAAATGTATAACGCAATACTCCCGGCGCTGTACAAGCTTTGGGAGAAGAGGCGTGGCGACAAATAGCCAAAGGTGGTACCCTCCAGGGTGGCGTCCTGGGCAGAAACAGGAGCGCCACCGGCCCGAGAGCTATACCTAGCTCTCGAAGGAGTTTCCTAGCCCCAAACCTAAAGGGCTTAGGGTATGACTGGAGTCTCTCGGCGGCATAGGCACAGTTGAAATCAGCTGCGGATGCAGTGCAGCTGTTGGCGACCTATGGAGGCGCCGGGCTCGCGCGTACAGGCGAATAATGCACTGTACACGGCGTAGAGTGAGTGGCATCTCCCAAACATCAATAATTCGGCTCTCAATGGAGAAAGTACGGAAGGCACCAGTCGCCAGGCGAAGGCCAGTGTGGTAGATCGATTCCACATCTCGCAATACACGCTCAGCTGCGGATTCATAAAACTAGCATAAAACTGCGTAGTCGAGCTTCGAACGAACAATTTATTTATTTATTTAAGGGGATATCTGGCGACTGCCGGTTCGAACGAACAAAGGATCGATACAAAATGCAGTTGTTCTATCAGCGCCCTAAGCGCTGAACCTCACAAAACGAAAAATATCCAGGTCACGGGTACAAGAGACCCTAATACTGCAAATATGAGACTCAAGTGAGGCGTCAGTCAAATACAAGATCAAGGAAACAGTGCGATTCAACCACTTCCAGCTGTACCATATTGAGAAAAAAGTTTGGGTCAGGGTGGAGCCGTGTATGGCGCAGAAGTGCACCACCTTAGTCTTGCCCAGGGAAAACCGAAGCCTGTGCAGTTCGGCATAGCGAGAGACGCGGTTCAATGCCAGTTGAGACGACGATCCAGAGTTGGTATCTGGGCCGCGCCAAAGGAGATCGAAAGGTCGTCCACGTAGAGCGTAGCGAGAACATCTTTCGGCAGCACCGAGGTGATGCCGTTGATGCTCTGAGCAAAGAGTGTAACAATGAGTACATTTCCCTGCGCGATACCCGATTCCTGCTCCATTGAGCCTGAAAGTGCCCCCCCCACACACACAGACACCTGTACGCGGAATCTACGATCTCACAAACATTCAGATATTAAGATTGGTGACGTCCCCTCACCCGTATCGTGTGGAGAGTCTCCATGATACAGTATCTCTATGATACCGTATCATGGGCCTTCTCAAGATCGAAAAACACCGTGGCGTAGTACCGTTTACGAAGGAAGGCCTCTCAAACGGCATCTTCCAGTTCGAGCAGAGCTTCTGACGTGGAGTGGAACTTACGAAAGCCGCACCCAGCAGAAGACAGATGGCCTTCACTGTCCATAAAAAAGGCTAATCTAACATTTACTAATTTTTCCAATTTGCACACGCAAGTTGGGCGGAATCCGGCCGGGGTAAAGTGATCTCTTCCCAGGTTGCGAAAAGCGAGCACAGTAGCGATTCCCTAGGAATCTGGGAGGATACCCTCTACCCAGGTCCTGTTGAACAAATCTAACAGACAGGCCATGCCTTGCTCACCCAGGTGTCTAAGCATGGCGTATAGGACATCGTCTGGATCAGGGGCGGTGTCTGCGCACAAAGCGAGAGCAGAGCGCAACTTACTCAGCCAACCTGTCGTTAAATGGTTCTCCGCCTCTGGATGTAAAGTCGTCGGCGGCCTTCCGCGACATCACGACGTGCATTGAATGCTGGCGGAGCAGCATCTCGGCTAGAGAATGCGTAGAAAGCTGTCGCAAAGGACTCCGCCACTGAGGACGAGGAAGGGGGGTCCCCGAGATTGCCGTCCCATTGTCTTGGAAAAAGAAGAAGCCCCTTGGCCGCATGCGGATGCCGAGAGGGGAGCCCTACGATTTTACTCGACTTCCCAGACACCTAGGGAGGGCGGGGCCACGTTTGGAGGCTGATCTCTTATGCACATTTCCAATATTCTTTTCACGCGTCACTATAGATTAAATAAAAGATTGCATGTGAGGTAGATACTTTGAGCTCTCAATGCCTTGGGAAGTTAAAATCAGTCTCCTTAGGGTCAGAAAATTCCAGAATCAGCAGGTGCCCCACGGCACCTGCATTGATGGGCTCTGACAACCCGGTTCACCATTCAGGCGAAATTTTCCTCTAGCTTTAACCATAAAGGATGGTACCGGCGTAGCCACCTTGAAGAAGGAGAGCAGCTCGGGACCTCACGGTATACACTGCCGCTCGACTAAGGCTCATAAGAGGATGAAAATGTGCCTGGCAACCACGACTTCTGTAGATATAAGAAAAAGTTGAGAAGGGGGTAGGAAGGTATGTAATAAAAAGAGGTAGAGATAGGTGGGTTTACTAACGTGTAGGGTGGGTGATCACCTATTATAATCATAACCTGGTGTTAGGTGATACCAAGATGGCATGCAGTCCACCAAGGGACCATAGCTACCCGACCGAACTCTGTCCAGGTGGGAAGAGTCTTCCTGGTAGAGAGTGCGAGTAGAAAAGTGAGGGGATAGCCGTAATAATAAAAAAATAATACCAGATAATACACAATAGTAATAATCTCCAATAATTATAATACAAATAATTACTAAATAATAAAAATACTAAATACAAAAATAGTTAAAAAATAATGCTACTTAATAATAAATTATAATACTCAGAATTATGATAATAGCTGATAATACTATAAATAATTAATAAAGTTAAATTAGCGATGAGAGGGAGTGAGGGTGAAGCACACCAACAACTTTTCCAGAACCGATCAGTGTGTTCACGTCAAAGAAAGTGATCGATATTATATTCTCTTAGCAATAAAAATGGAGAAGGTACCTGCTGGTGCCGAAAACGGCTGATCAAACTTACGTAGAAAAAAGAAATTCTGGTGGAATATACAACATCATTATTATTATTAATATATTAGGTGTTTTACCACCGTAGACGCCATAGGGTGATTTAAGAGTGAATCTCAAGTAGAATTATGTGTTAACATTTCGGGAATATAAGAAGCAATCTGCAGTATATAGGGTACACGAAAATAAGATATCTATTATAGTGAGATCAGATAATAAAAATAAAATTTTAGTCATTTAAAATCATAGATTTCTATTAAAAGCATAAATATCTAACTAAATAAGGATATAGTAATTTGGATAAAAGCAACACATTATAGGTCTCAAAGGAGACCTACGAGGGGCGGTCAATAAGTTTTGTAATTCGGATATACGGAAACGAGATACGAGGAAAAGTGCTTTATTATTTTTCAATATAACTACCCTCGACTTCAATGCACTTGTGCCACTTGTCCCTGAGGCTTCGAATTCCCGACAACCAGAAATCTCCCGACTGCTGTTCAATCCACTCCTGGACGGCAAGCTGGACATGTTCATCGTTCCCAAACCGGCGTTCACGCAGTGCAGCCTTGAGCTGGCTGAATAAAAAGTAGTCGCTAGGGGCCAGGTCTGGACTGTAGGGGAGATGGCTGAGCAACTCGAATCCGCACTCGCGCAAGGCAGCTTGTGCAACTCTGGCCTTGTGGACTTTGACGACGTTGAAGTCGATCATGGGGCGTGAGGTTTATAGGGACCCAACGGGCAGAGATCTTGGTCATGGCTAAATTGTCGTGGGTGATGTTGATAACACTTCCATGTGATATTCCAAGTTCACGCTCGATTTCTTCGACCTTCATCCGTCGATTTTCGAGGATCATCCTCTCCACACGGGCCACATTGTTCTCGTTGGTCACTTCTGAAGGACATCCTGGACGGGGGACATCTTCAAGGGACTCACGACCATGGCGGAACTCCCTATTCCAGCGAGCAATGGTTGCATAGGAAGGGGCGGTGTCGGTGTACACTGCAACCATGCCTTCATGGATCTCTTTTGCATTCTTGTCTTCCTTGGTAAAAAAATTTGATCACTGCGCGGTGCTCAACCTTCTCCATTGTTGAAAAAGTTGTGACTGACGATCTGCGATCAGCTACTGCTTCTTAAATAGACGAGGCAAGGGCGTGCGGCTGCAGGTCCTGCCTTGTCATAACTTGTCCTAACACCCCCACAAACAGTCATCCCCCTTCCTCCGTTTTTCTCTACCGATTCGCAAAACTTGTTGACCGCCCCTCGTATGTCTTAAATGTTTAAGTCTTGAAACCTGGTACGAAATGTTCCCAGGTTTCATCGCAGAATGGTAGATGGAGAGAAGCCTGAAGACATTATTTTGGTAGGAAGGAGAACCTACCTTTCTGGGAGCGGGACGGAAGTTGAGTCCCTTGAGTGCCAATAACAGGGATCTTTTGCACATTACTCTCTGGTAGACGAAGTGTAACATATTTTTTGGTTGTGAGGGTTTTTTAGGCGAAGTAATACGTTTTCTTTTTTGTACTGTGAGTAGTACGACTCTCCAGTTGTAGGGCAGACTCAGAAGTCTCACTAGGCTGTTTTTTTGGTTTTTTTCCCGAGTCTTGAAGTTGTATGCTGTTGTGTTCCAGGTGAGATTGGGTCTGTGACTGTCTTGGGTTACTGTTGTTATTTAGGTCGAATAGAGGTAGTCTTTTGCGATCGTGAAGGCGATCGCGTTTGAGTGTGAGGGTCGTCAGACTTACACAGATGATCTTTTAAGAGCTTTTCTGTTTGTTCTGCTTTCTTCAAAATAGGAGATGCATTCATTTTATTTGCAGACTACTTTTGGAGGAGATCCCCCTAGTGTTCACAAGAGGAGTAGGTCCTGTTTCCGCTCCACATCCATGATAGCACCAGAGTGCCGATGCCATCTCTGTGGCGTGGATGTTGAAGGAATATGTGCAGTGGTTGACGTTTTAGGAAGATTAGATGTGGTCCTTGCTGAGACGACTGGACTGTTAATTGCGACATTGCCCTCTTGGGCAGGAGCAGAGTATAAAGGCTCATTGATAGGGCGTTGGTCTAAGATTCTCTGGAAAGCTACAAAACTAGGAATTTGCTCTCTTATCTGTAGGCTTAAGATATCTTTCTCACATTTGTATTTTAGACAGTCTATCATTTCTGTAGTGAGGTCCCTTACAATGGAAGCAAGACACCTTACTTGTGCATGCATCCTTGCGATGACCTCCACCACTACATCGGGCACATGTGTCTACCTCTCTATGGCAATGTTTTGATACATGGCCAAAGCGCTGACATTAGTAACACTGCTGCGGGCTGTAGTCCACCTCAACCAATACCGGGCGAGTGATATGAAGCACTGGTGGACAGGAGTGGAGGTTAAAAGTGAGGATATAAGTGTTGGTTAGTACTAATTATCGCCTCGTCTCTCTTGTACTCTACGGACATCTGTGACACCTTGGTCCTTCAGATGTTCATGTATTTCCTCCTCTGATGAACGCCGTAGTGTAGGGGTGCGAATTACACCCTTAACAGTGTTATATTGGCGGTGTGCAGTAACAGTGATTTGCTTTTCCGCTAGAGACTTTAATGATCTGATCTTGGTGGCCTGCAAACTAGTTTGGGCCTCCACCAGTAGAGAACCTTTTGTAGCCTTGACAATTTTTAATGTCTGGCCAACTTTAGACTGGATGTCTTGATCCAGTTTAATGTTATTTACATCTGTAGCTAACACTAACCCAGGAAACTGAATGAGGAAGTATTTCTCAAAGTAGGGAGTTGGAGCTGAGACTGCACAACTACAATAAAAAGTAGCTTGAAGTTGATGCTGTCTCTGTCGTCCCTTTCTACGCCTCATTACTGGAATCCAAGGATTCTCAGATGTGGAACTACCTGGACTATGAGTGGAACGTGGTACGTAAGGTTCCAGTGTTACAACATTGGAGTCTCTAGTGTCTGGGGTAGTAGTGGGCGGAGCCTCTACTACAGCATTAGATTGTCGTTTGGGAACATCCCTAAAACCTTCATTGTCAGTTTCATTTATAGTTTCAGCATGGTTGTCTGTATTGTTCTCTGTGGCAACCACGGAAGTGCATTCAGTTCCAGTGCTTAATTCAGTAGGCTTTGCTGCGATATTCTGCATAGAAGTTTGTAGTGTGAAGTTTTAGGTTAGTCAGAAGCAAGACCAGATGAGCGAGGAGCAAGCACCTCATTTGGCTTGTCTGCTGTAGCTCCGCTATTAGTAATAGCAGGAGCTGAAGGAGCATCCAAATCAAAATCCTCAAGACGGTCCAGGTTAGTCAGAGACTCAGTCCCTGTGCCAGAGAGATCAGGTTTTTTAAGATTTATTGGTGGGTATGGGGACCCTGTTGTGAATGCGGGATGCAAACGCTAATCACCCCCAGAAAGTGAGGAAGCAGTGTCAGCACGGCGGCCAGGAAGGCAAATCGCCACGCCCCTTACAGGGGGGGGGGGGATATACAACAAGCGGGGGTATATGGACTGAACGGGCTTAGAACGTTTATGACAAGAACCCTTTGGAAGAGGAGACTATCCTAAAGGATGTAGTCTCAGAAGATTTGGATACTATTGCACTAGGTTTAGGTTAACGTTCTCCCTTGCGGAGTCCTAAAAGGTTCTACCACTACTAATCCGTTGCTACCTTTGTTTAACTAGCCCGAAGAACATTCCGGACGGGCTGTGCGAATGTACCGACGCTGGTAAAATCAGGAACAGTGACGGTCTTCCCCTTAACCCCGGCAGACAATGGATAGGAGGAGTTAGCCAAATGTCACCTTCACCGAAGAACGAAACGGGTAATAAATGCAAACTGGGTCGTCAACACAGGTCAATGAAAGGGAAGTTTGGTCAGCGACGTTATTAATGAGGTCACACGAAAATCGTTTTGAGGGTTTATTACTCTTTTTATATAGACCAACGACCTTAATGATGATTCGCTGAATATCGTATCTAATTGATAATTAGACATGTTAGGAGGTTCGGTAAATGAAAAATGGTCATAATGAAGAAAAATGCAACGTTCTACAAACTGGATTGAAAAGTAAATAATTAAAACGTGCCAAGATCCTCGTTGAATGGACCGTCAAAAAGCTTTGGGATGCAATAGTAAATAGCAGAGCGAAGAAGCTTCTAAAAACTCTAATAACGTAAGCGAATATATCTACTGAAACTTTCCTTTAGATTTAAAATCAAAGTACATAATTACAGAATAAGCAAAATAAGATAAGAGAAAGATGGAATGGGGTATTATGAAAGTCCGCTTCACCCCTTCCTCAACTGGGTATTGTGGAGAATGACAGACAGGGGGGGAGGTGTCATGCTTGGCCATGTATGCGAAGGGAGTGCCTCAAACTAGACGCCGAGCCTCGAAGGCGGCTTATCCAACGACTTATCCACTAGGTTAATGGGAAAGAAGCCCATGTATGGGTGGCATTGCGAGGGAAACTAACGGTATTTGACACCGTCGGAAATTTCTGTTTCCTCTAAACTTGTCCATCTCTTAGCCTGGTTCAAATTTTTCCACCCGTTCACTTTAGTTCAACTTTCTGGTCATCACTTGTTTTGGACGAATATGCCTTCGCTATTTTCGCTTACTACAACTACCATAAACGAGAAAAAACACAACTACACACTACAACAACCACAACCATAAATACAACTACTATTATTATTACTACTAAGCTAAACTTGGATCCACACCTCACGTAGTTTCAACGCAGTTTAGTTTTTACACATCTAAATGGGACTTTCCTTCGTTACGTATGGGGTCAAGTTAAGGACGGTTGCATACCATTCCCTATTCCCAACTCCACCATGGGAATGTATTCACATTTTTACTTTCTCAAATTCCCCTGGTTGGGAACATTTTGGTAGCTACGTTGGTTTTCGGAAGAGAGGGGGTGTAAATAAATTATCGGACGCTTCGTAACCTAAGAATATTTCGCTCAAACTAAATATTCCTAAAAAAAATTAAAGAACTTATAAAGAGCGTGAAAGCTGTAATGAATGAAGAAATGCCCCACAAGAACTGAAAATAAAGTTTCAAAGTCCTTCAGAATTTGCATTTCATCTTTTCTACGAAAAATAAATTGTTAAAGTTTTGAAACTGAATCACGCAGTTGAGTGCGGGGCCTTTATGAGCACTGTGCGAGTATTTCTTTCCTTGGACCCACTCTCGTAGTAGCGGACTAAATTTTATGCTGCATCAAACAAGTCCGTTTAGTTTAATATCTCTCTGCATTAATTATTTTTATTTATTTTATTCCTTTTTCCCTCGCCCTCGTTCTTTACTGAATCTCGTGTCTCCATTAGCCAACGCCATTGTCCAAAAGTCAACCTCAAAAGGCAGGGGAGTACAAACAAAAACTAAGCTGTTCTTTCGTAAGCGTGACGTGATGTAAGCAGAAACGTGGAAGAACCTTTCGCCCTTTAGAGAACAATGCTGAACCATTTGGCTTGACGTCCGTAGTACCAGTTACCCGCGTTTTTGTTTTGAATTAAGTCACTGAAACGTTTCCATTCTGAGTCTAACAAAAGCAACTGTCGTTCAAGCCATTTTCGGATTCGTATTTCCTCTTCTTTTTTTTTACCTTTCTCAAAAGGTATTCTAGAAGCTAGATCATTTTGAAAAACTGCCACAGTCTATCCACCGATTATTTTTACAAAGCTGTGAAGATTAAAGGATTGCTAAAGAAAATTGCAGCACCTGGTTACTATGGAATATTTGTGAAATTGATCGTCTTGGTTAAGCGAAAACAAAGGATTGTTGCAAAGTTTGGTCAGCGACGTTATTAATGAGGTTGCACAGAAATATTTCCGAGGGTTTATTACTCTTTTTATATAGACCAACGACCTTAATGCTAATTTGCTGAATATCAGATCTAACTGATAATGAGACATGTTAGGAGGTTTTGTAAATGAATAATGGTTATAATGAAGAAAAATGTAACGTTCTACAAACTAGATTGAAAAGTAAATAATTAAAACGTGTCAAGATCATCGTTGAATGGACCGTCAAAAAGGTTTGGGATGCAATAGTAAATAGCAGAGCGAAGAAGCTTCGAAAAACACAAACAAAGTAAGCGAACATATCTACAGAAATTTTCCCTTAGATTTAAATCAAAGTACATAATTACAGCTGTGTATAATTCCCCGGTTCTTCCCCATTCGGAGTTTGTTGTTTAATTCTAGTATCCATTCTTTCAAAGACATGTCTATTGTATCTAAATGTCTAATCCTTTGAAGCGAACCTTAAGGAATCAAGTAGTAATCGCTGAAAACAAGAAGACTCGGGTAAATCAATGTTATGAAATATTTAATATGACTTCGACCCAATTTAAAAACTTGCGGATTGAAAACGGTCATAACGAGCAATAGACTCAAAATGCACTCCCTAAGAGTCGAAGCTAACGTCGCGATATTATATGTATTTTACATGCCAAGTCGTTAACTACCCAATGACCTTCCAACTGAGGTTAACAAAAATCTTGTTGTGGGATCTAAAACTCGCCTAGGCGATAATTAAAATAGGTTAAACTTAAAATAAGAGATTGGCCCTGGCCCGACGAATTGGTTTGCGCCAGCTTCAAAGTCTCAATCTTATATTCTTGTTAGGCAGCAATAGAGGAACCGATAGAAAGAAAATTCTATTCGTTGGAAGCGAGAGGGTGAAAAAAATAACTTTGAAGATCCTGAAAGGATTCCATCGTATTAACCAGATATGATGACTAAGGCGATTGTGACAAAGACATATTTCACAGAATCGCCACCAAAAGAAGATGCATCGGATCCATGCTAAGGCACCAATGTGTAGCACATTTGTAGCCAAAAATGTTTTCCTCGCCAAGTTGGTCAACTACTGGGATGGTCTCGCCCAAAAGGATATCAAATGAAGTTTCATTAAAGAACCACAAAAACCAGTTGGACCATAATTTTAGAGGGTTAATTGTTGTTATTCATAGACTTATTTGCAATGAAGTGACTTCTAGGAGGGAGGAAGTGGTTTATGGAGGTTCTAAATACTAAACAAGTACCAAGAAAAAACTTAGACTTCAAACCTTTTTTTTGTCCATTCTAAAGTTGATCCCGACAAGTTGAGTTTGAGCAAGTAGTGAAAATAGAGTATGTAATGGGGAAGGTAGGGGTCCCGAGTAGCCAAATGAGGAGACTACTTGTGCTATTAGGCATCGGGAAGGTATGCATCTCTCTCCAACCTTGCTTGGCCATCTTGAACGGTCAATGATGATAAAAGTAACTTAGGAACTGAAAGGATATTTAGGTTGTGGTTTGGTCATGAGAATTGACCACGGATTTACACCATCCGTTGCCCATCGGTGTAGGGACCTACCTAAGGGGGGACCCAACCCAAGTCTCTGCAATGGTAACTGCTGCATTGTCGAACTGAATAACCAGGTCCCCAGCCAACGCCTGATCACAACCAACATGGTTCAACTCTCAACATAAGGTGCGTTTGCACTCTGTCATGCCATGAACCATCAAACAATGATGTGAGCATGATGACGGCATGGCTAGAACAAAACCAGCGAAGCTTATCCGTGCCATGACGACGATGGCCAATAGGGAAGAGTCTGATACTCAACCCCAACTCACTGGTAGGAAGGGGGGATACGCCCTAGTAATTATGGCTTCGTCAGTGACTGATGATGATCCGACTTGGAAGGAGTCGTACATGAAGCGATCCAGATCGAAAGAGGATCATCGATTTAAAAGATCCTCATTCAAACGCCGCTCGGCGCATACACTAAGAGGGGTAAGCACATGTTCGGTTGATGTGGTACTCTATCGTTAGGTAAGTCCGTCTTTTTAGTCTCATTTAAGCATAGCCTGCAAAGGAAGGGGGGGTGTTCAGCCAGACACCACCTGGTACATAGAGAGGCGCGCCCTTCCTTCCCCGCAGAGTCAAAACTACCCAGGCGCTTTCTCCTCGTAAACGTCTCCCTTTTACCCTCTTTCGTATTCCAGGCCCCAGTGACTCCAGAAGTCTAAAACTAGATTGAGACTACCACGGCATTACTCTTTCGCGACAGCGCCCCTTTGCGCTATTAGTGCCACTTTCATTACGAGCTCCTCCACACCTAATCGCCTAGAGGGCAGTTAATTTTGCAGGCTAGTCGCCAACCAGCTTTCGTCCACTCATCCTTGGTCGGGGCGGGGAGATGGGGGGGAGGGAGCCCATCCCTCTTGGCTCAGGGGAAGGGAAGTACTTACCCACAATTGCCCCTTCATCTTCCGTCCTTATCTCCCCCCCCCTCGGCAAAGGGGCGTCAGGAGAAGCACGTAAACCATACTGCAGCTAACATCTGAAGAATTGAGTATCATCCAGGGCCCAACCCCACTTAATGCGTTCCCTCCATGCCCCAAACTCAACCAGGACGATCTGCGGCCCTCTCTCTTCCATACATTTTTGCTTCACCCAACTTCACCCTTTTTTACAGATATCCCCAAGCTGTTGGGGGGAGGCCCTCGTTGGATTACTTCGTAGTGAAATGGTTTGTCGGAAATTAGATCCTATAAGCAAGAACCAACGAGGGCATCTCCGCAAAAAGCTTTTTTTAGATGTTGGCAAAGTGGTGGGGTTATTCGAGGTGACAGTGTGGAAGGCGGGTGGGGGGGCCGAGGAGTCTAAAAAGGAGACTACTTGGGTTGGCGGCTGAGGGGAGGCACAGCTTTCCTCAAAGAGGCGAGAGCCAACGAGGGCATTTGTCAGAAACTCCGTGAGGAGAGGAAAGAATGAAGTGGCTTACTTGCATCACTTGGGACCGGACAGGGGGGGGGGCAGGGCGCTCCAAGGGGTCCCCCCCTTACCTACGCAAATAAGGCCCATCAAAAAAGGTTTAGCGTGGCGAGTGAGAAAGCAGGGGTTTTATGAGCTGCGGGATGGCCGAGTGGGTGGAGTGTCCGTCAAAATTCCAATGTGTTGGCTCATCGCACGCCGCCTCTGCCCCTCCACCCTCCCTTACAGATTGACCTCTTTAATGTGAGTGGAGGTCAAAGTAATGCGAAGGAACCTCGACCTCCAATGGGGCAAAGCTGGCCGGACACCGTCGACCTTTAGAGAAAGCTCCCCCCTCCCCCCTGCCATTAATGTAATCTAACCATGGGCGATTGCGGCCCCTTACCGATTATGTCAATCGCACAACAACCATGTACCAATTTTCTGCCAATCGCACAACAATCCTGTATCAACCATATAGCAACTATCTACAAATCATCTCCCAATCTTGTATCAATTATATGCCAATCCCGTCTCAATTATATGTCAATCCCGTCTCAATTATATGCCAATCCCGTCTCAATTATATGCCAATCCCGTCTCAATTATATGCCAATCCCATCTCAATTATATGCCAATCCCGTCTCAATTATATGCCAATCCCGTCTCAATTATATGCCAATCCCGTCTCAATTATATGCCAATCCCGTCTCAATTATATGCCAATCCCGTCTCAATTATATGCCAATCCCGTCTCAATTATATGCCAATCCCGTCTCAATTATATGCCAATCCCGTCTCAATTATATGCCAATCCCGTCTCAATTATATGCCAATCCCGTCTCAATTATATGCCAATCCCGTATCAATTGTATGTCAATCCCGTATCAATTGTATGTCAATCCCGTATCAATTGTATGTCAATCCCGTATCAATTATATGTCAATCCCGTATCAATTATATGTCAATCATGTATCAATTATATGCCAATCATGTATCAATTATATGTCAATCGTGTATCAATTATTTGCCAATCCTGTATCAATTATATGTCAATCATCCAACTATTTACCAATTATGTTAATCGCAAGACAATCAAGTACCAACCATTCATCAATTATATACCAATCTCCCTCAAATCATGTACTAAACATTCACCAATGATATGCCAATCAATATTTCAATCATAAATCATATCTCAATTTTTCTGCATTTCAACTCTTCAGATTTATTTTTTTATAGCTAGCGTACGAGTGCCGCAATAATAAAAAAAAATAAAACTTAAAAGAATTGTCTACGGAGAAAAAAAAATTAAAAACATTTAGAAGAAAAGTGAGGCAATACTTTTGTATCCCAAAGAGCAAAAAAAATTTCAGAACACTTAAGGAGAATGTAAATATCAGTGCTGCTACAGTCATGCAAGAATTTACGAATTGTTCCGATGGTTGCCTTGCTTGCATTGAACTATGGAAAAATAGCTTTGGCGGAGGCGAATCCTTTGTTTAGATAAATAGTACAGACATTGTCTGGCCTGCAATCGAAACAACTGCTGGTAAAATCAATGAACATGAAACAATCACAAGTAATGTAATAAATTTAGACGACCTTTTTGATGTTGTAGTTGCCAACACATTTTGGTCTTCAAAGTGTGAATTTTAGAAAACTGAAAAGTGGGTTCGAATGCCAAATTATTTGTAAGGCCAGAATATTGCTCTCGCTAACCTCAGCCGTATTGTTGAATACATTTTATGTCTCTTGAGTAGATCGACTCAAGTTGAGGAGGCATTTTTCATCATCAATAACGTGTGATCACAGGAACGAGACCACATCACTAAATCAACTGTAAAGCTATTGCAAACGAAATATTGGACAGACCTGTGATGAATTAAAAGAAATGAACAAATGCAGTTTTCATTAATATCTATCGATATTGTTTTGCTATCTATCGTGAAAGAGAATCTAAAAATATGCATAAAAAGGTGCATAGATCCTTTAGATATTGTCCCGGTTTTGCCTTCTCTGAAAATAAAGTAAACTTAGGTTTATTTTTCTAAATATAAATGCACTTAGAGAAAGATGAGTAAGTGTTAATCTCCAGGAGAAAAAAAACAAACAAACTGGGTTCACTTTCCGTTTTAGTGACCAACAGCAACGCCCTCTACCGATTGGAGGACGCCAGAATGGCTCAATGAAATTAAAAAAACAAACAAACCCGCCCTCTAACGAGCGGAGCGGAAAGCTGCACCAGCTTCCTAAATATAATCAAAACGCCACAAAAAAAATCCATTACCACCAGATTACGTTATTACCCCCGAAATGGCGGAAGTGGGAGCTTAATTGTCTTGTGGGCGCGATTTTATGGACGTCGGAAACGGTTTAATGGAACGCCGTCCACCCACCACAGAGCCGCCGGTCAACGGATGAGATACATTTTGGCGTGAAAAATTCATGTCATTTCGGCAAAATTGTCGATCATAAAAGAATTGCCGGAAATAAAAGGTGGAGATGATGTTGCATTAATTATTATTTGACGGGGATTTGATAAGACTTTTCGTCAACGATCCCCACCCATGGGGATCGTTCCCCTCATGCGGAACGACATTTGCTTTCGGAAAGTTAGACGGTACGCATTTCCAAATCTCCCTACTTTAACTATTAAATAATTTCTTTTCATTTAAGACGAAATTTCCCTTTTGGTTCTTTATATTAGGTAATGAACACTAAAAACTTAGACTAAACTTTCGTCTTCAGTAAAAAAAAACTTATTTTTGTAAAGTAGATTTACTTAGTGCTTTCCAGAACTTTAAATATAAGAATTTTTTATCAGAACCAAGTTTTGGCTTCACTTAGTTCCCAAGATTGATTACTTTTTAATTTTCCCTTTCTTCATTCAGACCCCCCCCCCCTTCCTCAAAATAGAGAGCTTGTGAGCTTTCAAAGACTTCCTATTGACATCAGCTTCCTATGTATTGCTAATCGCCAAATAACTCTGGCGTTGTGTTTAAACTGATTTGATTTTTAATTTTAGGAGACCATCTGCCGACTGCCTACTTGGGCATAAGTCGCCGTGCTCACGACAGCCTAGTACGAGGCTAAATTAAAATAACTGCAAATGACAATAAAAAAAGGCAAAACGAAAAGGGCAGCAAGCATGCTCGGGCGTCGAGGGAAGGCCCGGCGCAGGAACGTGCAACCTACAAAAAACAAACAAAAAAACAGCAACAACAAAACAGACAAGGTGGAGGAGGCCAGCTTCATCCAAAATGTCAAAAAGTCCACAAATCAGTGTACACGAATCCGTCCCGCGTAAAAGGGACAAGCGATAGCGACCCCGCTCATCCCGGTACCAGGGCAGGTAACATGCACGAAGATCATCCAGACTGGGACATTCAACGAGAATGTGCCGCACAGTCTGGGAGACAAGGCAGTCGTCACAATAGAGCGCAGGCAAGCTTTCCATCAAATGGCGGTGCGTCTCGCAAATGTGGCCAATTTGGAGACGACAGAAAGCAACCTGAAGCCGTCGAGGCATTGGGGGGTTTATTTATGAGAACAGTCGCGGCGCAATGGCAGGCAACTTTAGGTTCCACTCGACCATCTCCCAACTTCTTTTCCAAGTAGCCCAGAGAGCTGCCCGTATTCCTGCCATGTAATGGGTGTGAGGAAGAACGAAACTCTGGCCTGGTCGCCCAGTGCTCGCAGACTCATTGGCGCTCTCATTCCCCGCAATTCCTACATGACCAGGAACCCAGCAGATTATAATCTCGACATCCACCCGGCTCGCCAAAACCGTGGCGTCACGGATATCGCAAATCAGATGTAGATATTCCAATACCCCGAAAGCACTCGGGGCCTTTTGTCAGTCGCCCTAAATCACAATCCATTCTCCGAACCTGGCACGTCGCGTAATCTTCCATACCGAGCGGTGTATTGCAACCAGCTCAGCCGTGAAGCCAGACGCAGCGCCTAGCAGAACACCGCTGACTTCAAACAGAGGGGATAAAGCGTGAAAACAGACCTTCTCTTGGGTCTTGGAGCCATTTGTATACCCTGGCATGGTTCCAGCGTAAGACGAAGTGTGCTCCAAAAAGGTCGAACAACGCAATACTCCCGGCGCTGTACAAACTTTGGGAGCAAAGGCGTGGCGACAAATTGTCAAAGGTGGTACCCTCCAGGGTGGCATTCTGGGCAGAACCAGGGGCGCCACTGGCCCGAGAGTTGTACCTAGCTCTCTGAGTATGAGGGGCGGTCAGTAAGTTTTGCAATTCGGATATAAGGAAACGAGATACGAGGAAAAGTGTTTTATTATTTTTCTCAATATAACTACCCTCGACTTCAATGCACTTGCGCCACTTGTCCCTGAGGCTTCGAATTCTCGACAACCAGAAATCTACCGACTGCTGTTCAATCCACTGCTGAACGGCGAGCAGGACATCTTCATCGTCCTCCAACCGGCGTCCACGCAGTGCAGTCTTGAGCTGGCGGAATAAAAAGTAGTCGCTAGGGGCTAGATCTGGACTGTAGGTGGGATGGTTAAGCTTCTCGAATCCGCACTGGCGCATGGCAGCTTGTGCAACTATGGCTTTGTGGACTTTGACGACGTTAACTTTGGTCATGGCCAAATTGTCGTCGATGATGTTGAAAACACTTCCATGTGATATTCCAAGTTCTCGCTCGATTTCTTCGACCTTTACCCGTCGATTTTCGAGGAACCTATTCTCCACACGGGCCACATTGTCCTCGTTGGACACGTCTGACGGGCGTCCTGGACGGGGGTCATCTCCAAGGGACTCACGACCATGGCGGAACTCCCTATTCCAGCGAGCAATGGTTGCATAAAAAGCGGCGGTGTCTGTGTACACTGCAACCATGCCTTCATGGATCTCTTTTGCATTCTTGCCTTCCTTGGTCAAAAATTTGATCACTGCGCGGTGTTCAACCTTCTCCGAGAAGTCTCAGATTTCAGAGACTTCAGTCGTTGCCCTTATGGTAAGTGGCAACGACCTCTACCTCAGAGGAGGTAGGGTAGGCCCTACAGGTGAAATTATGAGGACAGTTATGGGCGCTGTCGACGACTGTGGACTGAAAACCCGCAGACGCGTCGTGGTGGGGATGCTCCCGAGGTGGGGTCCAAGCCGGACTGCCCACTCGAGGAACATGTCGCTAAACAGGCACCTTGCAGACCTCTGTACGGCTGAGGGTGTCTTTTTTGTGGACCCGTACGCCGTGTTCTATGGTAGAAAAGACCTCTACCAAAGGGACGGGGTGCACCTCTCCTTTAAGGGCAAGGCGTTCCTAGCCAACCTCATCCAGGATGTCGTGGAGCGCACCCAAAGGAGTGTCCGGCCCATTGGGAAGGCGGACGTACGCCAGTACGCCCGAGTCACTCCCCAAACAACCTTCTCGGAGGTTGTCAAAAATGGTGCCACCGCGACAAACAAGAAGCCGGGAAACGGAAGAGTATAGGGGGTCCTACATAAGGGGACTCCCTGAAAGTTCTTCTGTTCAATGCGAGGTCAATCAGAAACAAGTTTCCTGAGCTCCGTGGCCTCGTAGCGACGGAAGAACCCGAAATGGTAGCCATAACAGAATCGTGGATAAAAACCTCAAACCGAGACTTTGAAGGCGAATTCACGGTTCCTGACTACCAACTCTTCCACAAAGATAGGCCAGACAGAGAGGGTGGCGGTGTAATGTTGTATGTCAAGGATACAATCAAATCTACGAACTCCAACGTTATATCCGACCACGAGCTCCTAGGCGTTGACCTAGAGATCGGTCCTGCCAAATACAGGACCCTGCTGCTTTACAGACCCCCTTCCCAACCTGTTGAGAAGGACAGGGAACTGTACCAGCTGCTGGGTGAGCTGGTTCAAGGCAGAGTGTGCATCGTTATGGGCGATTTCAACAGCCAAGTTGACTGGGAAACCAGAGCAGCCTGTGGCGAGAGCGCGCTACTCCTGGAGTTCACCAACAACGAGTTCCTCACTCAATGGGTCAGAGAACCGACGAGAGGAGACAATATCCTCGACTTGGTCTTCACCTCTGAGGATGATATCGTTGAGGATATCTCTGTAGGTGAAGAGCTCGGTGGCAGTGATCACCAGCTAGTTAGATTTAGCGTCAAGATCCCGAAGGTAAGGTCTGTTGCCAGTCAATTAAAGAAACTTGACTTGAGAAGAGCAGACTTTGCAAGCCTTCGAGCTGGACTGACTGACGTGAGGCTAGAAGTGTGCGATGCCGTTGAAGACTCGTGGAATAGTTTCAAAACCACATTCATGAGTCTTCAATTGCGTTTCATCCCTCTGAAATGCCCCCGTCTGTCTTCTGTTCAACCTAAGTGGTTTAATCGAGAAATCGGCCAACTGCTTAGGGAGAAGAGAAATGTGTACCGGCAATCGAAGATCTCGGGTGACTTTGACGAATACCGGAGGCTAGCCAGGAGAGTGAAGTCCAGCATAAGGGCGGCTAAGCGGTCTGAGGAACTCCGAGTGGGCGAGACTCTGTAAAGAGAATCCAAAGGAGTTTTTTGGATATGTGAGCAGCCGTAAACCAATCCGTCGAACGATTGGCCCTTTGAGGAATGAGGAGGGGACATTAAAGCATTCAGATGCAGAAAATGCTAACCTCCTCAACGACTACTTCTCTTCAGTGTTTACTGAAGAGTGTGGTCCCATTCCCCAGCCGACGGATTCCTACTCGGGGGAAAAGCTGGAGGCAATGGACTTCACTGAAGGAGAAATAAAGATAAAGATCGCTGACCTAAAGACGAATAAGTCCCCTGGACCGGACGGGTTTCTACCTAAAGTGTTGAAGGAAGTGTGCGATGAAGTATCACGACATCTGTGCGCTATCTTTAACATGTCAATCCGGACCAAATGCGTTCCTAGAGACTGGCGTGAGGCGGAGGTGACTCTGATCTTCAAGAAAGGAGACCGTAACCAACCGTCGAACTACCGACCTATCAGTCTGACTTCGATAGTCGGTAAACTCATGGAAAGCATCATGGTGGACAAAGTGACGTCGTATTTAGAGTCAAACCTGCTACTGAGGAGTTCCCAGCACGGCTTCCGAAGGCAACGGTCATGCCTGACGAACCTTGTGGAATTCTTCCACTTCGTCTTCAGTGAGCACGATCGGGACAAGGCGGTGGATGGGGTTTACTTAGACTTTCAGAAAGCCTTTGATAAGGTACCACACCACCGCCTTCTCCGGAAAGTGCGAGCGCTGGGCATAGACGGAAAGGTAGCCGGCTGGATCAAGAACTGGCTAAGTGGCAGACGGCAACGGGTGGTGGTAAATGGACAGTCTTCTGAGTGGGTGCCCGTTACTAGCGGGGTGCCTCAAGGTTCTGTCCTGGGACCACTACTATTCATCATCTACGTCAACGACATGGACGGTGACATGGTTGCCAAGATTTCCAAATTTGCCGACGATACCAAGCATGGTATGAACGTTGCAAAGGATGGAAATACTGCCCGCCTGCAGGAAGATCTTGGGAAGATTGGGGAGTGGTCGGACACGTGGCAAATGCCTTTTAACGTGGGCAAATGCAAAGTGATGCATATCGGCCACAGAAACTCCCAATCTCAGTATATCCTTAAGGGCAATGCTATGGAATCCACCGACACTGAGAAGGACTTGGGTGTAACAATCACTAGTGACCCTCAAGTTCTCGAAACAGTGCATTGAGGCGGAGAAAAAGGCCCAAAGGATGCTAGGATATATTAAGCGCCAATTTGGTTATCGGAACCAGGAGATTGTACTGTGCCTGTACAACTCACTTGTCCGACCGCACCTGGAGTATGCCGTACAATTTTGGAGTCCTTCATTGCGAAAGGACATCGCGAGATTGGAACGCGTACAAGCTAGGGCAACCAAACTGATTCCCTCTATCCGACATAAAAGTTATGAGGATAGACTAAGGGAATTAGATCTGTTCTCGCTGGAAACCCGTAGACTGCGTGGTCAGCTCATCGAGGTCTTCAAAATACTTCGAGGGTTCGACAATGTTGACTACCGGGATATTTTCACACTGAGTAAGAACAGAACGCGCAATCACGGCTTCAAACTTGAACTGAAGCGTTACAACCGCAATCTGTGTGGAAACTTTTTCACCTACAGTATCTGCGGTATGTGGAACGCACTTCCAGTGGAAGTTGTCAACAGTGAATCTGTTGACCAGTTCAAGTCAAGACTAGACAAAGTCTTGAAAAGTGGCCGTTTATGGACGCAAAACAATTGAGCAGCCTTGTGCCCGCTCGATTGCTAGTCCAAAGGTACCCTCTTTGAATGGACCGTAAGGTCTCCTAGGGTACATACTTTCCTTGTTACTCCTTATTACTCCATTGTTGAAAAATTTGTCACTGACGATCTGCGATCAGCAACTGCTTCTTAAATAGAAGAGGCAGGAGCGTGGGGCTGCAGGTCCTGACTTGTCATAACTTGTCCTAACACCCCGACAAACAGCCATCCCCCTTCCTCTGTTTTGCTCTACCGATTCTCAAAAACTTATTGACCGCCCCTCGTACTTTCCTGGCCTCAAATCCGAAAGGCTTAGGATATGACTAGCATCTCTCGGCAGCATAGGCATTGTTGAGTTCAGCTGCTAACGCAATGAGAGGTGTTGGTTACTAAGGGAGGCGCCGGCATCACGCATACAGGTGAGAAATGCACACTGCACGGCGCAAAGCGAGTGACATCTCACCAGTATCGACAAGTAGGTTGTCAATGGGGGAAGTGCGTAAAGCACCGGTCACCAGAAGGCCGGTGTGGTGGATCGAGTCCACCTTCCGCAGTACACGCTCGGCTGCGGATGCACAAAACTCACATCCGTAGTCGAGATTCGAACGAACAAATGATCGATAAAAAAGTAAGGCAGTAGCTCTATCAGCGCCCCAGGTGCTGTATGTCACGGAACGAAGAATGTCCATGGCGCGGGTACAAGAGAACTAAGTCTGCGAATATGAGCCTCCCAGGTAAGGAGTCGGTTAAATACCAGACCAAGGAAACAATGAGAGTCTACCACTTCCAGGAGCACCCCATTAATAAATAAGTCTGGGTCAGGGTGGAGCTGTGGATAGCGGCAGAAGTGCACCACCTTAGTCTTAGCCAGGGAAAACCGAGGCTTGTGCACTTCGGCGTAACAAGAGACGTGGTTCAATGCCTGTTGTTGTCTACGCACCAGAGTTTGCATCTGGGCTGCGCCAAAAGTGATTAAAAGGTCGTCCACGTAGACAGTAGCGAGAACATCTTCCAGCAGCGCCGAAGTGATGCTCATGGCAAAGAATGTGAAACTGGGGACACTTCTCTGCGGGACAGACCCTTCCTACTCTATTGGGCCGGAGAGGGTTCCACACACCCGTAGACGGAATCAACGATCTCGCGAAAGTTAAGACATAAAGATTGGGAGGGGTTCCCTCGCCCCCATCGTGTGGAGAGTCTCTATGATACCGTATCACAATGCGGTATCATAGGCCTTCTCCAGATCGAAAAACACCGTTGCGTAGTGCTGTCTTTAAAGAAAGGCCTCGAAGATGATAGTTTCCAGTCGGAGCAGATCATCCAACGTGGAGTGGAACTTGCAGAAGACGCACTGTGCAGAAGACAGATGTCCTCCACAGTGCAGAAAAAAAGGTTAATCTAACATTTGCCAATTTGTCCATCAACTTGCACACGCAGGGGTTCAGATATATTTGGCGGAAACCGGCCGGGGTAAAGTGATCTCTCCCTGGTTTGCGAAAATCGAGCATAATAGCGATTGGCAAGGAATCTGGGAGGGTAACTTCTACCTAGATCCTGTTGAACAAATCTAACAGGAAAGCCATGCCTCGCTCACCCAGGTGTCGAAGCATGGCGTACGGGACATCGTCCGGACCAGGGGCGGTGTCTGCTTATGAAGCCAGAGCATAGCGAACTCCCTCAGAGTAAACATTTTGTTGAAGGGTTCTCCGCCTCTGTAGGTAAAGTCGAGTCGGCGGCCTTCCGCGACATCATGACGCTCAGTTCCCGGCTACAGATTGCGGAGAAAGCGGTCGCTAAAGATTCCACCACGGAGCGGGGTCCGAGATTGCGGTTCCATTCTCCTGAAAAACGGGAGGGGAATCTTGCGAGAACTTGCCTCGAATCCTTTTGACTCACTTTCACACCTCTGCTAGATGGGTCTTCCCGCTAAGTGAAGACACGTATGCCCGCCAAGAAGAGCGGCAGGCGTGCTTCGAAATATACCGGAATCTAGCCCTAGCCCGACGAAATTCACCGACAGTGAAATGGTTCGGGCGGCGCTTATAGCGCATGTAGGCATAACGCTTCTGTTTGAGGGCCGTCTCACACTCCATTGATCACCACGGGAGTGGCCGGCGTGCAAAACGGCCAGATGTTCAAGGAATAGTAGTCAGGCCCACGCCTATAAGGTTGCCGGAGAAGAACTCAACGGCCTCATCAACCGATTAAACTCCTTCACTGAGACAGAGAAATCAGTTATTTCCTGAATTGCGGACCACCGTGCCCGCGCCAAGCACCAACAGGGCGGGCTCTCGAGCGTCAGCGGCGCATATAAGGATATTTGAACGGGAAAGTGATCACAACCATGGAGGTCATCGACCACCCCCCAACCAAAATCAGGCTGTGCCTCCGGAGAGAACAAAGATAGATCGACGCAGGAAAATGAAGCGGTTATCGGGCAGTGATGCGTAACCTCATCCACATTTAGGAAATCTATCTCTAGCTCGTCGATCAAGTCGGCAAGGACTTGACTGCTGGGATTAATCGAGTAGTCTCCCCAGAGGGGGGTAGGTTGTCTACCGTTCAGATATCCGAGACAATTAAAGAGCCTCGGCAACCGTGCCACGGCGCGGCGGAAGTCCTCCACGTCGAAGTCAGCTGACGGTGGAATATATGCGGATATAACACTATACCTCTTATCTAGGTGCAACTGCACAGATACTGCCTGAGAGGAGGTATCTTAGGCAAAGAGAAGAATAGAGACATCATGCCAGGTGTAAATAGCGCATCCCCCTACACGGCTCCCCATCCTTTGGTGCTGGGATGGGGTGGCAAAACCCTTATACCCCGGGAGAGTGGGCAGGGGGGCACGCGCTCAGGATCGTCTCCTGCAAAAAGATACCCAATAAGGAACGGGACTGGACGAGACGAGCATCCGCAGCTGCTCCCAGCTGGCTCGGAGTCTGCGTCAATTCTATTGAAGGAATATGCCTTCCAGGTCTATCTCGGAGGAGATGCAGGGGCTTTCTTCGAAGAGAAGACCCTCACGGGAATGGCCGTACGCTTCCCGGAGGCAGAACTCCGGGCGCTGAAGGCGCTGTCGCCATGAGAGTCCTTTCCTCCCACCGCCTCGAAACCTTAGGAGAGCGGGGGGGAGGGGGCTTCGCAGGCGATCCCTTTTTTGGATGATCCAGTCTCCGCGCCACCCAGCCTGCCGCTGGGTGTGGGCAAAGGAACCAAAAATCCTTTAGTGTCGTCCTTTCCGGGGGCAGTTTTTGGAACCCAAGGAAGATGACCTCATGACTAACTTCAGGGGATTTGTTTTCTGCGAGTCTAACGACTCGGTGGAGGTGCGCGGTCGTTTTGCATTGTAGGAAATGATCACGCTGGGGGGAAGGGAGGGAAGCCCTGGTTTTAGACGATGCAGAGTGTGAAACCTTTGTACCGCCAGCTTTACCAGGGGAGCGCCCGGGGTGGGTAGAGCCCGCAGAAGGGTTCCAAATGGGAGCAGAAACTACCGTGCTCGTAGGCATCGAGGGGCCAGGAGCAGAGTGCGTCTTTCTTAGCATTGAGGCATAAGACGTCCCTGGGCAGAGACGGGCGCACCAGGACGAAGTCCTTAGCCTCACGAAATGAGATACAATTATGAGACTGAACGGCCAGGATTTCCTTCTCAATTATTATTATTATTATTAATATTATAAGTGGTGCCTGTCTACTACGACATACAAGATAGCTAGCACTTCAACCGCTAAGGGCTATATCGTGCTGAATCGTGTCAGAACGTATTGGAGCATGTCCATCGGCTACTATGATTAGTAAGTACATTACACAGCGAGTGAAAGTGACACGTATTCCGCAAGTTAAATGTGGCAAGCAGACCTCACACAACGTAAAATGAGGCACATAGGCTAAACTTTTCCTACATTTAAAACGATATGGTACTAAGATCACAATTATAGATGATGCGTGATAGAGTCATGCATGTGTCAGAGGTCGGAGGAAATGCCTGTTGCGGTTACAAATGAAAAAACTGCCGAGACAGCAGCTTCATCATCCCGAAGGACTTAGCGAATAGTCAGAGGCTGACCGATTCCGCTGGCGCCAAAGTGGGTTACCCGCTCATCTGCATACTCCGGGCACTCAACAAGGAGGTGCTCAACTGTGAGAGGGACAATACATCCATCGCAAAAAGAAGGTGGTTCGCCGTCAAGCAAGAATTTGTGTGTTAGGCGTGTGTGCCCAATGCAAAGCCTTGTGAGCAGGACTGTGTTGACAGGTCTTAGGACACTAAGTACCCCACACCGTCACACTATCCTTGATCGTCCTGAGTTTATTGGGCCAGATAATGACCCAGGCCAAATTCCATCGTCTGCACAGAAATGCATAGATGTAAGGGTAATAATCCCTGCTCGGTAGAGGACGGGGTATAATCTCGTTGGGATCCACAATGATCGCCTTAGCCGCATGATCAGCCAAATCGTTACCCAGAATCCCTGCATGGCTTGGCACCCAACAGAAAGTAACAAATCGACCGCCATCACGCAAATGGTCCAGCCAGCGATGGATCTGTGTCACTATGGGATGAACAGAAAACTGGTCAAGGCACTCTGGGAGTCGTAAGAGACAACAAATCGGCGAGTAGTATACCGTGTCAGAGAGGCCAATGCAAAGAGGATCGCCAGCAATTCCGCGGTATACACCGAGGCCGCTGCAGGTAGTTTCCGCCATGTAGTTCTGTTCGGGAGAACTACAGCGCAGCCAACTCCATTGCAACTCTTCGATCCATCAATATACACTGGGTTGGTCTCATGGTTGGTGTCCGCATGGACAGTAAAAAGTGATCTTATATCTACCTGGGTATCAGAAGAAACCTCCGACATCACACCCGGACATAAACTTCTCAGGCGTAACAAATAAGGTGGAACAGAGTAAGAACTCTACTTCATCACAAGCAGATCAGGCACCTGGAAACACTCAAGAAGCTGACGAGTCCCGTATCCAAATGGTTTATGGAGGCGTGGGTGAGCAGCATATATGTGATCAAAGCTTCGATTCGTAATCCAGCATAGCGAGTAAATGGCTGTACAACTGGAGACAAAGCTTGTCTCGTCTATCATTGAGATGATTCTCCGCTCTCCGCATACAGACTTACCACCGGTGAGATGCGAAATGCCCCAGTTGTCAGAGGGATACCCTGATGGTGGACGGTATCTAGCATCTCTAGAGCCGTTGCTGTCGCTGACGAATAGATTTGGCATCCATAATAGAGTTGGGACCGCACCATAGATCGATAAATCCGCAAAAGTGTCACTCTGTCTGCACCCCACGAGAGATGCGTCAAGAACTTTAAAAGGTCTAGGCTTTTTAAGCATAAGGTTCGCAGAGACTGGAGGTGAAGTAGCCAGGCGAGTTTCGAGTCAAATGTCATTCCCAGGTATTTCGTTTCGGAAACGTGTGGAATTTGGGTGGACGAATCCATCACCAGGATTAAGATTGGAAATGTGCCTCGGATACTTGTAAAGTGCATCGCTACAGTCTTCAATTGCGAAAAGGTGAAGCCGTGTGTATCTGCCCACTGAGCTGCTTTGTTGACGGCAAGTTGTACCCTCCTCTCAGCAGTAGGAAGACTTGAGGAGCGAGTGAATATGGCGAAGTCGTCGACGTACAACGAACTCTCCACATACTGCGGTATGCAGGATGGGAGGCCATTGATGGCTAGGACAAACAGGTTACAGCTAAGGACGCTCACTTGCGGGATGCCCTCATGCTGCGGAAACGGATCAGAATGTTTGTTGCCAACTTTGATTTGCATAACCCTGTCAAAGAAAATTTAATAAATTTTGGTAAATGTCCCAAATGTCTATTGTCGGATAGAACTTTAAAAATGAGGTACCACCACGTTTTATCGTAAGTTTTTTTCCAAATCAAAAAACACAGCCACCACGTGTTGTTTCTCGGCAAATCCATCTTTATGAACGTGTCAAATCTGGCTAACACATCTGTTGTACTGTGACATCGTTGGAAACCCTAATGATCGGGATGGAACACACCTTGCTCTTCTAGATGCCACACGAGCCACTAGATGCCACAGTCGAAATTCTCCAAACTGTCCTCCATCCATATGCGGTTATACAAAGATAAAAGGAACTGCAGCGATACTGGAGGAAGGTGACGAAGCAGGGCGTACGAAATCGTATCCGCCCCTGGCGCCGTATCAGCACACCTCAAAGCATTCTGCAATTCGGGCAGCGTAAGAATAATGTTGTAATCTTCATCCTCTCCACCACAAAAGTATAAATCTACTGATTCTGCTTCCTGTTTAATGCGCTGAAAGGGCGCCCAAGAACTCCCCTTCGAAACCTCGCTCAAAACATGTCCAAAAGCGATTCCAACCTCTAGCGGATCGGAGATTAAACAGTTAGAAGTCTGCAACGTCGAAGTACGATGGGCCATACGCTTGCCACGTATCTTAGATATCCGACGCCACACCTTCGTCATCGGTGTCCTCTCGATGAGGCTGGAGACGTATCGTTTCCACGAAGTTGCTCGAGATTTCTTTAAAATGTAGTGAGCGCCGGCTCTCGCGCGACTAAGCGCAATCTTATCTTCTCTAATTCGCGTACGGTAATATCGACGTGCTGCTACCTTTTTCTCGTCCGTTGCTGCTTCGAGTTCTCGGTTTTACCAAGGAACAGACCTAGTGCGCTGTATTCCGCTCGTTTTCGGGATATAAGTGTCTGCCGCAGCAACAAGCGTATCCATGAGGTATTCAACAGCATCATCAACGGTAGGAAAGGATGTAACCTCTCTATTAGTAGTCGCCACAGCATAGTATTTCACCCAGTCTGCCCGTTCCTAAATATACCGAGGTGTGGTTTGGAGAGGGGAGTTGTCTACAATGGATAGAATGACTGGAAAGTGGTCGCCATTATATAAATCTTGGTTAACGGACCAGGAGAAATTAAGTGCAGCATCTGGAGATGATATAGACAGATCGATACAAGAAAGGGTGCCTGTTTGTAGGTGGAAGTGAGTAGGATTATAGTTATTTTGTATTATGGAATCTCCGGTGTTAAGGAAGGACTACAATTCTGCCTCGTTGGTTCACGACAGCGTCTCTTCACAATATGTGTAGAGCAATAAAATCTCCTAGAAGGAGATAGGTGGTGGCAGTTGCGAAACCAGTTGATGTATTTGTTGAGCGTTAACTGTCATGCGGAGGAATATATATATATACGTTGAAGATCGTGTATAATCTGTCAAGGTGGTATCGTACTGCAACAGCCTGTAAGTCCGAAGTCAGCTGGATCCTCACGTGACCAACAAGGCGCTTCACAAGTGTGCAAACGCCATCGTGGTCCAATCCATCCCTGCCGAGAGGGCCAGCTTCGTGTTACATAAGAAACCCTCGTGGTGGGTTTGGTAGGGCTGCTCTCATTCTGGTTAACTGCAGACACATGACTGCCGCATGTGAATCGGCAAGTAGCGTTCTTAAATGAAAATAATTATTTCGATATCCATGTATACTCCAGTTTACATGGTCATGTTTTGCGCTCGGACTGTTTCGATTTGTTCTTATCAGGTGGGCGGCTATATTTGGGTAAAGGGATACTAGTGATGTTTACAGAACGATCGGGTGGTTTTTGGCGTTTGGTTTTTCAGGAGTAGCACCTAATGTGGATGATGTTGGAGATTGGCGTTTATTGCTAGTGTTCGATTTGGAGAGGGACAGGTAGAACGTTCAGATTTGCTTCGAACAGTGGTGTCAGTTTTAGGTTTCTGAGTTAGTGAGCGTGCAGGATTCCCCGGCGGAACAGGGTCCTTCGACGAAGCGGAAGGGGTCTCAAGAGACTGTGCTGCTTGCACAACAGAGGCAAAATTTCTGGTATTTTGGTACATTGAGGATACTCTATGGCAGGCTTCTTTAAAGGTCACATGTTCTTTGACCTTAACAGCCAATATTTATTTTTCAGTTAGGTATTTCTGACAAGTCTTTGCTGATGTGCTATGAGGTTGGTTGCAATGAATACATTCGGGGGCAGTTGACATGTTGAGGTTTCATGATCCTCACTGCAGTGTTAAGACAAGCGGCCACAGATGGCTTGATCAAGTCTACAATTCTTGCTCACGTGTCCCTATTGTTGGCATTTGTAACAACGGCGAGGAAGGGGCACGTACGGACGGACACGCTCAGAGACCTGCGCAGATCCGAATACGATCAGGTTGAGTTGGAGTGTCAAATGTTAAGACCAACGTTCCAGTCGGTTCAATGTCACGATGGCGTGCACCTCTTAAGCCGGTGGACCTTAATCACACCAAGGTATGATAGTCCGTCGACAATATCTTCAGAATATCGCCGTAAGAGCTCGCAGGTGATAAACCCTTGGGAGTGGTTATAACGCTGATGAATCGAGACTTCTATCGGTTCCCGGAGCAGTTTGGTCAGGCGCTACAATTTACGGCCTTTGGCCTTAGATTTTACTTCAACAGCGAGCGTTTGGTCGTCATTCTCAGAAATGCGACCGGGTTCCCCTATCTCATCGCAGAGCTCTCTATTGACTTTAAATAAGTTAAGTTTGCTTAGATAAGCGTTGTTGGTAGACTTCAAAGTATAAAATAGTGTGAAGTGCTCAGTTTCTCCAAACAGGTTGACTGGGTAATTACGTCGTCAATCTAATCTACTGCTTCTTTCATTTTTACGGTCGGTACCAGAAGCATAATCATCGCGATCAGGACGAGCCTGGTCTACACCACTCGATCCTGGACCAATCGCTTTTTGACGACCATTCTCCTTCTGGCCAGAGGAAGGCGTACCAAGCGCGATGTTTCCGACATCCCTTGTGTCAGGAGCCCCGTTGACGCTGTTGTTTATACTTATAGCAGACATTAGGGCATGATTTGGTATTTATCTTATACCTGGAGGGGGTTTTGATGGGGCCTCAATCCCCAACTATTTAACCCAGATTTGTGTAGGAGCAATAACCGAGTCCATCCAAGATTTCTCCGCCGAATCCTCTTCAGTATGGTTGAAGCTTCCGGGGAGGACTTATTCTTCCCACTGACACAACCTCCACGGCAGTGGCGCGAATGCCTTAAGACGGTAGCGATACCAACCGGCACGCACCGACTCAGGGAGCTTATCACAGTCGAACGTGACGAAGAGTGTAGGGGTGGGTCTCGAGGCCCCTCCCTGTTTTCTCATCACACGTTTGACCTTGACCGCCCCATGGTCGGTCAGCTCTAAGGTGATGTCATCTATGGAGTAGTCCACGAGTTCCCTCGCATAAACTACTCCTTTCACAAAGTTCATGGTAGAGTGCGGCGTCACACTCACCGGCGTGCCATCTAGTGTCCGAAGGGCACTAATCATGGCCTCCTCGGAGGGATTCTACGCATTCACCAGAAGGCTACCTTCCGATAAACGGGTCACCTCGGCTCTCAACCAATAACGCTAGCTAAAGCTCTCCTCTGATGGATCATGTTGCCATCATTGTATGACGAGGAAGCGTTTGAAGCCAGTGGGCTCGAAAACGCCAGGTAGCCTCTGAATGAGGGGCCCCGACATAATCGAGACTCAACTCTGTGCAGTTTTAGTCTTCGTCTGAAACTCCCCAACCAGGGAAGCAGCGGGGCCAGATGTGCCTATCTTGGCTTGGTGATTACCGAAGTGGCAGCACACCTATCAGTCTCCGTAACCCCGCGGATGGAGAGGAACCCCGAGTCCTTTGTCTTTTTTATATTTTTTTTCTTTTAAGGAGGGGGCGAGGAATGAACGCTCTTCCCCCCTCGGCCGGCAGGAGCCCCAAGGCCAGATGGACTGGCCTCAGCAAGATCCTTCTCCGAGATGGAGAAGGTCTTAGCTTTCACAGGGGCAACAGCCGGAGGAGGAGATCCCTCCTCTCCTTGTACAGTCTTAGGGATCCGGGCCGTCTGAGGAGGACCTTGCACAGGGGCAGATTCGTGTTCGGTGCTTGGCACCGAGCCCAGGCTCGTCCCCATGGAAGGTCCTAACGTCTGGGGCTGGGTTGCCTCAGGCACCTTTCCGCCCAATGGCCAGGCAGCCCTTCGGCATGGCAGCTCCACCTTGGGCTGTGCGTAAAATCGATAGAGATTGAAAGGAGAGAGAAAGGAGTATGCGAGGAAGGTGTGTATGGGGATGAAGCAGGTTGTTAAAAGCCCACCACCCCAAAATTGAGCTTGGGGGTGAGGGGTCATTCCCCCCCCCCCCCTCAACCCCGATCCAGGATGGATGGGTGAGAAGAAGCTGGTTTGCGTCTACCCTGTAAAATTAGAGGGCGACCAGAGAGAGTTGTGGGAGAGGTTGTAGGGAAAGTGAGGAAGTAGGGTAGATAAGCAGGTTGTCAGAAAGAAGGAGAAGAGGCTAAGCTGGGCTGGACGGGTCGCTGAGTCCCGTCAGCACGGCGGCTAGGAAGGCAAATCGCCACGCCCCTTACGGGGTGTTGAAACTGAGAATAAATTCAAGCGCTGTAATTTATTCAACGATTTGAGCTATAGTTTTCTTATACCGAATATTTTAGACGTTTAAGAAGCTCATTATTCTTAAAATGCCATTATATTGTGGCAATAGCATTATTTTTTATGTTTACTCGAAAGCCTAACTCGTATTCCTTAGATTAGGAAAAAAAGGATAATCTTTTGTCACATGAGGAAAACAACCATTTTTTACCTTGAGCCGATTTAGTCTGTTTGACGAGGAAGGAAGCAAGACTGAAGGCCAAGAGAACGGCCACTAGAAGAACGGTAGTCAGGCCGAGCATTAAATAGCGCTCTTTCCTGGTTTTCATTCCCCAGCACGTGACGCTTCCAGTTCTGGAAATAAAACAGCCAATTACATACCATCTTCAAAGTACCTCTAACGACACTTCCCATTCTCTATCCTTCAGGTGGTGGGATAGTCAAAGTTCTATTTTGGGCTGCTGCTCTGCAAGGCGTATTTTGCCGCCGAACCGTGACGGAATTTCCTCATACGAGCCTATTGATGAGGCGGTCACAATTCTATAATGAAGGTGGGTGAAATGCATAGCATGACGAGCCAAACGCGATATGCGCCAATCATTTGAAGAGGAAAAGAGTCATTAATTTTAAATATTTTAGCATTTATATCGATGTATCGATAGAACCATGAAAAATTACGGGAGTAGACTGCGCAAAATAGGAAAGATTTTCCTCTATTAAAATATTTTCAAAAATAATTTTATAAGATACAAATCTTATATTCAAGAAATTATACAAAATAAACAAACAAAATAAAATAAAATATTCACACGTGCAAAATAACGATATTTTCAGGAATATTGCTCAGTAGGTAAGAACAGTACAATCGCCATTGTTGTACTTACTGCACAGGTGACGCCACACGAGAAAGCGACTCCTGCGCTCCGTCAGAGAATTGTTCGCTTGAATATTTCGGAGACTCTTTGTAAGAGTTCGAGAGAGAGAGAGGGGGGGGTCCAAAGGCGAGATTTCGCACGTTCTGAATTTATGCAATGAAAACAAAACCTATAAATCCTCTGCAAAAGTAGGTCGACACTGCATAACCACCGTCCGAGAAAGTGGCTATTAGGCGTTTTTCTATGAAGGATCCCTTCGAGACTGCAGCAGGAATTTCTCTAAACTTACGACCAACATTAGAAAAGAAGTAAGCCATTTCATAGTGTTCCATCACCTAAATGCATCTGGTTTAAAAATTCCTTCTTCAGCAACCAAACCAATCGTCAGTAAAAAGAACCAGAAGACGAGACTCAAATATGCTGAAGCTTATGCTGTTCGGAAGGATCAGATTAGGAGAGAATTCCTTTCAGCGACGAAAGTAAATTTAATTTAGTTAGACATGATGGCAAACGCTTTGTCCGACTCGATGCAGGTGATAGGCAACCTTAAATGTGTTAAATAGTCCGTCAAGCATGAAGGAGGCAGCGTCTTGCAATGGAGGATGTTTTCTTCTGGGGGAGTTGGTCTGCTAATGCGAATAATTGGAACGGTAAATGCGAATGTGTACCTAAACCTCTTACAACAACCACCTTCACTCCCGAGACTTTCTGAACCAGCCAGCGACATGCCATACTGTAAAACGAGTAAAATACTATTTCGAAAAAAAAGATGTCGAAGTAATGAAGTAGTGGACTGCTCAGAGCCGGGACCTGAATCCAATTAAGAACTTCTGCAAGATCATTGGAGACAAAGTTCGAGATCAGTAGCCTTCAACTGTAACGGATTTATGGACGAAAATTGAGCAAAAATGGAACAAAATAACACCAAAACTTTGCAAGAAACTTGTGAGGTCCTGTGGTCGTCCTTGCGGCGTAGTAGTAGAAAAAAAAGGTTTCAACACGTCATTAAGTGTTTTCAGTTTCATTGTTGTCAAATCTTTCTTTGTTTATAATGTATTTACTTGCTAAGTAATTCTGTGAATGATCGTCCTCTTATTTTGCAAGTGTCAATATTTTATTGTTAGTTATTTAATATAATTCCTTTAATATACGATTATCTCAAATGAAGTCTCATGAAATATTAAGTGCATGCCTTTATATACCTTAAAAATTTCATTTACCAACTCATATTTGAAAATATTTTTATAAAGGAAAGTCATTCTCTTATTTCGCTCAGTAGTGTAAATTTGGCTTGCGCGATTTTTCAAACCCATTGAGAAAACGTCCACCTAAATTAGTTAATTACTAAGTTGGCACATAATCATATTGTCTGTCCAGTTTGCCACACACTCGTACGCTACAAGGTAAGTCATTATTTTGGAAAGGTGGTGTTGGAGGGGGGGGGGATGATGGAGAACTTCGGAGACGCGTGTCGTCCATTCTCAACTTGTCTCTGAATCGAGGCTCCACAGAATCCCATTGTAAAGAGGCGGATCGTGCAACGGGTAATGCCCGCTGTCAAAAATGGTACTCTCTCGGATCGTCTTTTGCCCGACATAGGATTTAAGAGGACGTTAATCTTTATAAAACCATCTCTAGAACCTTAGGGTCCCCCGCAAGGGATAATGATAAATAGGCTAATCCTATAAAAATGCATTTTTAGTAATGTTTAGATCAATCGTGCTTTTATTATAGATTAATCTCATTCTTGAAATTTATTGCCCATCAAAATGTGTTCGTGATATCGTTCAAAACGTTTAAATTAAAGGTAATTTATATTAAATTTTTGCTTGTCGTTATGGTTTAGGCAAAATGTGAATGAAAACCACCTTATGGTTTGTTATTTTTAGGCTTTGTTAATAAAATTTAAAAGTTTTGTTTAAATTATTTATGAGAATAAGACAGGTTGCCCTTATGAGCTTGGAAGTTTAGAAACGATAAAAGTGGGAATTAAGATATGTCAAATTTTATAGAGGGGTTCCTCTATGGCAAAAACCCTGCCTTTGTTCTAAAGAATTCGCCTCTACTTTCAACTGCTTGTCTAGAATTTTCCTTCACCCAACTTTTCCCTTTTCTATAGGAACCCCTTTTCGAAAACCTAGGGGAATTTTCCCGCTGGTTTCGATTTATTTAAATTAAAACGCCATTTGGTACCAAGAGACTCATTTTATGAACTCCAATGGGAAAAATTATTCTATACAAACATTGAAGTCAATGGACACAGTTGTTGTTCTCGGCTTTTCCCTACCCAGGGTCATTTCCAAAGATACTCGGTAAAAGACGTCCATTAAAGGTTTTGGCAGAGATTTTATGGACGGATCCCTCCCCCCCCCTGACTCCAACCCTCCCTATTTATCCGGGATTGGAACCGGCGCTGAATTGAATTTGCTTTGTAGGCCTCTTTAGTTATTCGAATATTAAACCCTAAAAATAGAGAAACAAATACTAGTCAATGACCAAAACATTGAAATAAAACATCTAAGCATAAAAAATTATGGCTGCCTATTTACTTCTTTTACACGTGTGTATATATATATAATTAGAAACCCGACTTTAGCCTCTCCCTCCGAGGTCTCTACTTTCACTACTATAAAGCATCATATGGCTTTCTCTTCCATCCCTCAGTCTGATCTACACACTTTCCACGCTCTTTTCTTTGTTCTATCTCTACCTGCCTCCCCCCCGCCTCCTATACACACTTTTTTACAATCACATGCTCACACAGACACAGGCAATTATATTCTTATACACTACATAAAACTAAAAATAGCAAAGGCATTTCTGTCAAAGTTGATGGAGAGAGAGAGGGGTAAAGCAAATTTTGAAGTTGTGGGAGAACAAAATATATGAAAAGTACCCTACAGCCTCTGGAAGCTAGCGAAGTCGAGCTGGATTGAGACTATCTCAAAGGACTTTGTAGGATAGCAAGAGTTGAAAGGAGCTCAACACTCCCGAATACCCTCTCCCGTCCGCTCTACGCGAAAAGGCCGCCTCCTCGAAGTGGATTAGCGATGGAGTCGAGAAACCTCGCTTGACGAGGCTAAAACTTTTCATTCCGACTCCCAAATCCCTCGTGTATGTCTGCGGTGACTCCAATACCCGCGTGCAAGTTATTCATCGTCGTGTGTGTGAAAACAGAGCCAACGTACATGACCTCATTAGTTGCAACCGGCTCCACTGGTGTGCCATGCGGGGCAATCAATCCCTGGCTACCTGAATCTTGCGACGACCTAAAAACCAGCATAGTTGCATCTCGACATCTATCCCATGGGAGACCTGCGGGGCTGGGATGGCGTGGAGTGGAGTGGCTCATGTTGCACAGTTAGGTGGAGCCTAAAATGTGCAGAAGGCACAAAACCTCCGTCGCCAGAAGCGGAAACTAGTTGGAGCGCGGAATCGAAATCTAACAACCGTTAATTTCTTTGAATTTGGACAGTATTTATTTTAAAGAAAATCCGGTTTGTAAATATTTAAATAGAAAGCTCAAAAAAAAAAATTAGGAATAGGCTTTGTACCGAGAGGTGGAGGCAAGAGGCCATTAAATCCAAGGTTATGCTGGGGCACAAATAGATGCTCAAATAGGGCATGGGATTATTCAAAGGATCATCTTAGAGATCAAATTAAAAATCCTTTGAGGAATAAACGATGCAATGAATCTTTTACGCAACATCCAAGTTCAGAGTTCAGAGTTCAATTTTAGACCTTTGGGCTTGTACACAAGTCTATCTAGGGGTTTCATAACCCGTAACTCCCAAGAACAACAAAGTACTAGGGTGGATAGTTTGGTATCAAGCTTTGTGATCCACGATTTTTGTTTACTATTCTACCTAGTCATTTGATGGATGGAGTTTAGAGCAGGTCGACTTTGCACTAGGTTCCAGAGGCTGTACCGACCCGTAATTTGGATCTCGGGATAAATTGCTAGTACTAAAAGGAGATCATAAACCTCCCTAGTTCTAGTAGTATAGGTATATACTTCTATGTAAATTAATGCCATTTTTAATGTTTTGTTCTTGTCATATCCATTATTCTAAGGCATTGGGGGTGATAAGTGGAAAATAGAGTTTTTTCAGGATTTTGGGCTCCAACTAATTTTCTACTATAATTCTTTAAATCGAAAATTTAAAATTTTCCCCATTAAAATTTTTCCAGATAAATTTTTACCCATGGAAACTTCCTATTAAAATTTCTTCCATGAAACATTTTGTAGAAGGATTTCCACTTAGGGAATTTTTCACAAGGAACTTTCACCCGGGCAAATTCCAACCATTCAAAATTTCGTCCACCGAAAACAATCAGTATAAATATTTTGTTTAATTATATAGAAAAAAAAATATTAAAACATTTAATAATATAAATTAATTAATACTATTTAAACATTAAAGCGTTTTCATTTTGTCAATTTTTTATTTCTTATAATTAGGGGTGAATTTGTGTTCCAACTTTCACTAACTAATGCTGGTGTTAGGTTTACTATTTGTAGTGCATAACTATGATTTTACTATTAAGGCCTACTATTTGTAGTGCATAACTATGATTTTACTATTAAGACCTACTATTTGTAGTGCATAACTATGATTTTACTATTAAGGCCTACTATTTGTAGTGTATAACTATGATTTTATTATTAAGGCCTACTATTTGTAGTGCATAACTATGATTTTACTATTAAGGCCTACTATTTGTAGTGCATAACTATGGTTTTACTATTAAGGCCTACTATTTGTAGTGCATAACTATGATTTTACTATTAAGGCCTACTATTTGTAGTGCATAACTATGATTTTACTATTAAGGCCTACTATTTGTAGTGCATAACTATGATTTTAATATTAAGGCAAACTATTTGTAGTGCATAACTATGATTTTACTATTAAGGCAAACTATTTGTAGTGCATAACTATGATTTTAATATTAAGGCCTACTATTTGTAGTGCATACCTATGATTTTACTATTAAGGCCTACTATTTGTAGTGTATAACTATGATTTTACTATTAAGGCCTACTATTTGTAGTGCATAACTATGATTTTACTATTAAGGCCTACTATTTGTAGTGCATAACTATGGTTTTACTATTAAGGCCTACTATTTGTAGTGCATAACTATGATTTTACTATTAAGGCCTACTATTTGTAGTGTATAACTATGATTTTACTATTAAGGCCTACTATTTGTAGTGCATAACTATGATTTTACTATTAAGGCCTACTATTTGTAGTGCATAACTATGATTTTAATATTAAGGCCTACTATTTGTAGTACATAACTATGATTTTAATATTAAGGCCTACTATTTGTAGTGCATAACTATGATTTTACTATTAAGGCAAACTATTTGTAGTGCATAACTATGATTTTAATATTAAGGCCTACTATTTGTAGTGCATAACTATGATTTTACTATTAAGGCCTACTATTTGTAGTGCATAACTATGATTTTACTATTAAGGCCTACTATTTGTAGTGCATAACTATGATTTTACTATTAAGGCCTACTATTTGTAGTGCATAATATGATTTTACTATCAAGAAACTGGTTCGGTTTTTGATAACGAATTTTAGGCCTTGTTGACCATAAAGTGCGGCGTCTGAATAAATTCAAATTTTGAAGCTCAAATCATTGTTTTGCTTTCCTCTAAAAGTACAACAAAGTCAATAAAAGGTTATTTAACCATAATAATAGGTCGCTTGCAGCGGTTAATGCAATTAAAATTTTAGAAATCTGACCAACAACCAAATTAATGCGGGCATCAGCACAACCAAGGTTCTCCACTCTTGGAATAAAGCCTCGCGAAAAATTCATAATCAAACATTGGCGACTACCTATTTGGGGCATAGATCGCGGTACTCACCAGAGCCTAGTACTAGGATATATTAAAAATATATAAATAAATGACAATTATAAAAAACAGGCTAAAAAACGACAAAAAAGGAAAGCAAACAAGCAACAAGGAAGATGGCTCCGGCATCAGGGAGATGCCCGTCTTCTCCCGGCGTAGGAACATGCGACCTACAACAAATTGAAATAAAGTGGAGGAGGCCAACCTCCTCCAAAAAGTCGTATAGTCCACAAGTGTGTGCACGAACCCATCCCGAGTACAAAGGAAAAGCGGTAGCGACCTCGATCGTCCCGAGGTAACGTGCGCGAAGATCACCCAGACGGGGGACATTCAACGAGAATGGGCCGAACAATCTCGGGGTCCGATTCGGAGACGACAGAAAGCGACCTGAAGCCGTCGCGGCATTGGGGGTAGGTCCATGTGAACAGTTGAACGCAACTTTGAGTTCCCTTCGACCGTCTCCCATCTTCTTTGCCAAGCAGTCCGAACAGCTGCCCGTATTCCTGCCATGTAGTCGGTGTGAGGAGGAGCGAAACGCTGGTCTGGTCGCCCGGTCCTCGCGGGCTCTTTGGCGCCCTCATTCCCCGCAATCCCTACACGTCCAGGAACCCAGCAAAAAAAACCGGCGTAAATTAAAAAAAAAAAAGGAAACCTATGCCCAGAAGGTCATTTTCATGATGTTTGACCTGATTATTGGACTTTCACGGACCCCATGAAGCCAATACACAGACTCCAAAGGGGCACCATGGACTCCAGGTTAACAACTCTTGTTTGATTGTTATTTGTTTAATGTGCGTGAACTCATAGGATCATAGGCGCGTCAAAAACTAGTTCTAGGTTAATCGTGAGAAATTCGTCCGCGCGCTGGAAAACGCAGTTTGTAGAGGGAGCATCCATCTGGAGACTAGGTTCAAAACGGGTTCTCTTTATTAAACCAAGAGCGACTTTCCCGTTTTTCTTAAAGGAACAAAAGTCAACTATTTTGAAACCGAGTTCTGATGCACGTGTTTAGTTGATTTTTTTTAATTAAATTTAAGGGGAAAACTATATAAGGCGCTATCTTGAGAAAGCTCGCAAGGAGAAAAGTGCAAAGTGGTGAAGATAGGAAATGAAAATGGGTGGAAGATGTATAGATGCAGATCCTCCTACAGCAGTGGCTGGTAGGGCGCACAATCCTATCTATGTCCCCCTTTTGCAGGGGGGGGGAAATATGCAAATTACAATATATGGAAATAACAAGCAAATTATTCATGTATTTTGGAAGGTAAAGGTGGTAAAGAGTGTGGAAAGCTAGTCCACAGAAAACTAGAATTTAGCGTTAAAAATAAGTTGGTGGGTGGTGAGGTTGGGTCAATATATGTTTGGGTGTAAATTTCCGTCATCATGAATCCCCACTTTCAACTTAGTTGCATTCACGAATTGACTACACACTCACTTTCTATTAGAACAACAAACTCCCATTAAAGGTTTATATTTTATAAAATGCAAGTGTATGGGGTCTATCCGGCAAAACGTTTAGAAAATAACTTCGTAAAGTAATGAAATAAGGAAGGTGAAAGTATGTTTGCGATACCTGGATCGATGAGCTATAGAGAGATTTAAGAAGAGGGGATTTGGTACGATAAGGAGGTTATGCGACTCTTATAGCCCTATCCTTCATTCAGGTATGAAATGAGTCTCCCTGGAGGCCACCGAAGGAGTGGCATTCAATAACAGAGCCTAACGCTAGCCTGTCTTAACGGTAGTCCTGGATTGCAGGTCTTTAACAACTAGGCAGTAATGGGAAGCTCGGAAAATCCCCTCTAGATAAATGGAACCGGTCTCTAGCCTCAACGAAGGCTCTTATAATGCATGTTTAAGTGGCAAAAACTAAGCAAAGGGAGAAAGCTACCACCCTTTATATTCGGGGAGGGGGAATGAGTTTACCGTCCTCTTAATTCTTAACGGTGGGTGGAGGGGGAGACAGAAAGGGAGGACCGAATAAAAAGTACAGTATAGGGCAGGAGCAAGATTGAGGATGCAAAGAATTACGATTGCGAAATTCATCCACTCTGAATGGTGTGCCGGAAATGGCGTATTCGAAGATTGCGTGGACTCTTCCGGAGAGCGAGAACACCGACTCACTTGTGGCTTCCCTCTACCAATGATTTAATGACCAGCAATGACCTTTGAACGGCTTAATCTAGCAGCTGGCACTCTTAATATTATATATGTAGACTTTGGGGAATACCTATTTGAGAGCCCTGGTAGTAAATAAATAGTGAAAGCAAGAAAGTGATTAACATAGATTAAAGTCATTGCACATGTCTACAAAATTGCGCATATGTTAGGGGTACGATATCTTCCAATATGACATATTGGTGCAACTATGATGGAATAGGGGAATGTTGCAATTTAAGTTCACAAAAATAATATATGTATATGCCATTGACGATGGTAGCTCCTGAATTCGAGAGAGATGCTGAAGGCACATCAGGGATGCGGTGAAATGAGAGTGGAGGAGTTCACTCTCTACATTAAGTCTAGGGACTTTCGAAAAGCTCCACTTGATAGTCTAACTCTAGGATCAGGAAAATACCCATATGATGCTTTTATCGCTTCCCCATCAAATGCGAGTAGCACACTTAAGAGTCTTAGGTCATTCAGGATTTGTTTTATGTGGTATATACGAGGATCAAATTGTATTTCTTGGACATATTCCAGTGGCATCCCTCGTAAGTAAAGAGTAGGGATTTTAAACACCCAAGTCTGCAGAATCAGAATTGAAGAGCCTTTGTTTTAGCTGGAGAGAAGCCAAAACCTTTTTAGGATTCCTTTACAACGTCAGGAGCATTTGGTAGACGTCTGCCAGCGGAATTTGAGGTAAGGAACCATAGGGAGGAGCAAAGTTATCAACAAATCAGGTGGCCTGAAATACCACGCGGAAGTTTATCTAAAGGAGATTGGAGGTTTTGGGTCCCACTCGTACTTTGCAAGTTCGACGTAATAAAAACTAAATAAAATGTGGCAAATAAACCCTCATTCCTTCAATTATCAACTCGTTTAATGACTACATTATGGCGCCACGTGGTATTATTATACACTGTGGGGGGAAAACTGGACTGATATGGAGTTAGTATATCGTTTACGTCCAGTAACCATTTTGGCCATTCATTTACGATTTTTCCAGTAATTTCCCCAGACAATTGAGTGCAATTCAGCGATAGCTTATATGGGGCAAGAGGAGAATTACCAATTTATAGCGGGATCTCTTGGAACCGGCCTATAGGAAGGACCAGTATATGGAGGTGAATTAAGTATCCGACTCCAAAGATGATTTCTTCACCGTGTTCTTATTTTTGGCTGGGCTTACAGAAGGTTTTAGGGTAAATAGAGGTAAAGGACGTTGTAAAAATATACTTTATCCTAATGTTGGCCCATTAACGGGGCAAACGGCATTTTTTTTAAGGGGCTATCTGGCGACTGCCCACTTGGGCATAAGTCGCCGCAAACAAACAGCTTAGTTCTAGGCTACTTTAAAATAAAAATTTGAAAACAAAACAACGATAAAAAGATGACAATTAGGAAGCGAGCTCCGGGTCGGGGAAAGGTCTCCCCTCCACTCGGCGTAGGAGCGTGCGACCTAGAAAGAAAACAACAATAACAAAAAAGAAAAAACAAAACCTAGTTAAATAAAAGGGAGAAGGCCAGGGGGGGGCAAACGACAAGTCACGAAGTTACTTTACGGGTGACTAGCAGTCTATTCAACGCGAAAGATTAAATTCTGGAGCGACAAGACTTGAACTTAAGAGGGAACGTGAACGAGATAATCTTATTAACGAGAGTAGTCTAGTAATCTTCATACAATAATCATCTTACGTTCAGCACTAGCTTTAAGAAATACATGGCGCTCATAAATTTGGTTTCAAAAAAGTATATAAATTATACAGTGATATTGATAGGAGTACAAAAATTATTATGCCTCATGATTCGTGAAGTATTTGAATAGCTAGCCCATTAGTGCTTATGATTCGTGTGGGTTTTGAAGAGCAAGCGAGTTTGGGGTAATGATCGTTTAGCATTTGAATTTTAAGCAAATCTAAATTAGTATCTAATTTAAATTTCCAACCAAATCTAGCTCTAGATCCATGCAGGAACTGAACGGGTAACCGGTTATGTCATGATTCGCGTAGGATTTGAACGGCCAGTCAATTATGGCTCATAAGTAAAGTATAATTTGAAAAGATTATAACAATGAATTTTTGGAAGGCCCTAAACGGCTAGCTAGTTATATAACATGATCCGTACCCCCTCCAAGAATGGGTCAGATTTGACGTCCTTTCTGATACCCATACAAAGCCACGCGAACACCACGTAAACGATCTAGGCGTGATAGCTACGCTCATTTAAAAGACTGCGGAGCCAAATTAAGAGACTCCTTGGAGCTAGAGACATCAGGGTCTCGATGGGGTGCAAAAATACACCCGACTTACCCGACAAACTTTGCGTTAGGTCAGCACTGAACACCTGTAACTGGTAGTCTATTTGACTACTTACTAGAAGTAGACCTACTCGTTGCCTGCTGGCTCCAATGAGGAACGGGAGACTTGTTCTGTCCTTTGCATCTCTCGAAGTCTTTTAGGTTTCTACTTCCAGCCAATCCTGACAATGTTTTTTTATCACAAAGCCGACGCCATAATTATATAGCCCCATCGTTCCAAAAGGCGGGCAAGTCATGGCAGCTGTTTTGCGAGGCTTCCTCGCGGCGCGGAAAGGTAAAAACGAGGAGGAAGGAATCACTGGGCTTCAAACATGGCTCGTCACAGCGGCAAAAAATCAAGGTTTGGGAGTCTTCCCCCTCTAATTAGGACCCCAAACCAGTGACTCTTCCCTATTTAAGTTCGTTTACCTGATTTTGTGAATTGCGCAGTGTGTACCACCTAAATGTGAATGGAGGGGGAGGGATCGAATCTATGCAGAACTTATGATTGACCCGAATTGCTGTTTGCGCATACCACCACATTTATGACTACTGAGGTGAAGATGATGCTAGTGATAAAGTTAATAATGAAGATGTTTAAGCCGACTAATGATGGTTTAGTTTTTTGTGTCTTCTGCCAGTCTCATGGGTTTCTCCTCGTGAATTTTAATGGTAATTAAGGTGAGCGTCAATTCCTTGATGTTAGTCAGACGATCAATCAAGTTAACGCAAGGGAAAGGCGCTGGAGTGTTAAATTTACGACTGAAGAGAAAAATGTAGCTTAGAAACTTGGATGGGATCCAGCAAAAATTAGCCATCTTGTAGATGACCCAGACAAGACGAGCCATCTTGTAGCTGACAGCAAAGACCAGCCATAAGGTAGATGACCCAGAAGCCATCTTTAAACTGACCAAGTAAAGATTCACGTGGAAATTAGGAAAAAATAAATTGTTCATCTTTACTCGCTCAGTTTAAAGATGGCTGGTGGGCCATCTTAAAGATGGTTTATCTTTACAACCAACCAATTTGTCCAAAATACGAATAAGTATAAAGGTCACTAAAACAAACAAGTTCCCTTAACACTAGTGAAGATAAACCCTCCCTCAGTTATCCTAGTGAAAAGCCATTTTTATATATTTAAGACGGCTTATCTTTACTTGATCCCTACCGGCCCCAATACCTGCAGGATGGAGGACCTGCGACAATATATCTTTCACACATCCACTGCATCTATCCTGCGTGATAAAATGACGAGTAAATTTTAGAGTCTAAGATTGCGTGGTCGAGTTACTAATTGCTTGGTTCGACTCACGGGAGTCAGCGGATCAAAGTGAGGTTTAGGAGTAGAGACAACATCCGGGTGAAAGCGGAAGAGCCGAGTGTAAGTGCAATCTTCTTCCGAATTATGCCGAATCGAGATGTAATTATTGGTTGAGGTGGGGAACACTGGACAACGAAACGTCCACTATTTTTTAGTCGCGTGCACGCGACTATGTCGATCCGTCGGTCGGATGGCAACCAGTTTACTTTTCAATCAGTTGTTTGGCAATAACTCTATAACTATTTGGCCGATTCTAATTAGATTCGAAATCCTTATGTTGTTTTCCATTCTCTTTCGAATAATGTAATTGCCGAGGTCCTCCCAGGGTTAGTCCTGCAATTATTAAAAGTTTTGAAGGTTGTAAGGTAGTTAGAATAATTGAGCGCACGCGACTTAGGTCTGTTGACCTCCTTTCTGACGTGGAACGTCGCGGGACATCTGTGACCTCTTCTTTGATCGTTCGTCTGTAAGCTATTCCTCTGTCTAGGTCGTCCTTCCGCCCGACTCTGGGGCATAGACCCGCAGAACGGAATGTGGGTGACAAGAGTCGTTCGTTTGCTCATCAGAAATGATCGTTGTTTGCACAGATGGATTCGTCTTTGGTGGGATTTCTCCGGATTTCTCAGCAAGACTTTGCGAGAAAGTTGAGTCTTGGGTTCATCCGAAACGTTACAGGTCCATTTTCGCTGAATCATTTAAAGCGTCAAACGTACCCGAATGATTCATTTGACGAAAAGGAAATGGAAAATTGAAAGATAATTGCAGGCAGAGGGCCAAGAGCTTAGTGCAAAGTCAGTTGCCGCAAATTTAAACTAAACCGAACCAAACTTGACTTTGCCTAACCATTCTTAACTTATCAAACTCTTATAATATAATCTATCACAACTGAATTTAATAAATAGATCACAACCAAGTAATCCCTCATCTAGTCCAACCAATGCTAATTTAATAGGATTACTGCCTAATCTGACTTAGTATCTTGGGTAAACTTAATCTGAACATGCATAACTTAGTCAAACTTAAGCTAATTTAACTTAATATAGCGATACAGACTTGGACAACTTTGGCTTAAATAAAACATAACGGAACAATTTTTTAGTAACTTTCTCTAAAAATAACAAAACAAAAGAAGGTTCATTTTATCCAACCCAACTCTTCAAACAGTATCTAAAGTCAAACCAAGTAACCATATGCTAAATGGAATCAGGCTAAACCAAACAAACTAAGTCAAACTTGGCCTAAAACCTAATTTGAGTTGGTTTCTCAACAGGATTTTAAGACGAGGCAATTTTTTTTAGGAATTGTCTTTATTATGATAAAGAAAGGAAATGAATATAACCAACCATTCATAATAAGCTAAAATTATATCCCTTATGCACACATGAATCCGAACAATTTTCCTCAATGAAAGCTAAACTACATGAATTAAGTTCAGAGAAATCAACTTTATTGATCATTATAAAATGGCGGTAGATCAAATTTTAGCCCATTCATGATTGGTGCGAACCCAAGCTATTTTACACTTCTTTGATGCAAAAAAAATGGGATTTCATTTATTGCACATTTGTAATATAAAGCAAAAATTAACGTAAGCCAACCTAACGCGTTATGTTGGCTCAGATTATGGATATCACCCTTCATAACCAAGTCATCTTAGATTAAGCCAGTGTTTCCCAACCTTTTTGGATGAGCGCCCCTTTTGGACACGTTTGTCATCGCCCCCTACCTCTCAAATTAAATTTGGAAATACTAGACTGAATTTATCTTTCATAGCATGATAAAATTTGGGTATTAGTGCAAAAAAAGTAAGTTTGAATGTAGTTTATTTCTATTGTACGAACTAATGGTAAATGCTAAAAAAAACATTTGGTTGTTTAACTCAAAACGTTTTCAATCCGATGGTTGACTTTAGTGCTTACTGACTAAGGCTTAGATTCTAGGTTCCATGCTGCTTAGAAGTAATCTAAGATCCCCTCGTTTTGCAATTTGCAGGCGATTTCTTGTTTAGTAAGAAGCCGAGTGACTGCACTAAAACTACGTTCAGCCCTATGGGAAATTGACAAAAAACAATGAAAAAAAGCTTGATAGCTTCGAAGTAGTTTTAAAAAATAACTTGTATTGCAGACTTTCATTTGTACAAGCATTAATAAATGGGTTTATTATTCATTTCTATGTTAAAGAGATCCAGATATCTACAGCTCGTATCCTCGAGCAGGGATTTCAAATGGTGGAAATAAATCAACAGGTCAGGATCTAATATGTGGAGTCTTCCAGCCTTGAAGAGCACATTTAAAAAATTTATTATTATCATTATTATCAGCCTCAATCATTTTCTAGTCGATCAAGATTCAGAAATTGCTATACCTCCGACGACCAATATTATGCCTGAAGAGTGAAAGCTTGTCCATGAATGTGGCGCAAATAACATTTTTCGATAAGATTTAAATCACAGACTTGCAATTGCAAATTCAAATCATTGAATTTATTGAATAAATCTTAAGGAGCAATGTCGCATTTGAAAGCTAAGAGTTCATCAAATAACCGCTTTTGTTGTCCTGAAAAAATTGTATGATAGTGTTAAAAAGAATAAAATCTGTTGTTTTCTTTGGATAACTATCTCGCTTCAATATGTAAAAGGAGACTATCAAATTTTTCATCATTGTTGATGCAGTTGTCGAAAGATTCGGGAATTTAGGGGAATGCTTTCTTTTCTTTACTGTTGTGATAAGGGATTTATGAAGCCGATCACTCAAGTTCCTAGTTAGATGTTGACGATGAATTACGCAATGTATTGTGAAGACATTAGGTACAACTTTCTTTAAAAAGTCAAGAAACCTGTTAATGCTAGAGCACCGCATGTTGCACAAGCAATTATATTGTTGATGGAGATTTCTTTTTCTTTGAAAAACTGCTCAACTATAAAAAAACATGGATTTTCCTTTAGTGTTTCAAGTTCAATCGCAAAAGGTAATTCCTGCACAATCTTTAATAAAACTAAAAATCAATAATTTGATTTACAACTACGTCATATAAAGTCTCTTAAATGTCTTCGGCAGGTGGGCACGTGAAGGGCACCACGATTCTGCTCCCAGAGCTTCCACAGCGCCTGGAGTATTGCGTTCGACCTTTAAAGCACACCATGTCATCCTGGATCCGTGCCAGTGTATACGGATGACTCCAAATCAAACGAGGAGGTTGCCCAGAATGATGGGGGTTGCGCAGAATGATGAGGACTGTGCGACCAGACCAGCGTTTCACTCTTTCTCATCTCGATTATATGGCAGATATCATGGAAGCCCTCAGGGCTGTTTGACAGAGATGGAGATAACCGAGAGGAACAAAGTTGCGTGCCATTGTTCCACGACTGTTCGTATGCACCTACCCCCAAATGCCACGACGGCTTCAGGTCGCATTTGAATTGCGCGCACACTCGCAGGACGCACTGCAATTTGATGAAGTGCACCCTTACACCTTACTTCGACGACTGCGTCCCCCCTCCCCCCGATTGTTCAGCACATTCATGTGAAATGTCCCAGTCTGGGCGATCTTCGCGCACGTTACCTGTTCCCGGTACCGGGACGAGTGGGGTCGCTACAGCTTGTCCAACCTAGGAAGAGTTCATGCACACAAACTTGTGGACTATCTGACTTCTTGGAGGATCCTGGCCTGTTCATTTTATTTCACTCGTTGTTGCTCACATGTTCCTGTGCCTGAGGGAGGCGGGCCTGTGTCGGGCGCCGGAGTGCGCTTCCTTCTTGAGTTTTTCTTTTGTTTGTTTTTATTTGCTTTGCGTTTTGGTGTTGTGTGCACTTTTTTCTAATCTGGCCCAGCATTAGGATATGGATAATTACACCAGATAAGCACTTTAAAAAAATAATGTCTTCTGCCATTTCATCAATTCTTTTTGGTACCGAATTATTACAAAGTGGAATCTAATAATTCTATTTGGGGAAGGATGATGTTCTACTGTACTAAGGCCTTCCTCTATAGCTGGCAAAATATATTGCTCTCCAATTGTATGAGGTTCCCCTGATCTGGTAATCTTCTTAGATACTGTATGAACAAACGAGTCCATCAGCGCATTTCTGTGATTGATTTGTCATAAAAGAATAGATTTTCTGTTGTGAAATTTAGCTCTTAAGAGTTTTAGAATGACGAATTTTCTTTCACTTTATCAGGATGGATCGTCTTTAAATGATCGGAAAACCTGGAAGGCTTCATGGTCTCATTCGAAAATACTTTCTCATATTGGCTGTTGTTCATTCTTAGTAGAAGTAATTAATCAAATATTAAACTCTATATGCATTTTCCCTTTAATGAGTTTTCGACGAGATTACGAGTAAATTGAAGAACTGAAAATAAAGTAAAGTAAAAAAACACTAAAATTTCACAAATAACGCCAACAACCACCGCTAACTCTTCAACAACTACTCGGGCACAGGGATGTCCATGCTGATCATTTTATAAAATAATAGTACGGTAGTGTAATTGAGCAATTCGTATGGCTGAAGTGGTGGCCGTAGTAGCACCTCTGCAGCAGTGACAATAATGCCTTGCCATGGTAGCGATACCAACCGACTCAGAAAGCTTGTAACAGTTTAACCTGACGAAGAGTGTAAGGGTGGGTCTCTATGTTCCTCCGTTTTCTCATTAGACATTCGACCTTGACCGCCTCATGGTCGGCCAGCTCTAAGGTGATTTCATCTATGGAGTAGTCCAAGAGTTCCCTCGCATAAACTACTCCTTTCACGGAGTTCATGGTAGAGTGCGGCGTCACACTCACAGGCGTGCAATGAAGTGTCCGAAGGACACTAATCATGGCCGCCTCGGAGGGATTCGACGCATTCATCAAAAGGCTCCCGTCTGAGAAACGGTCACCTTGGCTCTATACCGATCAAAAAAGCTAATCTCTCCTCTGATTGATAATGTTGCCCTTGACTAACAGGCTGCCATAAGTGGAGCGAATAATCAGTGTTTGCACAGACTGGGCTCGAAAACGCCAGGTAGTCTCTAAATGAGCGGCCTGGATGTAATAGAGACTCCACTCAGCGCACTCGCAACTTTGGTCTCGGTCTGTGCCTCCTCCCACCCACACCGAGGGCGCTTCCTGGTTGGACGTGCCGATCTTGGCTTGGTCGCTTGCCGAAACGGCAGCGGAACCGTCCGTCCCCAGATCCCCCGCGAAAGGAGAGGAACCTTTAGTCCTGCATCCCTGTTCTTTTCTTTTAGGGAGAGGAATGAACCAGTTTCTCTCCATCGCCGGGAGAAGCCCCTATATCAGATGGACCGGCCTCAGCAAGATCCTTCTTAGATGGTGAAGGCTTTAGCTGTTAACGGGGTACCAGCTGGGGGAAGAGGTCCCTCCTCTCCTTGCGAGTCCTCGGGGAACCGAGCCACGCAAAGAGAAGCTTGCACAGGAAAAGATCTAGGTTCGCTGTTTGACACGGAGCCCAGGTTCACCTCCATGCAAGATCCTGCCAGACGCGGCTGGGTCGCGTACCAGATCTGTTTAACTTGGGGTTCATTTCATATTGAAGTGGAATATATAAGGAACTTCTTAAATCTTAATTATTACCTTGAATACTTGTTTGATAAAACGATAAAAGTTTTTAGCCCAAATATTTGTTAAAAGCCCAATTAATAACGGTACCAAAGCAAAAAAAAGTTTTTAAAGCTACATTAACCTTGAACATCTGACCACGAAATTAAATAAAAACTACAGATATCCTCAAAATCTACTTTCCCGAAAGTCAATATTTTGGGGATAAAATAACTACTGTATCTTCTATTTTTGGCCACAAGAAGTTTCTTCCAAGTTGCCTGCGATCTTGTCTTGTACAATTTTGCGTGTACCATCTGCTAAAGTCGTTATGTTGGTCAGAAGCCTTTAATAATTATATATGAGCGCTAAGCAATTGGGAATGTCTCTTAGGACGACTATTCAACCTTTTAAACTAGAAATTTCCTCAAAGAGAATATCCCCCAAAATATAACCATCTTTTTTTTCTGTCCTCTGATACAAACTCTTTAAACTTCAAAAAATCTTGAACCACTTCAGAAACAAGTCTTCAACTACACGATTACACTTTTTTCTAAAATTAAATAGACTTTCAAGTCTTCAGTGATATTAAAAAAACAAACTCCACTTTAATTTAGATGGGTACTTAAAATTCAGTGTTAATCGCTTCAGAAGACTCTTAGAAAAAGATCAGTTTCCAATTTTAAAGATTTATCAATTTTATTAAGAAAATAATTCTCGCAGTTTACCTACCCTTTATGTTTATTTAGCACTCATTCATTTAGATTTCTTTTAGCACTAATTTAGCTGCTGATTTTACGTTTATTTGTTTGATTTTTATCTGAAATGAATTCTTATTGTTCTTACTATTCTAATTGTTTTTCAATTAGCTTTTGTTTGTTTCATAATGAATAAATAATTTTTTTTTAAGATCTTTGCCACTGAGGTGGATATATATATATATATATATATATATATATATATATATATATATATATATATATATATATATATATATATATATATTATAGTTAACAAATATTTATGAGAAAAAAAACTAATAATATTAGCGGAAATTGCGATTTACTTGCTCGAACGAGGTCAACTACAGGGTGAACCAGAAGTATCTACAAAAATTGACTGTGAATGTGATTTTTTTTTAGATTTCGCGTCGTTTGCCTCACACTCTGTTCAACCGTTTGTGAAAAAAAGAATAACCCATTCGAATTAAAGTGACGCTAGCCCCTTCCGATTCATCGCCTGGGTTTGAACCCCACTCCGGCCTTTTGCAGCTGGCACCAAAACAACCTAAATTGCCATCTGATAAATGGTCATAAATGAGTGCCCTTAGAGGCGACGTGGGTGGCAGCTATTGCATAATCTCCTATAAAGTGTTTCTCTTATGGTGATTTGTCGCGTATTTTAAGGAATGGTGTCAGGAGAGCGGACATCAGTAATGACGTCATGAAGGGTATCCGCTCACACACGGTAATCTATTTTACCTCGGGGGGAGGACAACCACACCGTATAAGATTGGTATATTTGGTGTAGAGCAATGGGGAAAATGCATTGTAAAATACGAGAGTGATGTAATAGTCATTGTCGTCGATACAGGCGTGATAAAAGATCTGTGTATCGTCACTGTAACAGTGATAGGAGATTTTGTCGATTGCAGTCGATTTCTGTGCTGCTAAAGGGAAACTCCATCTTCACTGTTATCCAAACGTCTCACAACAGTAGGAAAATTAATTCCACTGTCTACACTGGCGTCAGTTCTTGCACTTTTTCTAGAGGGCATTTTTTTTTTTTTTTTACCCTGGAGAGACTTTTGGATGACCCCATATTTTCGAAACTCTTTTCCCCAAATCTCAGCGTAGTTGGTTTAGTTGAGGGAACAACAAGGAGGCAGCTGCCCAATCCTAATGGATTCATAATGGCAGCCCTATTAAAACGGGGTCGCCCGAAAAAAGTCAGAAGAGGCGTGGGAGATACTCAATAAAAATGAGGAAAAGCAAAGGATTAGAAAAAAACGGTACAACACACAGAGCCGCACACTTAAATTACGGGCATACAGCACGCATTCTAAAAACAAGGGCGGCTGGGGCAATACACAAATGACATGCGCCAGCCGCAGGATAAGGCACAGGATAAAAGATAAAACAATTAGCCTAAACACAAAAATGGAAAAAAATTATAAAATGGACAAGACGCCACTTTATGATAGAAATGTAGGGAGTGAGGAGAACCGAAGGGGCAACTCTGTTAAGATAAAGCGAAGTCGAGCAGGGAAGGCGACGCCAGAAAGGGTAGGGAAGCAAGAATTATGAAGAGAAGCAAGGCGGGGACAAACTACTAAAATGTGAACCACAGACAGCTCACAACCGCAAAAGTGACAACCAAGGGCAACTCGGCCTCCACCCGAAACTAAATAGCCACGGGTGAGTCGCGTGTGCCCAATTCGCAACCTGCAAAGAGCAACCTCCCAAGACCGGAGTCGCTGAGAGCTAGACGACCAGGAAAGGACAGAGCGTTTAATAGGGGACAGCTTAGAAGAGGGGAATGAATCTTATTCTCTCTGTCACAAACAAAAGACATACGCCATGATTACGGGGTAGGAATCCCTAAAGGGCACAAGGGCTGCATCCGGCACCTCGAGCGTGGCCGAACGGGGCAGCCGACAAGCCGCCTCGTTGCCCGGGACCCCAACATGAGCCGGAGCCCAACAGAACGCCACCCTATAATGAGCGGCATTTCTGACCAGCCAGGAGCGAATCTATAAAACCAAAGGGTGTGTGGATGTAAAAGAACGAACTGCCTCCAAAGCAGGCCGGGAATCGCTAAAACAATAAAATCTGAAGAATTGAGAGATAAAATCAAATTAAAAGCCAAAAGAATGGCCGTTAACTCTGCGGTAAAAACGGATGCTACAAGAGGGAGGGCGAACCGAAGAGACTCCGTAGAGGATACCGCGGCTGCCCCAGCACCGAGGTACGAGTTCGAGCCGTCAGTATAGATAGGACGCTGGTGAGCATGATAACAAGCATGTTCAAGGAACAGGCACTTTAATAGCCGAGGGTCAGTAGACCCTTTCTCGAAATGCCAAAAAGCAGCACAAACCTCAGGAGAGCGGACGCCCCAACACGGAGCCGGCCTGAATGGGAGGGCCAACATCCCGGGAGGAGAGATGGTCCCCAAACTGGAGCCCCAGAGGCCGGGGTAAAGATGGCCGCCGATCAAAAGATGCCGAAGAGGACAGGGCAAAAAGGCACTCATGGACTGGGGATGAAGGGTATTGCTGAACACGAAACAGGAATCGTAGGCACACCTGCAGCCGGTGGGATCGCAAAGGAAGCACGCCACCCTCAACAAAGAGGCTAGGGATAGGCGAGGTGCAAAAGGCCCCACTACCTAGACGGGCCCCAAGCGAACGAACAGGGTCAAGTATCTTCAAGGCTGAAGGAGACGCTGAAGAATACACCTGGCAAACGTAGTCCAACCTGGATTGGACCAGTGCCGAATAAAGTGATCACAAGGCGCGCCTATCACCACCCAGGTGGTGTGGGATAAACCCCCAAACAAATCCATAGCCTTTCGAACAGGACGCCCTCAAGCGACACAGATGGGGTGTCCGAGTGAGCTTGCTATCAAGCGTCAAACCCAAGAACTCAAAAATGGGGACATATTCAATCGCCGTGGCCTCCAAGAATAGGGAAGGGGGATCAAGGACACCACGACCCCGATAAAAATGCATGGCCTTAGTTTTGGTGACCGAAAAACGAAAACTTTTTGAGCAGCACGACCCGACACGGCATCAATTGCCAGCTGTAATCGACGGGGAGCAGAAGGCAAGCGGGGAGATGAACAAAACAACGCCAAGTCATCCACGAAGAGGGAAGCCAAAACCCCCTTCCGGAAGTGTGGACACCAGAATCCGCAAGCCTGAGAAAGCATCCCCAATACGGATCTTAAAAATTCTTGAATAAAAACCGGTAAAAGGCTCCTCATACCTCAATCATAACTGACGGAAAACACCATATCTCCAGGTGGTATCGTAGGACTTCTGAATGTCGAAGAACATTGCTAACATCCGATCCCTGAGGAAAAAGCCCAGTTTTTTTTTTTTAAGAAATCATCTGGCGACTGCCTACTTGGGCATTAGTCGCCGTATTCAACATTGCCTAAAATTAGGCATCTTTAAAAGAGGATGCTAAAAAAACAATAAAATAAAACAAAGAAAAAGGTAATAAGTAGGCAGGAAGCAAGCTCAGGCGTCGGGGGGGAGGTCCGCCTCCCCCCGGAGCAGGAACATGCGACCTACTAAAATAAGAAAAAAAAACAAAAACCCAACTATTTAAATAAAGGAGAAGGACGTCCTCCTCCAAAAAGTCTAAAAGTCCACCGGTAGGTGCGCACAAACCGGTCCAGAGTACAAGGGACAGGCGGTAGCGACGACGCCCATTCCGGTAACGGGACTGGTAACGTGCGCGAAGATCACCCAGAATGGGACATTTAACAAGAATGTTCCGAACAGTCTGGAGGACAGGGGCAGTCTTCACATTGAGGCGCAGGAGATCGCTCCATCAAATAGCGGCGTCCCGTGAGTGTGTCCAATTCGGAGACGACAGAAAGCAACCTGAAACCTCGCGGCATCGGGGGGTAGGTCCATGGGAACAGTAGCGGCGCAATGGCACGCAACTTTAGGTTCTCTTCGACCGTCTCCTTTTTTTATTTGCCAAGCAACCCGAAGAGCTGCCCGTATTTCCACCATGTAGTCAGTGTGAATTATGAATACTATAAGTTTATTTAAAAATAGGGTAAAATTTTGGAAAATGTTGGCCTAGTCCGGTCGCAGAGTCCTCGCGGACTCTTTGGGGCCCTCATTCCCCGCAATTCCTACATGTCCGGGAACCCAGCAGAAGATAACTTCTACATCCGCCCGGCTTGCCAAAACCGTGGCGTCACGGATATTGGGAACCAGGGGATGCAGAGATTCCAATGCCCAGAGAGCACTCAGGGCGCTTGGTGAGTCGCTATAGATCACAATCCGGTCTCCGAACCGGGCACGTCGCGTAATCTCCCGTACCGAGTGGTGTATTGCCACCAGCTCGGCCGTGAAGACAGACGCAGCGCCTGGCAGAGCCCCGCTGACTTCAAACAGAAGGGATATGGCGTAAGGGCGAACCCCCTCTTGGGACTTGGAGCCATCCGTATACACTGGCACGGTTCCAGTGTGACACGAGGTGTGCTCCAAAAAGGTCAAACGCAATACTCTCGGCGCTGTAGAAGCTTTGGGAACAGAGGCGTTGCGACAAATGGCCAAGTGTGGTACCCTTCAGGGTGGCGTCCTGGGCAGAACCAGGTGCGCCACTGCCCCGAGAGCTATACCTAGCTCTTGAAGAAGTTTCCTGGCTCTAAATCCAAAGGGCTTAGGGTATGACTGGAGTCTCTCGGTGGCATAGGCACCGTCGAAATCAGGTGCGAATGCAGTGAGAGCTGTTGGCGATTGAGGGAGGTGCCAGGCTTCGCGTACTGGCGAATAATGCACTGTGAACGACGCAAAACGAGTGGCATCTACTCGGCATCAACAAGTAGGCTTCAATGGGGGAAGTGCGGAAGGCACCGGTCGCCAGGCAAAGGCCGGTGTGGTGGATCGAGTCCACCTTCCGCAATACACGCTCGGCTGCGGATGCATAAAACTCGCATCCGTAGAGCTTCGAACGAACAAAGGATCGATACATAGGTTAGTAGCCCTATCAGCGCTCCAAGTGCTGAACGTCACGGAACGGAAAATATTCGTGGCGTGGGTACAAGAGACCCTAAGGCTGCGAATATGAGCCTCCCAGGTGAAGCGTCGGCCAAATACAAGACCAAGGAAACGGTGCGATTCAACCACATCCAGGCGTACCCCATTAACAAACAAGATTGGGTCGGGGTGAAGCCGTGGATGGCGGCAGAAATGCACCACCTTAGTTTTGGCCAAGGAAAACCGAAACTTGTGTGCTTTGGAATAGCCAGAGCCGCGGTTCAATGCCTGTTGGAGTAGACGCATCTGGGCCGCGCGAAAAGAGATCGAAAGGTCGTCCACGTAGAGCGTAGCGAGAACATCTTTCGGCAGCACCGAGGTGATGCCGTTGATGCTCAGGTCAAAGAGTGCGATACTGAGGACACTTCCCCGCGGGACACCCTCTTCCTGCTCCATTGGGCCGGAGAGGGCTCTCCATGTGCGGAATCGACGATCTCGCAAAAATTCAGATATAAACATTGGGAGGCGTCCCCTCGCCCCCATCGTGTGAAGTCTCCATGATACCATATCGTCATGCGGTATCATAGGCCTTCTCCAAATCGAAAAACACCGTGGCGTAGTGCCGTCTACGAAGGAAGGCCTCGCAGACGGCATTTTCCAGTCGGAGCAGATCATACGACGTGGATTGGAACTTGTGGAAACCGCAATGTGCAGAAGACAGATGGCCTCCGCTGTCCATAAAAAAGGCTAATCTAACATTTACCAATTTCTCCATCAATTTGCACACGCAGTTGGTTAGAGAAATTGGGCGGAAACCTGCCGGGGTAGAGTGATCTCTCCCCGCCTTATGAAAAGCTAGCACAGTAGCATTTCTCCAGGAATCTGGGAGGATACCCTCTACCTAGATCCTGCTTAACAAATCTAACAAATGCCATGCCTCGCTCACCCATGTTTCGACGAATTACGTACGAGACATCAGGTGAACCAGGGAAGGTGTCCGCGCACGAGGCGAGAGAGCAACGCAACTCACTCAATTTAAACATGCCGTTGAATGCTTCTCCGCCTCTGGAAGTAAATTCGAATTGTCGGCCTTCCGCAACATCACGGCGCTGGCGGAGCAGCATCTCTGCTAGAAAACGTCGAGAAAGCAGTCGCAAAGGACTCCGCCACGGACGCGGGGTCCGAGATTGCGTTCCCATTCTCCTGGAGAATCGGACCGCAGTTGACCATTGTAGGAGTTGACAATTGTACTCTTTGAACAGCACTGATCAAATTTGTTCTCAGACAGCCCAAGTTTGCTCGCCGGGTACCAGCACTTGAGGTTAATGAAATGTCATAGCAATCATCCTCTTGCTACACCCGCCAGATAGTAAATGGTCACTATGCTGATAAATAAACCGGAGTGGGGGTCGGGAAACCACTCAATTTAAAGCTATCGCCACAATCAAGCAAATGAAAAACAGTTGTTAGTTTTTTTAAATTAATCCCAATTTATTTCATAGACGCATCCTAACTGTACTCTTTAAACAGCACTGATCAAATTTGCTCCCAGATAGCCCAAGTTTGCTCTCCGGGTACCAGCACTTGAGGTTAATTAAATGTTATAGCAATCATCTTCATTACTAATATTGCCGTTCTTCGGCACGAACGGCAATATTTTCCTAATTACTAGTACTTGCAAGTAATATTTTTCCAAGGCATAAAGCCATTATTTGCAAAGGCGGGGGGGGGGAATTGATTGGAACGATTCAAGAAATACAATACGCATTTCTTGAAACGATATAAAAGGTTAGGGGAAGTTATTTAACACGTTTAGTTTTAATCTGTCGAGTTACCAAAATTGGAAAAAGGTTATGTCACTGCGTGTCCTTGAGTAGGCTTCTTGTTTGGTTCTTTTCCAGTGGGAAAAGAGCGGACATAACTAACAACTTACTAAAAAAGATAAAAGAATCTACAAAAATAAACCTAGCATAAAAACAAATAGTCATTCTACAGATGAACAACGCAATCAAAGGCACTTTGCTATAAATACTCGTACTTCTATTTAAAAAAAAAAAACGCAAATGTTATATAGTGTATAACAAAGATATACACTATAATATCAAAGACATACAGTATTAAACTTTCATTAATGAAGGAGATCAAATTCCTAATTATGATGTTAGGACGAAAAATAGATCTGCAACCATCTTGTCATTGATAGCTTGTTTTGAACCATCCAAAGAATGGGTTAGGTGGGGGAGGGGGAGGTAAGTTAGATTTTTTTTATTTTTAATTTAAGGGAGGGGAGAGTTTTTAGTAATTTTATAGTTTTGGTGAAGGGTTTTGGCGCCGTAAAGGAACCAAACAAAGGGTGTATCTGAGTGACACGCCGTGGCATAGCCTTTAGTACAAAATGACTGCTTTCTGTGAAGGTTGCGAAAATAACTGTACTTGCATTCTCGCGTAAATATTAAGGTCGTTTCGAAGCTGTAATTGATTTTTGGCAAATACATGGCATGGTAAGCTGCTCGGTTGCTAATTAATATTTATAGATTATGCGTTTGGTTACTCGAAGCCGGTTTCGAGCAGGGCTATGAGTTACTATATGGATGGCTAAGTCCCACTTGCCCTCAAGAACAATTAACCGAGCAGCTCATCTTCAACTTTACCCATGGCATAATCCGAAAATAACACTGCGAGGAAAAAGGCTGAATTAGATTTAACGAGAAGGATATGGAGATGGCAGATAAATTTGAAGATTCGAAGATAAAAGAAAAGGATACTTGTCTTAATCAATTTTGATAAACACTCAAAATTAAACGTGCATAAATAACCTACCTCTAACCTAGATCGTAGTTAAATTAACATAGTTGGTAATATTTCTTGAATGGGTTCAATGAAACTTCCGAGGCTTATGACGTCATAAGTGGCAAATAATAGCTTTATGCATTGGAAAATAGTAATTTCAACAAACGATTCAGATACGCATATAGAATAGATTGAAAGTTCTTAGATGGTTTTTAAAAGGAGTTGTTCATCTGTAGAAGGACCACTAAGACTAACTTAACTAAGCCAGTTAACCCAAGTATGGTAAATATGTAGATTGGCAGCTCGAACGATGGGACGTACTATTTCGTCCGTGTTCCAAAATGTTTCACGTTTTTGGAGTAAATTTAAGGGGACGGCTCGTGTGGGGGTAAACACAATGGGGGAACCACCCTACGATGATCCTGAATTACAGTCAATTAGGGGGGCATATAATCCTAATTATTTATAGAATAATGTTCTAATGTTTACAGAAGTGAATGATTTAACCAAATCATTTCAGCGCCTTTAATCGTTTAGCGAATTATAATGGGGGTGGGGTCTAACGTCAGAAATGACTGGTTTGAATTTTTATTTTGTTTTTCACCTAATATTATTCTTTTGGTAAATGTTATCGTTCACCCGTGTCGGAATATTCATGCGCGTTTGAGTTCTCTTCGAATTATAGCTGCCGCCATTTTTGTTATAAAAAAATGCCCGAAAGTAAACAAACGGAAAACGCTAACTTAGGCCATTTTTGTACAAAAATGCCCGAAAAAAAAACAACAGCAAACGAAACACGCTGTTTACGTACTTTATTGCGTAAGAAAACCTATTTGAAATATAGCTGAATAGTTTCTAGAGAGAGCCGGGCGTTTGAGAAAAACGTGCCCTTCAAGGCTGCTTTTTTAAAATAATGGCGCTCACTTGAATCACGTTTTATTTTAGAGCATCTAAATTCAAAGTTAGGGGTCACATCTAATGCCCGGCCACAAATGTCGCATTCGCTTTTAATTCGCACTAAATTATGAACATCCAAAAAGGTGAACAATTTATCTTTATCAGAAACTAGAGTTAATAATTCCGAAATGGAGGACGGACAAAGTGCACAATTCGATACCATTTTCACGCTGCTTAAAAGACGTCTGTATGACTCATTTGCAAACTGCTAAAAAAAAGTTCCTTTAAATGATCCAGCTAAATAGATTTAAATGTATAAAAGGTAATACAAATAGTAAAATGGGGAAAAATATATTCACAAATAAAATGACTCCAAAGGAGGATAATAAAAAGCTATTAAGTGGAAAAAAAATCAAATCAATCATTTCTGACGTCATACCCCACCCCCAACCACTATTATAATTCGGAAAACGATTAAAGGCGCTGACATGATGTAGTTAAAGCATTCACCTCTGTAAACGTCAGAACATTATAACAATTAGGATTATATACTGGGAGGCTGTGCACCCCAGACCCTAATTTAATAAAACTCAGGATCATCGCAGTGTGGTCCACGCATCGTGTTTACCCCCCCCCCCCTCCGACCGTCCCCTTAAATGTACTCCAAAAACGTGAAACTTTTTGGAACACGGACGAAATAGTACATCTTATCGGCCGGGCCGCTCGTCTAGATCGTTTAAAGGAACTTTTTTTAGCCATTTGGGTGGAGTAAAGACGCCTTTTACGCAGTTTGAAAATGTAATCCGTTTGTCAACAGTGTCCGTCGTATATTGCCGAACTATTAACTATTTTCGGATCGAGATAAATCTTTAACCTTTTTGTACTCATAATTTTCTTAAAATTAAAATCGATTGCGAGGTTTGTGGCCAGGCATTAGATATTACCCAGCATTTAGAATTTAGATGTTCCAAACCTACACGTGACTCAAGTGAGCGCCATTTTTTTTAAAAAATCAGCATTGAATGGCACGTTTTTCTCAAACGCCCGGATCTCTGTAAGAAACTATTCAGCAAATTATTTACTGGTTTCTAGTCAACCAATTGACATTCGAAGTTCTGTCCCATGAAGTCAAGGTTACACCAAAAACTTTGATTGGTTTAGTTTCTGCAGAGTGGTCGTTATTCACTATTGTGAACAAAATAGGCTTTCCTCATTCCTATTTCAGAAGTCTACCCACCGCAATAAAGTAAGTAAATAACGTTTTTCGTTTGGTTATTTTCGGGCATTTTTGTAAAAAAAAAAAATGGCGTAAGTAAACAGCATTTTCGTTTGGTTATTTTCGGGCATTTTGGTAAAAACAATGACGCCGGGTATATTTGAAATAGGCCCCAAACGCGCATGAATATTCAGGCAGGGGTGAACGAAATATAAACACAAAAATCCACTTTTTCAGCCGAGCCGCCAATCTACATGTTCACCAGAAATTTTAGCGCCTCAAGTGAAATTTCTATATATCATTTTGGGTATTTAAAAAAAAAAAAAATAAATACAGTAGAGCTATAAATCAAGCGCCTTCGATTCCGTTGGAGATCATGAATAGAATTTCAAAATTCTTTCAATTTCAGCTTTTTTTTAACAGTAAAATAACGATGAAAATGCATACGAATTAATTACCTTGTATTGTCAGTGTTCATTTTTGCAGGTCGTTCCTCATTTTCCATCCTGGATAAGTTGTTATCCATTCTTTCGAAAAGAATCTGCTGTGGGTGAGAACTGGGAGAACGCGATATCGGGAAATATGAGATAGTGATGCTCAGGCAGGTAAAAAGAAGTACAACCGATCACTTCCACAGTCTCGCGTTAACTGGGACCAGTCACCAGCAGTGTGCCAATGAGATTTAAAGGAAATCCCCCCAACCCCAGAATCTGAAGAAAATCCCCAGATTCTAAAATACACTGTATAAATATTAAACAATAGAATGACAATGTTACTAGTTACTATTAAATTCTTCTAAAAAAAAGTAAGATCGATCTTTTACTGTTTCTGCTTTCATAGGATACTTTTTGGTTTTGATACAATGTATTTGTGAGAATATTCATTTTATATATGCAGATGAATGTTCAAAATGATTAAATAAGTCATGAAATTAGACAAATGCGAATATTTAGGGTTATACCAATCACCTAACAAATAATGAGGAAGCCATGTTTGTACACATTATTCAAGGTGTGGTATAAAATTAAATTGTGCAACCTAATAACTAGATTTTTATTTCACTTCTCTTTATAATCTCCCGCATTCTAATTGACTCATTCCTTGTTTCTAAACAATCGTTAGAGCTTTTGAAGTAGTTAATACCGTTTCTAAATCCCTCTCTTTCTCTGTAAGGTTTCCACTGTCCGTGGTTGAAATGCCCCGTAAAATTTCAAAAATTAAAAATATTTATAGAATCAATCTAACATCTGTCCTTTCCATTTCATAACATATTAACTATATTTGTGTAAACATGCATTAATTTACATTTTTCTCAATAGAAACTAGGAATAAAGCTAAAAATTGCTAGATGTAATGAAGAGAAATTATCATAAAATCAATGAGGTGTTTTTAGAGTATATAGTTTTTACAAAAGACCTCATCTGGAATAGTGTGATCAGCTTAGGCTTCATCCAGGACGCAAGGCTTAAATTTGATTGAGGTTCAGCAAAGGGCTACTAGGCTTATCCCGTAAGTCAATAGCCTAGTCATGAGGTAACTTGCCGTTAATTTTGTTTTCTTAGACCTATAGTTTTTAGAGTGGATATTCTTCATGTATCTAGTTTTTTTTCACATATTTAGATGAGATCTTGCTCGAATATTTTGAAGTTATGGATGAAAGGAGGACAAAGGATTATCTTAGATGATAATAAAGCCGTCTAGATTGGATATCTAAAAAAAAAACTAGTCAAAGAGTGATAAGGTTTTGGAATGATTTGCCCATTTAGGTGATTAGTGGTAACATAAGTTAAAATCTAAATTGGGCCACTATATGGAGTTTATAATCCGAGGACAGTTAAGTATACTTTATTTTCTCGAGATTTAGTTTCATTCTTTGGCTCTGCTATAGTAGTGAAACACCAAATAATGGAACTAAATCTCTACAAAACAAGTACATCTAACAATGCTTGTCAGGTCATAACTATCTATATAGTGGTCCAACTTGGATTTAAACTCATTAAGACATTCTTAGGTATTTATGTTACTTGAATTTCCAATCCACCATCTCAGTTTCATTGCTAATGGTCTTCCCTACTATTCGCAAATTTGGATATTTCATTAGCATAGAAAAAAGTAATAAAGACAACAAGAGAGACCATTTAACAACACCACAAGTTACAGTAAAACGATTAAATTGGTAATCTTAAGTACCAAAGAGTAACAATTAACATGGAGCTACACAAGGAAAGAAAAATAAATTAGGGTCACTAGGGTTGTTGAGAGCTTTCATGTTCGAATGAGGGGAGGGGTAATGCTAAAGAGTGGGGAGAAAAAGCGTTGACCACTAGTCCACAATGGAATAAAGGCGTTGACCACTGGGCCACAATGCAGAAAAGGCGTTGACCACTGGGCGACAATGCAGAAAAAGCGTTGACCACTAGTCCACAATGGAATAAAGGCGTTGACCACTGGGCCACAATGCAGTAAAGGCGTTGACCACTGGGCGACAATGCAGAAAAAGCGTTGACCACTAGTCCACAATGGAATAAAGGCGTTGACCACTGGGCCACAATGCAGAAAAGGCGTTGACCACTGGGCGACAATACAGAAAAAGCGTTGACCACTAGTCCACAATGGAATAAAGGCGTTGACCACTGGGACACAATGCAGAAAAGGCGTTGACCACTGAGCTACAATGCAGAAAAAGCGTTGACCACTGGACCACAATGGAGAAAAGGCGTTGACCACTGGGCTCCATTGGACAAAAGGCGTTGACCCCTGGACCCCAATGGAGCAAAAGCGTTGAGCCTGGACCCAAATTGAGAAAAGGCGTTGACCACTGGGCCACAATGGAGAAAAGGCGTTGAACACTGGGCATAATGGAGAAAAGTCGTTGACCACTGGGTCACAATGGATAAAATACGTTACACACTGGGTCACAATGAATAAAAGGCGTTGACCACCGGGCCAAAATGAAGAACAGGAGTTGACCACTGGGCCACAATGGATAGAAGGTTTTGACCACTGGGCCATAATGGATAAAAGGCATTGACCACTGGACCAAAATGGATAAAAGGCGTTGACCACTGGGCACTAATGGAGAATAGGCGTTGGCCATTGGGCCCCAATGGAGAAAAGGTGTTGGCCACTGGGCTACAATGGATAAAAGGTGTTGGCCACTGGGTCACAATGGATAAAAGGCGTTGACCACCCGGCCAAAATGGATAAAAGGAGTTGACCACTGGTTTATAATGGATAAAAGGCGTTGAGTAGTGGGCCACAATGGAGAAAAAGCATTAATCACTGAGCAACAATGGATAAAAGGCGTTGACCATTCGGCCGCAATGTAGAAAAGGAGTTGATCACTGGGCCGTAATGGATAAAGGGCGTTGACCACTGGGCCACAATTTATAAAAGGCGTTGGCCACTGGGCCACAATGGATAAAAGGCATTGACAACTGGGCCACAATGTATAAAAGGCGTTGACCACTGGGCTCCAATGGAGAAAAGACGTTGACCACTGAGTCACAATGAATAAAATACGTTACACACTGGGTCACAATGGATAAAAGGCGTTGACCACTTGGTCACAACAAATAGAATACGTTGACCACTGGACCACAATGGATAAAGGCGTTGACCACCCGGCTAAAATGGATAAAAGGAGTTGACCACTAGGCCACAATGGATAACATACGTTGACCACTGGGCCACAATGGACAAAAGGTGTTGACCACCTGGCCAAAATGGAGAAAAGGAGTTGGCCACTGGGTCACACTGGATAAGAGGTGTTGCCCACTGGGCCACAATGGATAAAAGGCGTTGACCACCCGGCCAAAATTTTTAAAAGGAGTTGACCACTGAGCTACAATGGATAAAAGGTGTTGGCCACTGGGCCCCAATAGACAAAAGACGTTGACCACTTGGCCCCACTGGAGAATAGGTGTTGACCATTGGGCCCCAATGGAGAAAAACCGTTGACCAATGGGCCACAATGGATAAAAGGTGTTGACCTCCGGGTCAAAATAGAGAACAGGAATTTACCATTGGGCCACAATGGAGAAAAGGCATTGACTACCGGTCCAAAATGGAGAAAAGGAGTTGACCATTGGGCCACAATGGATAAAAGGCGTTGGCCAGTGGGCTACAATGGATAAATGCGTTGACCACTGGGCCCCAATGGAGAAAAGGCATTGACTACTAGGCCACAATGGATGAAACGCGTTGACCATGGGCCACAATGGATAAAAGGCATCGACAACTGGGCCACAATGGAGGAAAGCGTTGACCACTGGGCCCCTATGGACAAAAGGCGTTGACCACTAGGCCACAATGGATAAAATACGTTGACCAGTAGGTCACAATGGATAAAATGCGTTGATCACCTGGTCACAATTGATAAAAGGCGTTGACCCCTGGGCCCAAATGGAGAACATGAGTTTACCACTGGGCCTCAATGGTTAAATGGCGTAGAACACTGTGCCCCAATGAAGAGAAGGCGTTGACCACTAGGCCCCAATCAACAAAAGGCGTTGACTCTTGAGCCAAAATGAACAAAAGGCGTTGACCACTGTGCACCAATGGAGAAAAGGTAATGGCCACGGAGCCAAAATAAAGAAAAGGCGTTGACCACTGGCCCCAATGCAGAAAAGGCATTGACCACTGGGCCACAATGGATAAAAGCGTTGACCACTGGGCCACAATGGATAAAATGCGTTGACAACTTGGCTCTCCAGAAGATGTGTATAACAGGGGGGTTTTTTGGGGGGGGGTCTTCACCTGGAGTTCTTTATGGACTTCCTAAGACCCATAAAACTGATTTGCCTCTAAGGCCTATATTTTGCAGCATATAGGACCCCTTCATTTGCACTAGGCAAGTTTCTAGTCCCCGTTTTAGCCCCTCTAACATCTAATGAGTTTACTCTTAATAATTCGCATTTGTTTGTGAAAAAGATTACGAACATTCATCATGCAGACAAATACTTCATGGCCAGCTTTGATGTTGAAAGTTTATTCACTAATATTCCTCTTGCTGAAACGATTCGAATTTGTGTAAATTCCCTCTTCCTTAACTCCACCTGGGTAATAGGTTTAACTAAGACCTTATTCAAAACTTTCCTTGAACTTGCTGTTTGTAATTCATTTATTTTGTCAAATGGAATTTTGTAGGAACAACTCGATGGGGTTGGAATGGGATTTCCTCTTGGCCCCTCGTTGGCAAATGTTTTTATGAAACACTTTGGCTTGATGATTGCCCCATTAATTTTCGTCCGGTTTTATATAGGCGCTAGGTAGACGACACTTTTTTATTATTTAGGCATGTCGAAGAATAGGCCGAGGGGTGGTTGGAGTTTTCCCCGACTCATATATATATATATATATATATATATATATATATATATATATATATATATATATATATATATATATATATATATATATATATATATATATATATATATATATCCTATTATCACGAATGCGGAGGGGTCGTCGTACTACTCCTTATACTTCGTTCGGCCCGTGCCCTGAATGGGTTTATTGAATCAGAGTGCTTAGAGGTTGGCTACGGAGGGATTGGAATGAACTTTGCCAGTAAGCGACCCAAAGGAAGTTAGATACACAACAATATGAAAATAAAGTTTTAATGAACACTAAACAAGAAAATATATATATACAAATAAGGTGCTTTGAGAGATAAATTAATAAGTGAATCTCGGATATCTCACTTGGCTTGTAAATAACTATTTACCAGGTAAATCTCTATACACTTGTAATGTTGGTAAGCTTCGCGGTGAAGTTGGGGAATGTGAAAGGAAAGGGTTACCTTGGTACTTGATGTTCGGGTGGCGCTGGTGAGTGAAGGTCGTGGGATAAGGGGTGGAGACGATGAGGTAGGTTCTTCAGGGACCGACCTGATCCCACAATTCCGTCACGATTCTGCTGGAAGAAGGTGGTGACGTGAGCTTCTTGTTAAAGAGTGCCTCATGCTCGTGAACTCCGAGGAATCTTGGGTGCCTCTGTGAGGGTGGGGGGCGAAGTGACCTATCGACGCGTAGGGTCACGGAGAAAAGCCGAGATGTAGTTTTCTCGCTTAGGGAACCCGAGTGAGGCTGTTGATAGTTTCGGCTCTTACACGTGAGTACGAGCTTGGGTCCGCACTGACTTGCAGACCAACGGGGTAAGGACCCTCCCTAACTGGGACTGATCTCCTCACTGAAGACTTGATGCTTCTACGAATTACCACTACGCCGATAGATGGCAATTCCTGCCCCGCCAGACGCTGTGCAAGCTCTACTACTGAGGGTTAAAAGAATTCATCTTTTATACTCGGAACTCGGGAGAGGTTCTCAGGCCGCCGGAAGTAGATTTGATGTCAAGCTACTCCATTTCGTTCTTTATAAACTTCCTGCAACCATAGGAAGCGAAGATGGGCTCCCATCTATCGATTACCAGTCAAGGAAGAGACTCGGTGGTTAGCTGAAGGGGCCGGCGGTTTCTTACGGCGGAAGACCATCAGATATCGGGCCGGAAGGGGAAGGTTTAATAACCCGGCCCGCCCGGAAGGGAGGTAGGAAAAACTTGGGAGCATTATGCTATTCTCCTACAAGGCATAAGTCACATTGTACACTTTTCCTCAATTATTTAAATTCTAAACATGCAAATATTAGATTTTCCTGTGAGCTCGAAAAAAATAATAGCATATCGTTTCTTAACGTGAAGATTACCCTAATGGACAATCAATTCACGTCAAATGTTTACCGAAAACCTACTTTTTTAAACCTTGTTTTAAGTTTTTTTATCTTCTGTGATTTTAAATTCAAAATTAATGCCATTCTTACTCTCCTCCATAGAGCATATAACTTGTCTTCAACTTTTACAGCTCCTACATTTAGAATTCGAATTCTTAACAAGATTCTTTTCCTCCAATAGCTACCCCAAGTCGCTATTTCTGAGAGAAATTAGTCTGTTTTTCAATAAAAAATACTCGACTCTGCCTCCACTATAAACTGTTAATAAATTAAAGATCTTCCTTTCCTTACCATACTTTGGTTACCAATCTGAAAAAAACTTAAAAAAGAGTTGTTAAAAATGTTAAATTCAGCCTATCCTCTCTCATTCAGACTGGGATCATTATTTAAGTTCAAAGATCAACCACCCACCAATATGTAATCTAAAATTATATACGTTTTTCGTTGTTTGTGCAGTAGCACTGTATCATATGTGGGGGCAACAAGGCATACGCTTTACTCCCACTTCATGCAGCATATGGGTAGATCTGAAAGAACTGGACTACACCTTTCAAAACCTGATCCATCCCCAATTCGAAACCATCTGTCACAATGTGGCTCTAGGGCTACACTCGAGAACTTCACGATACTTAATGCGGTAAGAAACATTTCGGACCTTAACCTTCTAGAGTCAATTTATATTACAAGACTTCAACCCAGTCTACATAATAACTCATTATCTGTCCCATTAAATATAGTGACTCATTAAATAACATGCTAATTTGTTGAATTTCACATTGGTTGTTTTTTTTAGGGGGTGCAGGAATAAAATCCACTGTCAATTATTTTCCTTCCTATTTTTTAGAAATTCCCTCGTTGGTTTAGTTTGTTTTTCCTCCATATTTCTAATGTAATCAATTAGTCTCAAATTTAATATTAATGTTTCACAATTTTATTGCATGTGTTAACTTTTTATGTATACATTTAACTCTGTATTTTGTATTCTTTCTTTAGCACTGACGATGGGATTAGTTATAATCCTGAAACGTTTGAAATAAATGTTACGAGGCATCTAAGGCTCTGTCCTGGTCATCCTGTTTATATATATATATATATATATATATATATATATATATATATATATATATATATATATATATATATATATATATATAATATTCTACATAGTATGCCGATCGATTCGTATGACCGGCTGCCAATTAAGACCAATTCCGAAGGTCCCGATTCATACATATTTTATTGCGTAAAATTTACTTCGCTTAATATGACCATCGGATTATATGACCACCCACCAACTAAGACGATGCAGAAATCATAATTCTTGCTGATTGACCCTATGCCGTATTCTGGCAATTATGACCAGTCAGGTTCAGGGCTGCCACTCAGAATTTAATTTTATCCAAGATTTACCTTCAAAAAATTCCAAGATTAAACACAAAATCTCGACTTCAAAAAGGAACAAAAGTCAAACAAAGAAAATAGAGTCCATATTAGCAAGGGAGCATTTTCCCATATATATATATATATATAAATATATATATATATATTTTATATATATATATATATATATATATATATATATATATATATATATATATATATATATATATATATATATATATATTTATATATATATATATATATATATATATTTATATATATATATATATATATATATATATATATATATATATATATATATATATATATATAGAGAGAGAGAGAGAGAGAGAGAGAGAGAGAGAGAGAGAGAATATCCCTCTTGGAATAGAGAAATTGACACACCAGTAAAACTTCTGACGCCTCAGTAGTCAATGATATACTCTTTATAAAGCCCCTTAGTATCAAACGACAGCCCCCCTAAAACCCAGACTCGGCTGTCTATAAATCAGTTCGCGCCTCCTCGCGCAACAGAGCCTAGTAACCCACAGATTCAGATATCTCTAGCAGCCAAATTTGTTAAAGGTATTAAGGAAAAATACATCCAAGTCTACCACGAAGCTTGGACCGTAATTAAAATTGGCCAATAGTAATCCGAACACGTAAGACCACGCACACACGCCAGTAGTCTAGAACGACTGCCCGAGCCCAGCAATCGGCCCCATATACTGGCCAACTGAGGTACAGGCGCTCGCCAGTTACCATTCCCCCTTCTAATACTCAATTCTGTACCGTTACTACCACTACTAGCATTATTGTAACAATCAGATTCCCATCATTCCCTAGCTTTACCATCAGGCTTTTTGTTAGTATTTGCCTGTACATGATGCAATGAACAGGTTAACCCTAGTCACTCCCCCTAGTTCTCATTCGACTTAACATTTAGTCGCAGTTCACACTTGTGGTTGTAATTGTTTGTTTCACAGTTTTTTTTCTGAAATTACCTAGGAAGTGTTTATATTTAATCTCATGAAATTTGATATATAACACGCAAAATTTTTGCTCTAAGCTCTTTCCAAATATCATAGGAGCAATTGATAGAAACATTTGGGTTAGGAATAGAATCAATAAAGATCGATAAATGTTTTTGCTGAATCCTCGCAGAAACGGCTATTTTTTAATGTAGGGATATCCAGGGCTATATAGGATTCTTATATGTTATCCTCCCCCACTTCCAATTTAGAGAGGAAGGGAGTGACTCGGATATAGAGTTGATGGGACCACACAAGAATCACATTTTACCACACAGATCAATGAGGTACCATGCAAAAAGGAAGATACTCTTGAAGGAAATGACAAGGACGAGGATCTAGGGGAAGAAGCGCTGTGTGAATAAGGCCAACAATGGCAGGGTACTTGGGAAAAATGTGGAGGTCAAAACTAGTTGGCGACAATACTTGATCAGGTGTATGATCTGGGTATGTAAGATGGAGCAAATGTAAATATGATTGGCTTCGTAGGAGTAAATTGCTGCATTTAGGTATGAAAATGATAAGCATACAACAATGGGTTTTGAGTACTCTGAGGAGTCTAAAAGATTGCACAGATGCTAGAGTAGATGATGTAGTCGCTGAGATGTTAAAAGATGTTGGTGATTGGGTTATGGAATGGGTCTGGTGTCTGTATTATAAGGCACTTGAAAGTGGAGTGCCTGAGGACTGGAAGAATGCATTGTGAGTGCCGTTGTAGTAAGGTAAAGGAGGCAAAGATAAAGGGAGGTACTACCGGGAATCAAATTTGTTGAATGTTGTAAGTGAAGTGTATGGAAAATTCTGATTGGGCGTAAATAAGAATAACTGAAGGATTAATAATGGTGGACAAGGGTGGATAAGAGCGTGTGCAGGGTGTGTGGATCATGTATTTGTACTGAGAAAATTAGCTGAAAAAGGGATGAGAAGTATAATGTGTAGAAGAAAGCTAATCAAAGTGCAGAAAGAGAAGCATTATGGCGGATGCTCAAAATGTATAGAGTGAGTGGTAAATTATTGGAAGGTGTGAAGTGTATTTGTGTTGGAAGGAAAGAGTGCATTAGAGTGAATGATAGCCGGAGTGAGTGGTTTGAGGGGATGCCCTCGAAGAGCTACCCTGAGAGGAAGTCCCCTCGGAAATACCCTCTCATCTTTCAAGACCACTGGCGCCAAGTGTGAGAATTTTAGAAATTTCGAGAAAGAATCAGTCCCTCGCTGGATCACCCGTCACAGCTGTGTTTGTTTTCGGACGCCACTCGTCCGCCTCCCCTTGCGATAACACCGTGCGCAGCCCTCCTGTCTCTATCCTATGCTTCCTATGCATGTCTATTCCCCCGTGGGGGCAGCCACATTAACCCTACCCCCATATCACTCGTTATCATGAAATGTGTTTGCATATAGTGGCGCCAAGAATCCTCTTGAGACCGACAGGCCCTGAAGCGTCTATCGGACCAGCCACCCGGCGATATAGCCCGAAGCTCACCATTTGTCAAAGAGATTGAAAGCCAGACATTCAATCCATTCAGACTGTCTGTCTGTTTTGCCTTGAAGCCCTGTAAACCGACTTCGACCCGGCGTACCTCGTCGAAGAACTCGTCAGCAGATCTACCTTCGTTGAGCTTTGGCCCCTGTTCAGAGGAAAGCTATCGAGCCCCCTTCTTCCCAGAGAATTATGCTGCCCTCTCATCTTCATCACCCTTTCCTGAGACTCCCTGCCGATCTGCAAAATCGCCTCGAATTGAGATTACGTCTCTCTGAAGCAGAGAAAATCTCATTCTTCAACACGAAGTAATCAAACTCCAAACTTCGAGTCATCCTCGTCAGGACTCCCCGAATTATCCTCTTGAACACCTGCGCCGTTGTCTTCCATCCCCCCTTAATTCGCCCGCACTTGAAAGTAAAGCGATCTTGTATGGTCATCTCCAGATTACATCGTTAATCTTCACATAATTCATTTAACTACCTTTATCAAGTAATTTGTTCACCCCTTTTATTATATATATTAAAATTATATTTTGGGGTATTGTTCTTTATATATCCTTTGAAATGCAACTTGGCAAACGATTACTCAAAACCTAGTCAACCGTAAATTGCACTCTCTATTTATCGCCCCAGAACATATCTCAGGCGGTTTTTGATCAGCTGTCTGTCTGTACTTGTGTACGACTCTGTGCACCGAGCTAGTCTACACAGGCATACCTCGATAAATATATGTATATATATATATATATATATATATATATATATATATAACTGAATCACGAAAATAAGGAACGTGAGGAATTTATGAATAACGTTATTCATATTCATATATATATATATATATATATATATATATCATTATCTGGTGTCAGGTATAGTTGGGTACTTTTTGTATTGAAAAAACCCAGATTTTTTATCATTATCCTTAAATCATCTGGTGGCAGGTAAAGTAGGGTTATTTTTTGTTTGAAAGAACCCTTTTTCTTTTCAAGTTACCCCCCCCCCCCCACACACACACAGTTAAGTTGTTCAGTAACCAGTTTGCCAAGTTCGTTCAAGGATATTTAAAGAAAGTGGAACAAATTCTTAATTTTTTTTCTTTTTCTTTTTTTTGATTGATCATATTTTTGGGGGTGACTATTTTTTCCAATTTTATTTTCGTTGTGTGTGTTTTGTTTGGGGGGGGGAGGGAGACGATCTCCCCTAAAACTCTCAACTAACCATTCAAAACGGGACTTTTGCAAGGGCTCAAAAGGAATGCCCCTCTCTCCAGTCCTTGTGGGAAAAAGCGAGAAGGGACGAACGTGGATCTGCCCGTGGTCAAAGGGAAGTCGCCTACCTCATTAGTGACGGATTTCTTTATCGCTCCAGTTCGGCTGAGGATAAAACTGCTACTCGCTTGTTGTGTAACCCTCGTTTCCATGTTCCCTAAATCCTCCGACTCGCCCACGATGGATTAATGGCTGGTCATTTCAGTCACAATAAAACAGCTCAGAGAATCTTACGTCATTTCTTCTGGCCCGGTGCTGCCAAAGAAATTGCCGAGATTTGCCGGTCGTGTAACATTTGTCAGAAGACTACAGCAAAAGGACGAATACCACCTGCCCACCTCCAGAAGACCCCAATTGTCTCGGAGCCTTTTTTTAGAGTGGCCATATATCAAATTGGCCTAATTCAACCCCCATCTAGCGAAGGATACTCGTACCTCGTCACTCTTGTTGACTTTGCAACGAGATTTCCCGACGCAGTCTTCCTTACAAAAAATAGATAGCGTGACCTGTGCGGAGGCTTTGATTTATATCTTTTACCGTGTTGGCATCCCTAAGGAGATCTTGTCCGACAGAGGTAGACAATTCACCTCTGAGCTAATACACGTCGGCATGCTCCTTATGATCAAGCTTTTTTTCACCCCGCCGCTAACGGCGTCTGTGAAAAGTTGAATGGCACTCTGAAGACCATTCTGAAAAAGTTATGCCATGCTCAGCCCCAAGAATGGCATCGATACCTGCCGGTTGCCCTGTTTGCCTTCAGAGAAATCCCCCACAGAACTTTTGGATTTGCCCCCTTCGAGCTCTTGCATGACCGAAATGTACGCGGACCAATGAGCATATTGAATGAACTTTTGTCAAATCCCCGCGTGGATGAGGAGATCAAGTCTTCATATTCTTACGTGCTAGACCTTAGGAATCGCTTGGAACAATGCGCCGATATAGCGTACAAAAATTCGGAGCTAAATTTAGAAAAAATATAGGACCTATTTTGACTTTAGGTCCAAAGAAAGGCGATTCAAGCAAGGTAAAGATGTGCTGCTCCTCCTATCCACGGAGACAAGCAATCGTTTGTCCCAATGAAAAGGCACTTTCCCAATCCTAGAAGCCCGCGGTCCCGTATATTACGTAATACAGACCCCGTCAGGGAGCAAATTGTTTCATTTAAATATGCTTATGCGTTATCACCACCGCGCCTGCATTAATAATATAATTGCCTTTGACGAAGAGGCAGTAATGGAAGCCTCTTATCCATCTGAGCCTCTTAATTTAGTCCATACCGTATGTGTCTAAGCGGACGAAAACTACCCTCTCCATTCGCTCCCCGGTTCCCGTGTAAACTCCACCCTGGAACTCGATTTTAATCCCCAATCGGAACCCTCTTAGAAGACGCAATTAGCTCTTTTGTTAACCGAATTCCCCGATGTAATTTCCGAGAAGCCTGCTTGCTCGTTGTATTTTGAGCATGATATAGCCCTAACCACCCAGGAGCCTATTAGATATAAGCCCTACGTCGTACCCGTTTACTTGCGCCCTACTTTTAATGTGAAATTGAACCATCCACATCGAATTATTGCTCTCCCATTGTTATGATCAGAAAGCCGGATCAGTCTTTTCGCTTGTGCGTAGACTTTAGAAAGCTGAACGCCATAACAGATTTCGACGCTGAGCCTATCCTTTTGATAGACCAGAGCCTACATATATTTGAAGAGGCCAAGTTTATTTGACAGATAGATTTGTGTAAGATCTACTATCAAATCCCCCTTAAGGAAAGGTGTCAGGAAATACAACGCATTTCCCACAGAAAAAGGCCTTATGCAGTTTAAGCGCCTACCTTTTGATTTATTTACTCCCTGTATTAACTATAATCGAATAATGCGCAGGATACTAGATGGGCTGAGTAACATTTCCTTTTACTTCGATAACGTTTACGTGGCCACCCATACATGGGAACAGCATCTTAGCTCCCTACAATCGCTCCTCAATAGGCTTCGTGATCACGGCCTCACTATACGCCCTAGCAAGTGCCATTTCGCCTACGGCATTATTAAATACCTCTCTTTCCACATTGGTGAAAATCAAATGGCCCCTCAGAAAGAAAAGGTAAAGGCCATCGCCAACATGCCCCTCCCGCGTACTAAAAAGCAATTACTCTCTTTTCTCGGGTCGACGTCCTTTTACCGACGTTTTGTCCCGAATTTGCCGCCTTAGCGTCTCCCCTTAGCTCCCTACTAAAGAAACGTTCCTCGGACCCCTTGAATGAAACCGTGTATGTTTATGTTCCCTTGGTTCTCATGCAAAATTTTGATTTCTTTTTGTACATATTTGGCCTTTGTGTGTGTTTTGATGGGTTTTTTTATTAAATTTTTCTTTATTTTCACTAATATATGATTCCACTACCCTTTTATGAATGAATCCTTTTGATCATTTTTGTGACTCGCATTTATTTACTTTATGTGTTCTTTTTTGCGCTGGTTAACGACGATACACTTTTTAAATATACCCTGCGCCAGGAATTAAAGGGAAGTCATTCATTCATTAGGTGACCGCTGTGTCAACTGAAATTTAAATGTCCGCCCTTATTATACACCTGTAGATTTGGGTCAAATTTTTATCATACACGACTCCTCCTAGGTTAGGGATGCCCTTTTCTCTCCTCTGCGCATCAAGAAAACGTCATATACGGAAAGGGAGGTGTGTGAGGGGATGCCCTCGAAGGACCACTGTAAGAGGAAGTCCTCTCGGAAATAGCCCTCACTTCTTTCAAGAATACGTGCGCTTAGCGTGAGAATTTTAGAAAGTTCGAGAAAGAATCACTCCATCGCTGGATCACCCCTCACAGATGTGTTTGCTTTCGGACGCCAGTCACCCCACCCCCTTCCCTGCGATAACACCATGCGCAGACCTCGTGTCTCTACCCCATGCTTCCCATGCCTGTATATTCCCCCGCGGGAGCAACCACATTAACCCTATCCCATATCACGAGGCAAGTTTCACCGTCTGGACCGACTCGTTATCATGAAATGTGTTTGTATATAGTGGCGCCAATAATCCTCTTAAGACCGACAGGCCCTGAGGCGTCTATCGGACCAGCCACCCGGCGATATAGCCCGAAGCTCACCATTTGTCAAGGAGATTGAAAGCCAGACATTCAATCCGTTCAGACTGCCTGTCTGTTTTGCCGTGAAGTCCTGTAAACCGACTTCGACCCGGCGTACCTCGCCGAAGATCTCGTCAGCAGATCTACCTTCGTTAAGCTTTGGCCCCTGTTCAGAGGAAAGCTATCGAGCCCCGTTCTTCCCGGAGAATTATGCGGCCCTCTTATCTTCACCACCCCTTCAAGATTCCCGTTCTTTCGAGACTGAGACTCCCTGCCGATCTGCAGAATTGCCTCGAGTTGAGATGACGTCTTTCTGGAGCAGAAAAAATCTCATTCTTCAACACTAAGTAATCAAACTCCAACTTCGAGTCCTCCTCGTCAGGAATTTCCGAAGAATCTTCTTGAAGACCTGCGCCGTTGTCTTCCACCCCCTCTCCAATTCACAGAAAGGGCAGAAGGGGGCTTAATGGTGCATAATGGGGGCATAAAGGGGCTTACTGGGGGCATAAGGGGACTTTATGAGACATAAGGGGGGCTTAATGGTGAATAAGTGGGCCTGATGAGGCATAATGGGCCTAATGAGGCATAATGGGGCTTACTGGGGCATAAGGAGGCTCAATAGGCCATAAGGAGGGTTAATGAGGCTTAATGGAACATAAGGGGGGTTAATGAGGCTTAATGGGGGATATGGGTTTAATAGGGCTTAATGGGGTATAGGATGGCTTAATGGGGGATATGGGTTTAATAGGGCTTAATGGGGTATAGGATGGCTTAATGGGGGTATACGAGGGCTTAATGGTGTATAATAGGGCCTAATGGGGTATAAGGGGGCTTAATAAGGAATAAATGGGCTTAATGGGGAATAATGGGGCTTAATGGGGCATAAGGAGGCACAATGGGGCATAAGTGGGGTTAATGAGAGTTAATGGGACATAAGGGGGTTAATGTGGCTTATGGGGCACAAAGGGGCTTGATGTGGCATAAGGGGGTTAATAGGGCTTAACGGGGTATATGATTGCTTAATGGGGTATAAGAGGGCTTAATGGTGTATAAGAGGGCTTAATGGGGTATAAGTGGTTTTAATGGGACATAAGGGGGCAAAATTGGGCATAGTGGGGCTTACTGGGGCATAAGTGTGCTTAATGGTGCATAAGTGGGCTTAATTGGGCATAAGTGAGCCTAATAGGGCATATTAGGTTTAATGGGCATAAATAGGGTTTAATGGGCACAAGTGCCTTAATGGGACTTAATAGGGCATAAGAGGGCTAAATGGGGTTTCATGGGGTTTAATGGGCATAAGTGTGCTTAACTGGGCTCAATGGGCATAAGTGGGCTTAATGGAGCAAAAAAAGGGCTTAATGGGGCACAAAGGGTCTTAATGGGGCACAAAGGGTGCTTAATGGGGCATAAAAGAACTTGATATGGCATTATGGGGCTCAATCGGGGTTAATGTTGCTTAACTGGGGCTTAACCCGGGATTAACTGGGCATAAGGGGTCTTAATGGGGGTATAAGTGGGGATAATGGGCCATAAGAGGTGTTAATGAGGCATAAGGGGGCATAGGTGGGCTTAATGGGGTATAAGTGGGCTTAATGGGACATAAGGGGGGCTTAAGGTGGGGTTAATGGGGGCATAATGAGAATAATAATAATAATAATAATAATGAGAATAGTAATAATAAATCAAAAGAGCTAACTTCTTCCGGCAGACAGAATGGTCAAAGACAACGCCAGGAAATTCTACAGAGAAATCGGGAAGAAGTCCATTGAGATCCAGAACTTGCCCTCAGTGAATGAGGTTGAGACTTTCTGGAGTAACATATGGGAGAATGACAAGTCACAAGGAAAATGCCAAATGGATACAAGACCTGGCCAAAAGCCAAATAGGCTGTTCCATCACAATAATGGTCACACATCACCACATATGAAACAGCCAAAGCCATTCTTAAAACCAGCAACTGGAAGGCAGCTGGGTGTGACTGTGTGTCCAATTTCTTACTCAAACAATTGACCAACCTACATCAAGACCTAGCGATTGCCTACAATAACATCCTACCCCCCCAAAAATACACGGGTAACTCCAAGAACTACAGGTCAATTACATGCCTACCGACAACGTACAAGGTATTAACCTCTATCATCACAGAAAGGACCTACACCTTTCTCAAGAATAACAATCTACTCCCCAAAGAACAGAAGGGATGTAGGCGAAGGACTTATGGCTGCAAAGACCAACTCCTCATTAACAAGTCCATTCTTGAGGAGGTGAAGAGTAAACACCGTAATCTTTCCACTGAATGGATTGACTACAAAAAGGCCTTTGAAGGCGTACCACACACCTGGATAATTAAAAGCCTTGAGATCTACAAAATCTGCCCAACCATCACTCACTTCATCCAGGAAAACATGAAAACATGGAAAACCATCCTTCACCTCAACCATGACAACGGCACAATAACATCTAGGCTTATTAACAGCAAAAGTGGCATATACCAAGGAGACTTACTATTCCCCCCCCCCTACTATTTTGCCTTGCACTAACCCCAAGATAAGCCACCTGTTCTACATGGACGACCTGAAGACATATAAAAAAATGATGAGGAACAGACTGAGCTCCTGAAGATAGTCAAAGCCTTCAGCGGTGACATAGGAATGGAGTTCGGACTGGACAAGTACGCCAAGGCCACTTTCAAGAAGGGCCACCTAACTACCTCCTTAAATATCACACTTGATGCTGATCCAATCATCTGTGATCTCAAGCAAGAGGGTACCTATAAATACCTTAGTGTCAATGAGGGTGATGGAATAGAACACAACAAAATGAAAGAACAGATCAGAAACGAGTACTATCGTAGAGTTCGGAATGTTCTTAAATCAGAACTGAACTCTGCAAACAAGCTGGGAGCCAGTAACACCTTAGCAGTTACAGTAGTTACATATAGCTTCAAAATCATCTACTGGAAGATGCAAGAGCTGGTCAAATTAGACACAAAAACCCGTAAGCTCCTTACAATACATCGAATGCATCAGCCAAAATCTGATGTAGATAGGATGTACTTGCCAAGAAGGAGAGGAGGTAGAGGACTCATCCAAATTGAGCTCTCTTATACAACCACTACTATCGGACTTGAAAAGTACCTCCAGGAAGCACAGGACCGTTTGATCGATTTTGTCAGAGATCATGACGAGCACAAACGCCTGTACTTTATTAACAAACAGGCAATTAGGTTTCCCCAGGAGCTTCAGATGCCTTCAGTTTTCCCAGCAGAAGACTAAGCAAACACCAACTATACCCGTCGAACCAAGGCCAAAGCCAAACATTGTGGAGAACAACAACTTAAATCCAGATGGGAAACCAAGAACATCCACGGTAAATAATACCCCCAACGAATTCGACATCCTGATGTAGACCAGAAACAGACAACTGGTTACGAGCTACAGGACTGAAGGCAGAAATAGAGGGCTTTATCATAGCAGCCCAGGATCAAAGTCTGCCTACAGGATGACACCAACAGAACATTGTAAAAAAGAGGGATGTTGACCCCAAATGCAGATTGTGTGGAAGGTTTTATGAGACCATAGACCACTTCGTATCAGGCTGCCCTGAATTGGCTAAAACCGAATATATCCACCGCCACAACAAAGCAGCCGCTTACATTCACTGAAACATCTGTAAAGAGCATAGCATACAGGTCTTTGGCAAGTGGTATGAGCATGAGCCAAAGCCAGTTGTTGAAAGCGACAATGCCACCATAATCTGGTACATGCTCATCCATACAGACAGGACTATAGCAGCCAATAGACCTGATATAGTACTGAAAAACATGAAGGTCGAGACTTGCCTTCTCATGGAAATGTCCATACCCCTTGGGATCAACACCTCAGCCAAGACTACCGAAAAGCTCAACAAGTATAAAAACGAAGAAATTGAAGTTGAGCGGATGTGGGGGCTCAAAACCACAACAATTCCTGTCATTGTAGCAGCCCTTGGAACTATAAAAAAATACCTAGACCAAATACCTGGCAGCATCAAAATCTATGAACTCCATAACCCCCTCCCCCTCTCCACTGCACATCTCATCAGGAGGGCCTTGTCCATGAAATAATCATGGAATATCCAAGCATCCTTAGGTCCATGGTTTGGATCCGGTTGCCTTGAGAATGCAGACTTGCAAACTAAATGAATAAAAAAATAATAATGAGAATGATAATAATAATTAGAATAATAATAATTGAATTGCATAGATCTCCCCCCAAAAAACCAGCAGCTATATTCAGCGAATATTTTTTCGTGATCTTCATTTTAAGACGAACCATTTGATAGATCGAGCTTCTTCTACATTTGGGGGCCCCACAACTCTCCTACGGTTAAGAAATATTCATGTGCCAAATTAAAAAACAGCCAACACAAAACAAGTTAAAACAAGTCTTTAGTACTGTCACTACAAATATCGATTCCACCTTTTATCTAAGGGTGCATCAAATAAATAATACTAGTTTTATTTATCTTAAAAGGTTAGAAATAAGAAAAAGGCTATCATTTAATTTTTCTTTTTTTATTTCTATTTAGCCAAATTTTGTAGCTACAAAATGGATTATATCGATTAAGAAACACTGCGGATATCTCCTATCTGCTTGTTTGCAGCTGATCGCAGCTCGTCCATCATAATCGTCCATCTGTCGAAGAAACGAGATGGAAAAAGATTGCTATTAATTAGGTAAAGAAAATACTGCAAACTTTGCAATTATTTAGGTAAGGAAAACTACGAGATTTGATATTACTTGGTAATGAAAAAAGTATTAACTAGGTAAGGAAAACACTATAAATTTCTTATAACATAGGTAAGCAAAACTATTAGGTGAGGAAAACACTACAAAATTTGCTATTACTTAAGAAAAACACCACAAAAATTGCTATTGCTTAAGGAAAACACTATAAAATTTGGTATTACTTAAGTAAACACTACAAAATTTTCTATTAAGAAAAAATATAAGTTTTGCTATTACTTAAGTAAGGAAAAACACTACGAAATTTATTATTAATTGATAAGGAAAACACAAAAAATATTACTTAGGTAAAGGAAAACACTACAAAATTTGCTACTATTTAGGTATGGAAAACACTACAAATTTTTTCGAAATTTCGGAACCAATCTCTCTTTTCTGTGGAGACAACTTACCAAACAAGAATCAAGGCAAGAATAAGAGAATAAATTTAAAGAAAACATTTCTTAAAATAAGAATTTCAAAGGTTAGAAAATGCTCGGTGTTTACCCCTTTTCTGTCTTTAGATGGAGAGAGAAAATCTTGTTTAAATCGTTGATTGCCAATACTCAAGGGTAAACAATAATAGTGTACCTAGCCCTTAATGATTTAACACACAAGTGAACTATCATCAATCGCCATCTTAGGCTACCTTAAGATTTGAAAAAGAAGTTACACATTTTTACTGGAAATAAATTGAAAAAAAAAATTCTTCCTGGCATTTAGTATTAAGTTGTCCCAAACGAAACCCACACCGAGACCTGACTTCAATGCGAAACGTGTCCTTGGCGCCTCAGGTTCCTTAAGTTCCAAACATATTCACTTTCCTTCACCACTTTGAATACGAATCTTTTTTTCAAAAAGTAGACAAGGCAATTTTAGAGTCACGATGCACGCCCCCCATCCTCCCTGAACGCACACATACACCCTACACACACTTTCTGGCAAAGTAGTTTGCGAAGATGTTGAAAAAGATGCCAATTCAAGGATGATATTGATCTTTAGCAATGAAAGGGCTGATTTCAAAGCTTGCTTGAGAATACTTCCGAAATATAATGTACATTAATTAGGTTGAATTGAGAGCCGAATTGGGATCTGATTTAGGGATTACCAAGGCTCTTGATTTGGAATTTAATGGGTTGTTGATGGGTATTCATTTGATTTTAGATTTGAAATGTATTTAAGTTCTTAATTTTTGGTTTAATTGATGTCTTGGTATGGGGGATGGTGAGGTTTTTACCTGTCTGTGAAGTCCTTCTCAACGGTGAGGTTATTCTGAATCAAGAGATACTGATGGTTGTTACATGAATTTGGGTACCACTTGGGTATTCCAAGTTTGGAAAGGGCTTCTTCTTCCTCATCAGGTGTCGGGTCCCTGGAAAAATAAAGCAGCATAATAAAAAACCAATTCCAAATCCGTTGAACTACAGAACTAGGACCATAAAGACTCCTGGGTCCACTCAAGTCTAGTCTGAGAGGTACGAGCAATGTGATATACCACCTTAACCTAGGGAGTAAAGTATATGCATTTAATATAACTATATTGATCAGGTATACCCTTATCTACCAGTGTACCTGCATACTATGCAAGTTTCTCAGTGAAGAGAGTGGTCCTATTAAAGTAGCCCCCCTTTTCAGTGGAACCAGGCATCCTCAGATAAGCTGTTCGCCTTATTTGACGCCCCAACTAATGTCTCATTCTAACCCATCAAAGAGTTCTAGTTGAATTCCCTTCTTGGTTTAATTTTATACTGAAATAAATAGGTTTATTTCATTTTTTATGATCAGTTTGGGGGAATTCCACGTGGAATTTCTTTTCCAGCACGGAAGTGACATCCATGCGCTGGAGAAGGTTCTAGAATTTGGTTAGGCTTAAATTGGTAAGCCGCCTTCCCCCCCCCCATCCACAAGCGGTAGCCTCGAACCGCGTCCAACTCGGACCACCATTTGCGCGGGTTAGAATCGCCTCGGCGTGAAGATTCGAGACCATTCGAGATTTGCGCTGTTTCCCCCCACCCCTACAGGGGAAGCCTCGGATATATAGGGCTCGTTTTCCAGGTGATAGACACAGAGTTGAGGAGTCTCGCCCGAACCCAAGAAGATTCCTCTAGTTCCAAGTCAGGTGCTAAAAACAAAGCAAAGTGAAGGCTGAACTTTTTGTGTGTTGAAATTAGCCCAGCCAGTGAGGTAATTCCATTTGACGATCGCCACCGAGCGATTTTTCCGACTCCACTCATCAACTCCTGTCGAAGCCCTCCTCGTTCCCTCCTCGTTTTCGACAATCAGTAAGCATAATCTTCTACTCTATTTCCCTCAAAGTTTACCACTTCAAGAACTTTCAGACATTTATGTTCTTGTTGATTTTTGCTACCATAATATCTTCCGGTTCCTATTATTAGAGGCGACTAAACCCTGATAAGAGCGCGACACGCAGTGAACGTAATGGGACGGAGCTGGCTCATACCCCGTCACTTATGCTAGTTAACCCGCGTTAATGTATGAACCAAGTGTGCGAGGGGTATGCAATGAGAGAAAGAGGGGAAAGGTAGAAATGTATTTAAAAGCGGAAGATTGTTATGTGCAGTATCTGAGACGAACATGAAAAACAATGAAGAGGTGGTGTGGAGTGGAGTGGATGAAATATGAGCAGGTGTAAATGATGGCGGTAGGAACGGCCTTAAACAAAATGACTCTTTGGGGACTTGGGGAACGCTGGACCCGCGAGAATTACTTATGCTTCACTGTGCACGATATAAAACGGGAATTTTTTCCCTGCGTCGACAAGAAGCCTCCTTATAGAGACGTGTATAAGACACCCGTCACTAGCTGAAGATCATTGCGGTAGACTAAATTCACTATCCTAAATAAACTTTCGGAAACTGAGGAGTAAACCTCGAAAACGTGGTCAAGTTTAGGGGAAAAGGAGTAGCACAAAAAAAATCTGGTAGCCCTAACAGCACTCGAAGTGTTGAACGCCACACGAGGAAAGATTTCCATGGCACGTAAATAAGAGACTAAGGCACTGAATATTCTCCTTCAAGCTGGATATCGGTCAAAAAAAGACCAAAGAGACGTTGTGAGTCCACCAAATCTAGATGAGCCCCGTATAGTAACAAAACGTATTGAGATGATACACGCTATGGCGACAGAAGTTCATGACCTTGGTTTTGGCCAAAGTAAACCGAAATTAGTGCGTTTCGACATAACGAGAGAAGCGTCTCAAAGTCTGTTGGAGTCGACGCTCCAAGGTACATATCTATACAGCCTCCAAAAGATCAAAATGTCGTATACGCATAGTGGCGAGAACATCTTTTGCCAACACTGAAATGATACTGTTGATGCTTACGACAAAGAGAGTGACGATGACGACACTTCCCTTTTGGATACGATTATGTTGTCCTACGGGCCCGAAGAGGGCTCCCTCATATGTAAGTAGAATTAACGATCTCGTAAAACCTCAGACAAAAATATTTGGAGGCGTTCCATGACTACAATGGATTGGAAGGAATCCATGATGCAGTATTATCATAATCATAGGACTTTATCAAATAAGGAAAATAATGTGGCAATTTTCTGCTTATGAAGGAAAGTCCTGGATATAACATTTTCCAGCCGGAGCATCCGACGTGGTGACATTTAAGACGCAGAATCCAGGTGACCTCTCCTCCCTAAGAAATAAGGTAACCTAACATTTACCAATTTTTATTAACTTTCACATGCATAAAGTTTAAGAAACAAGGCAGAAAATCAGTCGGAGTGAAGTGATTTGTTCTTGGCATGCGAAAAGAATGCATGGTAACCATCGTTGAAAGATCCTCTTCGACCAGATCTTGTTATACATCGATAAAACAAAAGTCAAGCCTCGCTGACATAGGTTTTGAAGCATGACGTATGGGATATCTTCCGGACCACTGGATGTATCCGCGCAAGAAGCGAGAGCAAAACGTCCAGATATTTGCATAAAGGAAGCCAGACCTGCAGCGACGAGGGTGCTGGAGAAGAACTCAAAGGCTTCATCCACTGACATAAAGTCAACAATAGAACTTTTTTTGTCGATCCAAGTTCTACTAATGTGGGATCTCGAAGATGTTACTCGGTCAAAGAGATTTGAATGGGAAACGGATCAATTAGGTACATGGAGGTCATCGACCACTGCCCATCTAAAACCGCTTGTGTATCAGAAGAATGCTTGGTAACATCTAAACAGAAAATCTAATGTGTGAATCCTTCCACATTAAGGAAACAAATCTCAAACTCTTCAACTAGTTTCACTAAGACCCGACCCCTGTGATGGGCCTTGTAGCCCCTTCAAGAGTGTATGCTTCTCGTTCAGGCCACCGAGAAGAATAAAGGGCCTAGGAAACAAGCGTACGACACACCTGAATTCCACCTGATGAAAACAATCCAATGGGGAATGGTACCAAGATACGAGAAAACAACTATATGTGGAGCTGGGCTACTACCGCTTGAAGGGAGTTATTAGGAGGCAAAAGAAGAATAATAACATCCCACTGGGTATTAATTGCATACCCACCAACCTGGTTTTCATCTTGTGGTGATGCGGGTCATGAAAGCCTTATATGGGCAAGGATGGGCAGTGGGAACTCACCTAGTATAATACACTCAGGCAGCTAAAGAAAGGGGGGCGGTAGAAGACAAGCCTCCTTAGCTCATCCAAGAGAGTTTGGAATTCAAGGCAAGTACACTCAAGGAAATATCCAGCCTGATCTATCTTGAAGGAGCTGTCGGAAGAGCTCTAGGAGAAAGATCTTCACTGCAATGTTCGTAAAGCGATCAGAAACAGACCTCTGATGGCTATTGACACTGTCGCCTTTAAGGTAGGACTAGATAAGGTGGGTTTAGAGCAGGTTGGTGTGACTGCATCATATATTTGCACCTAGAGAACTAGTAGAAAAAAACAAGGGATAAGATATGCAAAGTGTATGATTGATTGATCTATAAAAAAAGAATATGTTCGTGTAGATATCTAACCATTATGGCAGGTCCTTTGAATGTATGAAATGAGTGGCACTGTTAGACGGTGTGATAAGTGTTTTGTTAAAAGTAAAGTGTAAATTCGAGTTCAATATGGCCAGAGTGGTTGGTGTATAGGTGAGAAAACATGAGGAAGGTGGAAAGGAAGTGAGTATGTTGAATCAGAGAGAAAAGGAGAGGTGGAATACGCATCATGTTTGAGAGTATGAGAGAGAATTAGTGTTCAACTTTTACCTTGGGATAAATCAGATTTAGGATGGAACATGGGTTTGGCACACCAATATCTCATTCCCTTCCATACCTTTCTAAGTGCAAGTACTTTCAAGCTTTCTCCTTTAAACATTTACTGCCTCTCAACTCGTTCCCTCATCACATTTCACACGACGGGGCTTAACCGAAATGACAAGACGTGGCCGGAACAGCCCCGCCCATTACTGCCATTCGGCGTTGCTCCCACAGGAACAAAACTTTCGGGGAAGCGGCTGCCCAGGTCAGTGGCCCATGTCCAGCCTTAGTAGTCTTTTACGACACGCACAGGTAGATGATATTGAAGCGAAAACAAACGAGGGCATCTCTGCCATGAATTTCTTGAAGGTACATAGTCTGAATGTCCTCCTACTGGGAAAAATGAAACCAACAAGGGAATTCCACAAGAAACTCTTTGAAAAGAGGTTCGATTCGGGTGAAGGTAGGGAAAGTCAAGATGCGTGGATGGTGGATAGTTCAAGGGGATCAAAAAGAGAATTCCTGCGCGGGGGCTAAATAAGGTGAACAGCTCACCTGTTCAGACTATGGCTAATAATAGTGGTAGAGATGAACCAGACTGCGACCACAATGGTTTGAATGGTAGGAATGTCGCAGCGGCGACCAAACTTTAATGAATGCTACGAGTTTAGGTCTGGAATGTGCCATAAAGATGCATGGGAGTATGGTGCTGCCATCTTCGGTGCATGGCAGTGAGAATATGGCGTGGAAGAAAATGAAAGATGTCGAGTGAGAGCAGTGTAAATGGACGATTTGATAGGGGGGCTTTGGTGTGCGAAAGGTAGAGCGAGACAGACAGACAGACAGACAGAGGATCGACTAAGCATTGTTGTATAGCGGCGTGAAGAAAGGTACGAAGTAAGTTGTGATTGAGTATGTTTTGAGACGGTAGGCAAAAGATGTTAGTCTTATTCGCCAAGTGTTAAGGAGCAGAGTAAAAGTAGTGAATTTGAAAGTTTGAATTTTGAATTCAGGAGAGAATTTTATGGCCTCTTTCAAACGAAATTCCCTAAGCCGTTCTATGTTCTTACGATCATCGGTAATCTGAGTTAGTTGATTGAAGTTTGAATAGATCGTTTAATAAAGTAGAAATAGCGATTGACGTTGACGGACAAAGAAAAATAAACAAATTATTGACCTTCTTACCTCACCGATGAAAGTTGATTGAACACTTACCTAAAATTGACTCACCGATGCAAATTCAACTTATTAGGCAAAATCTTAGATAGGGAGGTAAGGAGTTTGAAAGGAAAGGATAAATAAGCAGCTTGTAATAGTAGAGTTAAGAAAGGCAAGTGAATTAGTGAGGAAGAAAGGATAGGATTTTGTAAATGTTCTCAGCTGGGACTATGGAAACATTTCTATCCTCCTGGGCTTCTGCTAACGTCCTGATTTGAAGGAGAGAAACAGCTTTTGCTTGAGGAAAACTCGTCCCAACAATCCAAAGTGATTGCTACCCTCAAAGATCGGAAACAAGCTAGATCTCCCAATCCATTGCCCAAAGGTGGAATTTGGGGACGCGTGGGGCCCCTTTATTCAGGGGAAGAGCCTCACAGCACCCTCCCACCCTAAAAGGAGCCATAAACCTTTGACATTTTGCTTTCCTCAGGAGCAATAAAAGGCCAAGTTTAAAAACAAGGCAATGAAAATCCAGCGCAGGCCCTCTAAGGGTCCTAAACCAAGAAGGATCTTCAAGACCTGCGCTAAAATAGACAGACGACAAAAGTAGGGAAGAGAGGAAAATTCGATAGATAATTCTAATAGAGAATATAGGAGAGTGTGTGCCTGGGTGTGCGAAGGGGTGAAAACAAAAGCAAGGTTAAATGACCTAAGTCGCGTGCTCTCAATTATTCAGACCTATGACCTTACGACCTTCAAAGGTTTCAACAAGTGAGGCAATCCGACCCATAGGTAGTTTTCTTTTAATAATTCCCGGACTAACCTTGAGAATACCTTGGCAATCATACCATTCGAAAGAGAATGTAAAAGAACATAAGGATTTCAAATATCGTTAGAATCGATCGAATAGTTATGATGTTATTGCCTCCTAAAAACTCTTTGAGAGGTAAAATGGTTACCATCCGACCGTCTACCTACGGACCGACATAGTAACTTATAGAGTCGCGTGCAAGCGACTAAAAAGGGGCTAATTATGTGATTGTATGAGAGCGAAAAGGCTGACCGAAGTGCAAGTGCTTCATATTGTGTATAATAAATGTGTTACATGGAGGGGGGGGGGTGAGAGGCGTTTGGAGCCATGGACGAACCCTGACTGGACGAGATGCTACAGCACATAACACCCCATTTTTATGAAGGGCTAATTTGGCTTAATAAAAAAAAGAAGATGAGTGGCTTTATGGTTGATGGGGCCTAAATGGGGGCCAAGGGGGGGTGTTTTTTACTGGTGTAGATGTATTTTGCCCACTCTTAGTGAGAAAGCCGTTGTTAATAGTGATAAATTCTATCCGAAACTATCTTAGAAAGGATATTAATGATGAGAGTTAGAGGGGGACAGATTCCTGAAAGTCGTTCCATTTATGAAGACCGTCGGTCCTGTAGAGAATACAAATATATTTAAAATGGACCGACAACTTCCCTTTAGGTCACAGGTCATGGAATTAGGTTCTCCTCGGCACTGCATAAATCATATACAAACTCAATTCCTTACCCATAAATGGCGAAATTCGTCAACATTTTGGTAATTCTCTGCGTTGTTCTCGCTTCCACGAGAGCCTCTGTGGACGACGGGAAAGAGAACACGTACATCAGGTCGTCCACGTGCGATACTCCTGCAAGGAAACATTATTTCCTTAACATTCGTTGATGGGCGTCGACCTCACTTGAAGAGGTCGATGATTTTACCTTGAACTTGAAAAGGCCAAAACCCACGAGGAGGTTTGTGATGAGAGGAATCTATAAAAAACATGGCTCAGTTCCACATAATCGGACGGATTCCTTATCATGAAAAAGATTTGCTTCGGATGCGTTTCTGGAACAGATCGTTACCAGCAAGTAAAAATAGGTCCTTTTTGGCCATTTTCCTTAAAAAGGACAATGGTTAGAGTCTAAAAAGAAGGCTGTGCCTCCATCAAAACCGAGATTACACCATGACGTGATGTTATGTGTATAATGGGGTATGAAGAGAGACCTCTATCATGTGTTGAATTGTAATAATACAGTTATTTTTTTTTTAATAATAGTTTTTACGCACAGTCATTATTTAGGCTTAGTGTGCTCCTCTTCTATTGTTCAATCATAATCCTTTACGGATCCTTCTATATTTCATTCAGTATTTCAGCCTCTTCCACAAATTTTCGTATCCTTCCTGTTACGTTGGAGTCATCACCTAGCATACTTTTTAGGCTCAGAGGTGTAATGAAGCCATCAGTTCTGTAGTGCCTTATTCGGCTCTGCCTATAATTAGGGCATTCACTCAAAATATGATGGATTGTCAAAGGTACGTAGAAATCTTCACACAAAGGTTGTTCTTCTCCTGTCAGTAGGTAGCCATGAGTGATTCTAGTGTGTCCTATGCGTAGTCTTGTTAGTAAGGTTTCATTTGTGCGTATTTTTGAGTGAGAGGTGTTAAATGGTTGCACTTTGTCTTTGATATTTCTTAGTTTGTTTTGTGTTTCAGGTATTTCTCTCTATTCCTTTTCCCATTTTCTTAATATGACCCTCTTGATTTCAGGGTAAAGATCTTTTGCAGGTATTTTTACTCTAGTGTCTAAGTTTCTATTCCTTGTTGCGTCTTTAGCCTTTCTATCTGCTCTTTCATTTCCGGGAATGCCTACATGTCCAGAAGACCAACAAAGGTTTACCTTTATGCCTCTTGCTGATAAAATTCCCATCCAGTTATGAATTTCTTGAACTAGAGGTTGGGTGGAGTACTTATTTGTTATAGCAGTAATAGCACTCTGGGAGTCTGAGAATATTACAAAATTTAAGGATCCAGTATGTAAGGTATATGGAAGTGCCATATATATTGCTCGCAATTCTGCAGTTAGCACGCTGGTGGCTCCCAGCAGACGTCTTGAGTAGGATTGGTCTGGAAAGATAACTGAGCATCCGACACCCTCCGCCTGCCTCGATCCATCAGTGTAGATAGGAGTTTGTCCTCTATGTTTAATGAGTCTATGGGCTTCATGTTTCATCCATAAAGTAGAGTCAGGAGTACCTGCTCTGCTTTCAGTATATTTCTCACGCGGGGGTTGTAAAGTAGACACCACGGCTCTCTATAGGGATGGACAGAGGCTATAATTGATGGTGGAATATTTGGTAAGTTGAGCTTGGAATTTAATTGTCTCATTCTATATCCAAGAGTTGTGTGTTCTCGGGTTAAAAAACAGGTGGTCATTACTAGTACCTGAAATGATACCATGGGCTGGTGTTCCTGGCATTCCAGAGAGCCTAGCATATAGTTGGAGGCTTAATTTGTTTCTCTTATCATAAAGGGAGGGTTCTTCTGACTCACAATATAAGCTAGGATTTGGCGATGTTCTGAAGGCTCCTCCTGTACATAGACGAATTCCGAGATGGTGTACTGGGTCCAATATTTATAGGGTTGTTTTTGGAGCAGATGCATATATGGGACATCCATAGTCTAGTTTATTTCGTATGATCATCCTATAGATGTAGAGCAAAGATGCTCTGTCAGCACCCCAAGTCTTATATAACAATACTTTCAGTATATTCATGTTCTTGAGACATTGATTCCGTAGATTTACTATATGTGGCTTCCATGAGAGTTTCCTGTCTATAGTCATTCTGAGGAATTTAATTTGGTCAACCATTTCTAACTGTTTCCACCTAGATATAGGTACAGGCCTTGACCCCCACTAGGTTTAATATTCTAGCCAGCAGGTCTTTTGAGGGAAGCGACCGATGGGGCCTGGCTTCCCTCTCCCCCCTAAGGAGGTTTGCCCTACCGAACCACTTCATTGGGAAGCGGTCAGCTATAGGCTGTCACTGGAAAGGAAGGCGCCTGAAGGTACCTCCAGACAAGGGGGGGGGGAGGGGAAGTCCCTTACATCCATAGGCGAAGGAGAGGAGTAAGCCTTCTCTCCGGTTAAAGATATTTGGAGGGTCCCCTGCGAGAGCACAGGAGGGGGAACCTCCATTTATTCAGTGGAGCTGCCCGAAGGCGGCTCCGTTGATCATGATGGGAAAAGGGGAAGATGGTTTTGTTTTGTTTTTTCATCATCCTGTATGGGACCTTATTCTTTCTGAGGGAAGCAAACGCTAATCACCCTTCACAGTGGCTCGTTCTGCAAGGGGGGTGTATGGGGCTGGCAGAGCCAGGTGCTGCCATTTATGGACACCCCTCCTGCCTGGTGACCTGGCAGCCCTCCGGCAAGGCAGCTCCACCTTAGGCACAATGTAAAAAAATAGATAGTGAAGTGAGAAGGAAAAGGGGTGTGAGGAAGGTATGGGTAGGGATGAAGCAGGTTGTTAAAAACCCACCATGCCAAGCCGGAGCTCAGGGGTTAGGGAACATTGTCCCCTCTCCCCTCAGCCCCGATCCGGGATAGTTGGCTGAGAAGGTCAGCATCTACCCTGTGAAAATAGAGGCCGACCAGAGAAAGTTGTGGGAGAGGTTGTAGGGGAAGTGAGGAAGTAGGGGAGAAATACAGGCTGTCTGAAGGAAGGAGAAGAGGCTAAAATGGGGTCGGATGGGGCACTGAGTCCCGTCAGCAGAGCGGCCATGAAAGCAAATCGCAATGCCCCTTATGGGGGCATTTGCTAGGTCGGGGCACCACCATGGGTCTCATCTTTCCACTCGACATGGGTATTGATTGCTGAGCTGCACCTTTGATGCGTTTATTGATATGAGAAACAGCAGCATCAACAGAGTCAAATTAATCTACAGTACATAGTGATATTGCTCGCTCTGCAAATAGTGGCCAATTTGCTTTATCCATAATAAATTTCTGTGTGATGTTTACATTATCCTCTTCCAATGGTTGTAATAAAATTGGAAAATGATCACCTTCATATAGATCCTTACTTATTTTCCATTCAAAATGCAGTCTTACATCAGCTGAGCAGATAGACAGATCAATGTGAGATGTTGTACTAGTTTGAGAATGAAGGTGAGTTGGCTGGCATTCATTTAGTATATCGAAGGGGTTATTCTCTAGGAATGACGCTATTATCTCTCCCTTACGGGTGGTAATTGAATATCCCCAGAGAATATGTCTGGCATTGTAGTCTCCAAGTATTAGGAATGGTTCTGGGAGCTTATTTGCCAGTGTCTCTAATTGTCTGCGGTCTATTTGACTATCTGGGGGAATATATATGTTGCATACACTGTAAAGTTGATCCAGTTTGATGCGGATTGCCATAGCTTGCAAATTTGTGTCCAGAGTTATTATGTCATAGGGTATCCCATCGATTATCAAAATTGCAATGGAATTAGGACAAACTTCTAGAATCAGGACAAACTTCTGGAATTAGTACAAACTTCTGGAATTAGGACAAACTTCTGGAATTAGGACAAACTTCTGGAATTAGGACAAACTTCTGGAATTAGGACAAACTTCTAGAATAAGGACAAACTTCTGTAATAAGTACAAACTTCTGGAATTAGGACAAACTTCTGGAATAGTGACAGACTTCTAGCATAAAAAGAAACTTTAGATATGTGATTGAAATTTCTGCTCCAGCGTCAGTCACTAATATTATAAATCATCTAGAAAGGTAATTGATTAAAAAACAATAGCCGGCCCTAAACTTGTTTAAATCGAGAAAATTATAATATCATGCATCTAGTGAATTCCAAATAACTTGAGGAACTTGACATTTTCAAGTGAGGGATGTGTAAAAAACAATATACTTGAAAAGGTCAAATGAATTAAAACATAGTTTACTTCTTTTTTAAAAAAATAAGATCAAACCTTATTACCAATACATCGAAATCTAATAAAGGAGATGACCGAAAAGGGCAGTGAAATGATTAGCGCCCGAGTTTGTTTTACATATTAAATAAACAATAAATAAAGGAGATAAAATAGTTAATACTTGGGAATAGAAATTAATTTATTAGTACAGAGGTATATGAACATAGAAATTATTTTCGGACAGATGACGAAACAAAATAGATGAAGGTATGACTGAATGGTGAATAGTTATAAATCTAGATGCAAGATCTATATAAACTCTTTTTACCATCCCATGTTCTTTACAGTTCAGACCGCACGAAAATGCTATTTGTTTCTTGAAGATATTCAACTGCCCAATGGGGCGAGTGAGAGGCGGGAAACAAGTTTGGCAGCGCCAGACTTTGCAGCAACGGCCTGAACTCCTACCCTACGTTTACTTCGATAGAGCGCAGGCGGCGAAAGTCTTCATAATCGGTATGTTAAATAAAGACGGAGGAAGAAATGCAACAATAAATATGTACCAGAGAAAGCAGGGTCGGGTGAAATGTACTATCTGTAAGCGCACACAGTGCGTCGTTATGTTTAGCCCTATAAAAACTCCTGGAAGAAAATGGCCACGATATCGCAAGTGTGACTCAGTGTAAGAAAATTGTTGTTTAAATGCTCCCAAGAAAATTGCTGTGTGAATGCTTCCAGAGAAAGTCATTGTGAATGGCAATAAACCAGAGATCGCCATGAGTGAGTAAACGAGGACGCAAACGACACGGAGTGAAAAACACTTGCGTCGACCAGCACAGTGAGTAATATTGTTGCAGAGATTGAACCATAACTGTTTCTCTTGCAGTTGAATAGAATGGTAGCTGGATCGGGTGGGATGAGCTTGTGTAGTCTTAACAATCAAGTCCATAGATAAAATATTGCAGTTGCGTGTTACATAAGAGAAGCGACAGAGTGGAAGCCTCGCATCTAAAGGGTTCATATGACTAAGGCCCGATATTGAGGAAAGTACCTACAATTTCTGAAAAAAGGAAAACTATTCAGAGTTTTTGCTCTGAGTGGGAGTACCTTCTTTGTGTTGTCTTGGTGGTAAATTGAACTAGTGAAAGGTTTCGGTGGGTACTAGATTCCATGGTTTCGGGGTAATATGTTTGTGTCTTGATAAAAGTGCAAACACATGTATGTAGTATGGAAGTTTACAAATCAGAATGGTTTAGGAGTGAAAATTCTTACCAGTTTCGAAAGGTGCGTCGCCGTATAACCAATAATACATGGAGTTATTGCTTTCGAAATCGAAAGAATAATAAAAGGAGGATTGATTTGAAGAACATGAGTGAAGATTGCTTATTTCCCAGCTGGCTGCTTTGAAGAACATGGCTCCAAGCATCTGAAAGTAAAATTTATTATTACAAATTCATCTTTGATCAAACTCGCAACGATGGGTGAAGCGAGAGCTTCACCCGACCGTCTTGTCTTGTATGTGTGTGTGTGTGTATGTGTTACAAGGAATAGTAGTACCTCAAAAGACATTAATATCCATACAGAGCAGTTACTGTTTAAAAAAAAAACATACAGCATGGTGAAATATATAATACTGATAACCCTCTCCAACTTGCTCCTGCGGTCAGTGAAAATTGAATAGATACTTTAATGCGCTGTCGAAAGGAATACAACAAAAGGTTTTGACACTAAAGTTATACTTTTAACAAAAAAATAATCACTTATTTATATGCAATTTATTGCGCCCTAAAAGTATTCGGATCTACCCTTAAATTTCTCAACGTTGTAACTATTAACTACATCTGCAAGGTAGCTCTTTGCAGGGCTTTCTATTTGTGAACTAGTCGCCCATCAAAGTAGTTCTGAACAGCTGAACTTCAAGCTTCTAACCGTGATTCCTAATCCCGTTAAGGCTAAAAGCAAATACCCTTCTGGTGATCATTGTTCTCGAAGAATTTGGAACACCTCTATAGACTGATTGTGTTGATTCGCTTTCTTGAATGAGATGAGATTGAGATCGAGATCTTGCAATCGCGTCTGATAGTCTCAACCCCTAAACAACGAGTTCAATTTCGTGGCGATGGCTTGCACCCTTCCCAGCTTTTCGATACCTTTTAGAATACTGCCAGACCAAAACTGGACTGCGTACTTTAAGTGAGGTCGCACCACTACTGAATTGCCTCTTACTGCAATTTAATAGTCATCGAACCTTTATCTCTGCCTCAATGCCTACTCTGAAAATCCTTAAGTCTTTGCTAATCAGCCCACCTAAGTTTTTCTCCAGGCGGGTGACCTCTAGCCCCAACTCTTGTAGACTCTAGTCTCACAAGGGACTTCACAAACCCCATGTGCATCACTTTATACTTGTCTAAGTTGAAAGGCACCTAAAATGTGTTCAATCATTCTCCTATCCTCGGAGATAAACTCTCAATCTCTCGGCGCTCTCGGGTGACGCTGCCTCCCTACCCAATTTGTGTTGTCTGCAAACTTGACTATTTTGATAAATAACTCTCCGTCTATATCGTTGATATAGATGATGAATAAAATAGAGCCTACCTTGAAACTCTAAGAGACTCTTCTAATTACCGACGACGAACAATCATCTGGCGGCTCCCAGACAACCACGTCTCAAAACCCTCTTAAGAGGAAGGGGTCATTTATCGAACGCCTTTTGTGAAGTCTAGGTATTGTGCGGTCACTGCTCGGCGAAGGTCGTCCTTTCCCTTTATGTCGTGGAAAACCTTCAGCAAATTAGTTAATCACGACCATTTCCGACGGAAGCCATGGTAGGAAGCAAGGATTAGATGGTCTAAAACCAGATGCTAAGTGTGATTCCAGCTCAAATTAGTTTCTCTAATTCCTTTCTTACTAGTGAAGTCAAGCTTAACGGTGGGTAGTTGTCCACACAACACAGGTTTCCTTTCTTATTGATATGAGTAACTTCAGCCATCCGCCAGTCCATCGGCACTTTGCCACCTTCAAGGGATACAATGAAGATCACAAAAATTTGGGGTACCACATCTCTCTGAATCTTTCGCAGGACTCGTGGCAAGAAATGGATCAGAAACAGGCAGTTTGCGGAGGGTTAACTGTCTCAGCATTGCAAACATCTCGCCCTCATCCGTCCTAATTTCTTCTATTTTCTTCATTTCATCCGCAATTCTCACACCCGCTCTCAATATCGCATCGCCATTTTCGCTCGTAAAACCAAGGTAAAGTACTGATCAATGCCAAGGGCCGAGTCCCATACCACACAGCTCCCTTCCTTATGTTCGTCTACACACTTCTGAACTGGATTTTAGCTATTCACCTGTTCGAAGAACTCTTTGGTGTTTTCTTTAGACAGAAATACAGCACTTGTCTCTCCTAACCAGTCCTTTATCCATTGGAACTAATTTTACACTTCATAAATGCAATCTTCCCATTCATTATGATAGTCGCAACTCCAAACTATAGCAGTTGAGCTGCAGAGTTGATACTTTCAGTTTTAAGGGCACAAAGTCGTCTTATTGATCATGAAATGTTTTTAAACCAAAACAAACTGGGAGTGGTACCCCCAAGGTTCGGAAGGATAAACACTGAGCGATGTTCAGACCCCGCTAGAGTCTAGATAAATAGAGTCAAGACTATCCACGCCCTTTGGCATTACGTCACTAGAACAAGAGAATGATTTGCTAAGATAAAATCATAAAATTAAATGTCTCTTCTTCGTTGATTTTGTGTTAATTTAATCGAAACACACACACCCTCCCTCCCCCCCCCCCTGTTCCGAGCTCCCTCGCTATACTCCCCCTATCTCAGTCTCCTTCTCTCCATCTCCCCCTGTCCTCATCTCCCTACCCCCATGTCTTTCTTCCTTTTGCTCTATCTCCTTGTGCCCCACTCCTTCTTTCTCCATCTCTCTGTACCTCACTTCCTTTCCTTGCTCCCATCTACCTCCCCCTCCTTATCCCCCTCTGCCCTAACTCTCCCAATTCTCCTCTCCCCCTAAACATCCCAATCCCCCTCTCCCTCTTCCACACCCCTCTCTCTCTCCTTTCTCATTGTCTCAAATTCGCTTTTACTAAATCTTCAAATGGCGCCACTTATTCAAGTCCCCGACGGCGCTGCTCCGAGCGCCCTCAGGGACTTCAGGGTTTACAGGCTCAGTTATTTAGATAAATAAATAGGGTTTTGGGTTGGGGCGAAGATCAGGTCTAACTATTCAATTTAGGCATTTTTCTTGCCGCAACTTCCTTGCAGTACATACTGTACATACACACGTACCTTCGCCCATACTTCATACTTATGGACTACCCTTTGATATATATATAAAATATAATAACCCTTAAATCAATATATATTAAAAGTCAAAGTGATTTGAAATTGTGGTTCCACCATAGGCCCTTAAAGTGTTAAGTTGATAGAGAGCCCTCGGCTACTGGAGCCTCATTAGTAGCTCTGGTCCCTGGTGGTTCTTACGTCGATCAGACAGGGAGCTGCGGCCTTGAAGTCTGCCAGGTCGATCCCGGGACAGTACTTGAGGGTGAGAACTCGTGCGAGGTCCGGGGTTGCCATAGAGGAGTCTAGAAATAGAGACCCCCCCACCCCCACCCCTTTGTCATTAGATGGAAATACGTTGTATGGAAGAAGGGGGTCATTGATATAGGGTTTTGCAAAGATTGCTAGATTTAGAAGGAAATCATCTAATTAAGGGCTGCTGCGTCAATTGGGATTGATCGAATGAGATTGGATTAAGGATTTTAGAGGATTTGAGATGAAGAACTCATTAATGGAGTTCGAACCCACATTACTCTAAAAAAATGGATAGATCTCTTGTAGATACTGTCCCCACCCCCCTAAATGGGGTTTATTGAGTAGATTCTTTTTTTTCAAGTCGGATAACGCTCCTCATCCACGCCAACCAAGTGACTATATCCAATAGACTAATCCAACAACTTCGATAGAACCGAGCATCCAAGAAAGAGGGCGTTATTGCCATTCATACAAGTTAGAAATAATAATGATGGGAATAATGATTATAATAATAATATAAATAATAAAAATAAAAATATAATAAAATAATAATAATAGAAATAATAAAAATAATAATAATAGAATCAATTCCTTACCAAAAGCCTTGAGGATGTCATAGACTAATTGGTCCCTCAGGTAAGATGCATCTTCTAGTAAATCGTTGTAGGCGATGTAGAAACCATAGAAAGCTGCGGAAGATGACATCTGAAGCAGCAGTGACAAATTGGACGTTCCTCATTTCATAAACTACATCATTTCAGTAATTCACTAGAATAAGGCACTAGATTGTGCCAGCCAAGAGCTGGACAAGAACGAGTTGCCAATACTGCACGGCTCTCGGTCACTTCGCTAAGACTATGACCGAGAATAATGGTCCTAATAATAGGAACGGAATGAGGAGGATGGGACCTTTTTAAGAGACCTTGGGAAAGGTCAGGCGAAACCCAAGAATTCTATTCTACGGGATTCATCTACGGGTGTTAAGAGCCAACCCACCGGACCTGGAGTGGTAGTGAGGGGAAGCTTTTTCCTGTATGGTGTATCCTTCAACAAGTCGAAAAAGAAAGGGGGCATAGCCCCTTCCTCTAGTCCACAAAACCCTTTGTAAATATTCGAGGTAGTAGATCCTTCGACCCAGTGTCTGGAATCAATCCTTTTATATTTTATAGAATTGAGTTAGTCAGCCTTTCTATGTGAGAGGAGGGGGGGTATTTCTGGCAGTGCTAATCAAATAAGTTGGATTGAATCTGTTCCTGGTGTTGGTTAGGTTAGGCCAACCTAGAGCCAGTTGATTGCAGGAATTAATATGTACCAGTCTCAGTTGTAAGTTAATGCGAGATTATACCTGCTTTGCAATTAGAAGAATTAAAATCATTTATTTTCTTAAATATATTAGTAATATTAAAATTTCACTTGCTTGTTTATTAAATTTGGAACGATGCAAAGATGGCTTACCCTTAGAAAGCTTGGAGTCATAAGAAAGGAAGGAGTCTGGAAAAGGCTAATCAATAGCTAAAACGAAGCAGCTCCTGTTTCTATCACACATTTCAGTCCCAACTAGCATCTTCATCCATAAATCTATCCACCAAGTTGAGTCCCACCAAGCATCATCATCCATAAATTTATCCAATCTATTTTTTAAACTCCACAGGGAGGACGCTTCTAGCTCATGACTAATGAGTCTTTTCCATTCATCTACCACTTAATTAGTAAACTAAATTTCTGCCAATCTCTTTTCTAAACCTAAACATGTACAACTTAAAACTATTGATATGTATCCTATCTTGGTCACTAAAAATAAAAATCCCACCAATGTCTCCCCCATTATCGCTTTTCACGTACTTGGAGACCTCAATCGAGCCCCCTCGAACGCTTCTTTCCAGTGTATGTAGATTTAGTCCCCTAAGCCTTTCACTATGAGGTAAGACCCGTGTATCATCTTAGCCATCCTTCTTTGCATCGATCCAAGCGAAGCAATATCTACCCTATAATACGGTGATCAAAATTTGCGCCGCATAGTCAATATGAGACCTAACTAATGTCAAATTGTTTCGGAATGACATCAGCACTCCTATTACTTACACTCCTACCAATAAGCCCCAATACCCTATTAGCTTTATTCCTAGCACTTACGCACTGCTCTCTAGCCCGCAGATCAAACCTTGCATGGACACCGAAGTCTCTTTTGCACTCTGACCTTCCCCAAATCTCTCTCATTCAATTTATAATTCTTCAGTGGAATACACCCACCTATACTAAGTACATTACACTCGCTTATGTTAAATTTCATTTGTCATTTCTGTACCCATTGGCATAGACTGGTCAATTGGTCCTGATTCATCTTGTAATACCTCAGCTTCGGAGACTGATCTTATAATCCTACCATAGTGTCATCATCAAACTTGCTCAAGTCCTACTTATACCTGTGTACAAAACATCAATATAAATCAAGAACAACGGCCTCAACAGCTACCCCTGAGGATCCCTACTGGTAAAATTAGGTTAGGTTGTGTGATGTGGGTCATGTCATAGGGAAATTTGATACCTAATTTAAGAGATCAAACCTAAATTGACTTTAGAGAATATAAGGGGAGCTTTTGGTACAACCGGAGAGAATGAACTTGGAGCGACTGTGGAAGGGTCTCGTGCTGAAAGTAATGTGTGGCAAGAATCATTCTCACAACATAAGTGCATAAGTAGTGGATTAACTGATTACATAATTGCCCTGTGTAGAGTTAAACTGGTTGGTGTATGGATGAGAAGACGTGGGGATGGTGGAAAGAAAAGAAGAATAAGAAGTGAAATTTTATTGAATCAGCGAGTAGAGGAAGAGTATGTGAGAATGCTTGAGAGTAGAAGAGAGGAAATCATTACATAACATCCCATCACTAAGAAGGGACAAAGGATGCCCAAAGTGAGGAATAACCTTGTGCTTAATAGGGCATAAAGAAAGGGAGGGGGGTATTTTTAGTGGCAATGAAGTGAACCAACCTCATTTTATGAGAAACTGGAATATGTTGAATTTTTGAAGGCTTTAATTATTGGAGAAGAATTTTAAGATTTGTGCAAATTGGCGAACGAAAAAAAGGTGATGGATAAATGGCGGGAGAAAGAAACGTTTAATTAAGAAAAGGAAATTTTAGATTAAATGGACAGGTTTTGACGTAATTAGTGAAGGAGAACAGGCCTCTCGATATAATTAGTGAAGGAGAATAGACCTTCCGATATAATTAGTGAAGCTGAACAGTCCTTTCGATATAATTAGTGAAGGAGAAAAGGCCTCTGTATATAATTAGTGAAAGGAAACAGGCCTTTCTATATAATTCCTGGATGAGAACAGGCCTTTAGATATAATTACTGGGGAAGAACAGACCTTTCGATATAATTACTGGAGGAAAACAGGCCTTTCAAAATAATTAGTGAAGGAGAAAAGGCCTTTGCATATAATTAGTGAAAAGGAACAGGCCTTTCGCTAAAATTAGTGAAGGAGAACATGCCTTTCGATATAATTAGTGAAGGAGAAAAGGCCTTTCGCTATAATTTGTGAAGGAGAACATGTCTTTGATATAATTACTAAAGGAGAACAGGCCTTTGTATATAATTACTGGAGCAGAACAAGCCTTTTGATATAATTAGCGAAGGAGAATAGGTCTTCCGATATAATTAGTGAAGGAGAACAGGCCTTTCGATATAATTACTAGAGGAGAACAGGCCTTCTGATATAATTAGTGAAAGAGAATAGGCCTTCCGATATAATTAGTGAAAGAGAATAGGCCTTACGCTATAATTACTGAAGAAGAAAAGGTCTTTCGTTATAATTACTGGAAGAGAACAAGCCTTTCAATATAATTACTGGAGGAGAACAGGCCTTGTGATATAATTAGTGAATAGGAAAAGTTTGGATGTAAGGTTGAAGGAGAGGGCAAGTTTTCTTTACGTGATTAGTAAAGGGGAAAGATTTGTAAGCTTTTTAACACAAATGGAGAAATTAGGGTTCCTTCATCACAGAACGGAGGAAAGTCTGGTTCCCTCAGTACAGAAGAGAAGTAGGATTCCCCCATCGTACTTTTGCCCCCAGGAACAAATTAAAACCATTTCCTTGATAAGTAAAGCCAAAACCAACGGTGGAATCTTCGTCTAAAAAGAACTTAGCCAAGGAAGAATTGCAAGACTCCAAAACCTGTGGAGTGGAGCCCTTGCGCGCGGTACAATGGATATCGCGCAGCTCTCTTCAACCTGTCTTCGTTCATTAACGAAGGGATTCCCTAATGTGGATCAAGGGTTAGAAGAACCACGATACTTACCTCCCAGAACAAAGGATCCCTCGTGTTTCGTGGATCCGGTCATGAAGGGGACCTTGGCGAATTCTCCCCCCTTGAACTGCTCCTCGGGGTGACTCGTCACTAACAACTCGAGGTCGTCCTCGCTTGAGAGGTCCAGGGTCTGGATGGTCGGGGAGGCACCACGGAACCCCAGTAAGCCACTTCCCCTGTCCTTCCTCTACAACAGAACATGGAATCTTTAGATCGTATGCTTCTTTTTTCCCGCAACCGTAACCCCCTCTATCCACCCCTAAACCAGGATTTGGGATGATAGGGACTGGACCACCAAACCTAATCAACTCTTAATGATGGGGCCAGAAGGGTGCATTTGAAGCAGGCAGGTATTTCAAATATGAGGGCAATCGGGTTATTCACCAAGTGGACACAAATAGTGTTCGATTTGATGGGGGGTCCTGTGTTTACTCACCATCGCACCGTTTGAGGCCTAACTCAGGGTCGACTTACACGTTAACGCGAGATCCGAGCTCCATGGCAGTCGCCGCCAATTGACTTAAATCTGGTCTCTATCCATACAGTAACAACACCATTTATTTTTAAGAGCCTATCTGGCGACTGCCTACTTGAGCATAAGTCTCCGTACTCACGACGACCGCCTAGTACTAGGCTACTTTAGAATAACAACAAAAACACAAAAACAACAACAATAAAAAAGACAACAAGCAGGAAGCAGGCTCGATTTTTTTTTTTTTTTTAGAGCTCATCTGGCGACTGCCTACTTGGGCATTAGTCGCCGTATTAAAACTGGCCTAGTTCTAGGCTACTTTAAAATAAAATTAAACGAAGAAAAAAAACACCCTAAATGGGGGAAAAGAAAAAAAAACAAATGCAAAAAACAAAACAAAACAAAAAGCAAACCCTGCTTAAATAATAGGGAGAAGGCCGGCCTCCCCCCAAAAAGTCAATAAGTCCACCAGTCGACGTGCACGCCCTCATCCCGAGTACAAGGGACAGGCGGTAGCAACCCCGCCCATCCCGGTACCGGGACAGGTGTCGTGCGCGAAGATCACCCAGACTGGGACATTCGACAAGAATGTGCCGAACAGTCTGGGGGACGACGCAGTCGTTGCAATAGGGCGCAGGCGAGCGCTCCATCAAATAGCGATGCGTCACACGAGTGTGTCCGATTCGGCGACGACAGAAAGCAACCTGAAGCCACCGCGGCATTGGGGGATAGGTCTATGGGAACAGTCGCGGCGCAATGGCACGCAACTTTAAGTTCCCTTCGACCGTCTCCCATCTTCTTTGCCAAGCAGTCTGAAGAGCTGCCCGTATTCCTGCAATGTAGTCAGTGTGAGGAAGAGCGAAACGCTGGTTCGGTCGCAGAGTCCTTGCGGACTCTTTGGCGCCCTCATCGGCGCGCTCATTCCCCGCAATTCCTACATGTCCAGGAACCCAGCACAAGATAATTTCGAAATCTGCCCGGCTCGCCAAAACCGTGGTGTCACAGATTTCGCGAACCAGGGGATGCGGAGATTCCAATGCCCAAAGGCACTGAGGGCGCTTTGTGAGTCGCTATAGATCACAATCAGGTGTCCGAACCGAGAACGTCGCGTAATCTCCTGTACCGAGTGGTGTATTGCTACCAGCTCGGCGGTGAAGACAAACGCAGCGCCTTGTAGAGCTCCGCTGACTTCAAACAGAGGGGATACGGCGTGAAGGCCGACCCCCTCTTGGGACGTGGAGCCACCCGTATACACTGGCACGGTACCAGCGTGACACGATGTGTGCTCCAAAAAAGGTCGAACGCAATACTCCCGGCGCAGTACAAGCTTTGGGAGCAGAGGCGTGGCGACAAATAGCCACATGTGGTACCCTCCAGGGTGGCATCCTGGGCAGAACCAGGGGCGCTACCGGCCCGAGAGCTATATCTACCTATCGAAGGAGTTTCCTGGCCCTAAAGCCAAAGGGCTTAGGGTATGACTGGCGTCTCTCGGCGGCATAGGCACCATCAAGATCAGCTGCGGATTCAGTGAGAGCTGTTGGCGACTGAGAGAGGCGCCGGGCTCGCGCGTACAGGCGAGTGATGCACTGCACGGTGCGCAGAGCGAGTGGCATCTCCCCAGCATCAACCAACAGGCTCTCAATGGGGAAAGTGCGGAAGGCACCGGTCGCAAGGCGAAGGCCGGTGTGGTGGATCGAATCCACCTTCCGCAATAAACGCTCGGCTGCGGATGCATAAAACTCGCATCCGTAGTCGAGCTTGGAACGAACAAAGGATCGGTGAAAAAGTAAGGCGGTAGCCCTATCAGCGCCCCAAGCGCTGAACGTCACGGAACGGAGAATGTCCATGGCGCGGGTACAAGAGACCCTAAGGCTGCGAATATGAGCCTCCCAGGTGAGGCGTCGGTCGAATACAAGACCAAGGAAACGGTGCGACTCAACCACATCCAGGCGCACCTCATTAAGAAACAAATCTGGGTCGGGGTGAAGCCGTGGATGGTGGCAGAAGTGCACCACCTTAGTCTTGGCCAAAGAAAACCGAAACCTGTGCGCTTCGGCATAGCGAGAGACGTGGTTCAATGCCTGTTGGAGTCAAAGCTCCAGAGTTGGCATCTGGGCCCTGCCAAAAGAGATTGAAAGGTCATCCACGTAGAGCGTAGCGAGAACATCTTCCGGCAGCACCGAGGTGATGCCGTTGATGCTCAGGGCAAAGTGTGTGACACTGAGGACACTTCCCTGCGGGACAACCTCTTCCTGCTCCTTTGGGCCGGAGAGGGCTCCCCCCACCCGTACGCGGAATCGACGATCTCGCAAAAATTCAGATACCGTCATGCGGTATCATAGGCCTTCTCCAGATCAAAAAACACCGTGGCGTAGTGCTGTCTACGAAGGAAAGCCTCGCAGACGGCATTTTCCAGTCGGAGCAGAGCATCCGACGTGGTGGAACTTACGGAAGCCGCACTGTGCAGTAGACAGATGGCCTCCGCTGTCCAGGAAATAGGCTAATCTAACATTTACCGATTTCTCCGTCAACTTGCAGACGCAAGAGGTTAGAGAGATTGGGCGGAAACCGGTCGGAGTAGAGTGATCTCTCCCCGGCTTGCGAAAGGCGAGCACAGTAGCGATTCGCCAAGGGGCGGGGAGAAGACCTTCCACCCAGATCCTGTTGAACAAATCTAACAGAAAGGCCATGCCTCGCTCAACCAGGTGACGAAGCATGGCGTACGGGACATCGTCGGACCATGGGCGGTGTTCGCGCACGAAGCGAGAGCGGAACGCAACTTACTCACAGTAAACTTGTCGTTGAAGGGTTCTCCGCTTCTGCAGAAAAAGTCCAACCGGCGGCCTTCCGGACATGACGATGTGCATTGAATGCTGGCGGAGCAGCATCACGGCTAGAGAATGTGGAAAAAGCCGTCGCTAAGGATTCCGCCCCGGACGCAGGATCCGAGATTGCGGTCACATTCTCCTGGAGAACGGGAGAAGGGTCCTGCGAGAACTTGCTCCGAATCCTTTTGACTCGCTTCCACACCTCAGCTAAGTGGTCTTCCCGTTAAGTGAAGACACGTATGCCCTCCAAGAAGAGCGGTGGGCGTGCTTCGAAATATACCGGAACCTAGCCCTAGCCCGACGAAATTCAGCGACAGTGAAATCGTTCGGGCGGCGCTTATAGCGCATGTAGGCATAACGCTTCTGTTTGAGGGCCGTCTCACACTCGGCCGACCACCATGGGAGTGGTCGGCGTGCAAAACGGCCAGACGTCCTAGGAATAGTAGTCAGGCCCACGGCGATGAGGTTGCCGGAGAAGAACTCAACGGCCTCATCTACCGACCTAAACTCCTCGACTGAGATAGAGAATTCAGTCATTTCCTGAAATGCAGGCCACCGCGCCCGCGCCAAGCACCACCGAAGTGGTTTCACAGGTGGCAGTTGCCCTGAAAATGATAATTGAATGGGAAAGCGATCACTACCATGGAGGTCATCGACCACCTCCCAATCTAAATCAGGCTGTGCATCCGAAGAGCACAAAGATAGGTCGAGGCAAGAAAATGAAGCGGTTCTCGGACAATGATGCGTAAACTCATCCACGTTTAGGACACCCATCTCAAGCTCTTAGATCAGATCGGCAAGGACTTGTCCCCTGGGCTTTATGGAGTAATCTCCCCAGAGAGGATGCCTGCCGTTCAGATCTCCAAGCAAGAGATAGGGCCTCGGCAACCGTGCCACGACGCGGCGGAAGTCCCCCGCGTCGAAGTCAGCTGATGGTGGAATGTACGGAGAAATCAGAGTATACCTCCTATCCAGGTGCAGCTGCACAGCGACTGTCTGAAAGGAGGTATCTAAAGAGAAAGGAAGAACGGACACATCATGCCGAGTGTAAACCGCGCATCCCCCAGCCCGGCCATTCCGCGGTGGTGGGGTCGAAAAACCCTTATACCCCAGAAGGGCGGGCAGGGGGCACGCGCCTAGAATGGTCTCCTGCAAAACGATAGCTAACGGGGAACGGGATGAGACGAGCCTCCGCAACTCCTCCCAGTTGGCCCGGAGTCCACGGCAATTCCATTGAAGGAATATGCCCTCCAGGCCTAGCTCAAGGGAGACGCGAGGGCCCTCCTCGAACTGAAGACCCTCACGGGAATGGCCGTACGCTTCCCGGGGCAGAACCCCGGGCGCTGTTGGCCGGACAAAGCGCTGAAGGCGCTGTCGCCTTCGAGGACTTATTGGGGGAGCTTGGGCTCACCATGCGAGTCTTTTCCTCCCTCCGCCTCGAAACCTTAGGCGGGCGTTGCGGCTTCGGAGGCGGGGGGGCCCTCTTTTTGAGGAACCACCGTCTCTGAGCCACTCGCTCCACCTCGGGGCATGGGCGAAGGGGCCGAAGCTCCTTTGTTGCTGTCCTCCTTTCGGGGAACAGCTTTAGGAACCCCGGAAGATGGCCTAGCGACCATCTTCAGGGGTGTTGCCTCCTGTGAGTCTAACGACTCGGTGGAGGCGCGTGGCCGTTTCGCCTTACAGGATACACACGCTGGGGGAAGAGGGGGGAGCCCTGGTTTTAGCCGGGGCAGGGTTGAACCCTTTTTGCCGCCAGCTTTACCAGGGGAGCGCCCGGGTTGGGTAGAGCCCGCAGAAGGGCTCCGAATGGGCACGGAAACAACCGTGCTCGTTGGCCTGGATGGGTGAGGAGCAGAGGGTGCCTTTCTAACTATTGAGGCATAGGACGTCTCAGGTAGAGCCAGGCGCGCCAGGACCAAGTCCTTTGCCTCGCGGAATGAGAGTCGATCCTGGGCCTGAACGGCCAGGATTTCTTTCTCAAGCAGATATGCACCACATTGCTTCGAAGAATCGAGGTGCGGCTCTCCGCAATTGACACACTTGGCCACACACGATTTATACTTATCGTGTGCGACCTTAAAGCAATTTACACAGACTTTGGGTGACCCCGACTTTGCACGTCTACATGAGCGATTCGTATGGCCGAAGCGGTGACAGTAATAGCACCGCGGCGGAACGGGCACGAATGCCTTCACGCGGTAGTGGTACCAACCAGCACGCATCGACTCAGGGAGCTTGTCACAGTCGAACGTGACGAAGAGTGTAGGGGTGGGTCTCGAGAAACCTCCCTGCTTTCTCATCACACGTTTGACCTTGACCACCATATGGTCGGCCAGCTCTAGGGTGATGTCCTTAATGGAGTAGTCAACAAATTCCCTCGCATAAACTACTCCTTTCACAAAGTTCATGGTAGAGTGCGGCGTCACACTCACCGGGGTGCCATGAAGTGTCCGAAGAGCAATTATCTTGGCCGCCTCGGCGGGATTCGCCGCATTCGCCAGAAGGCTCCCGTCCGAGAAACGGGTCACCTTCGGCTCTCTACCAATTGCACTAGCTAATCCTCTCCTCTGATGGATCATGATGTTGCCCTTGGACAACATGGTGCCATCAGTGGAGCGAATAACGAGGAAGCGTTTGAAGCCAGCGGGCTCGAAAACGCCAGGTAACCTCTGAATGAGGGGCCCCAAAGTCATCGAGGCTCCGCCCTGTGCATTTTTGGTTTTGGTCAGGGGCTTCGCAACCGGGGGGGGGGCAGAGGGGCCGGATGTGCCGATCTTGGCTTGGTCGCTTGCCATAGTGGCAGCAGACCCATCCGTCCCCGCAGCCCCCGCGGATGGAGAGGAGCCCCGGGTCTTCTTCGTCTTTTTGGTCTTGGTCTTTTTCTTTTTTGGAGAGGAGGGCGGGGAATGAACCCGCTTCTCACCCTCGCCGGTAGAAGCCCCCAGGCCAGATGGACCGGCCTCAGCCAGGTCCTTCTCTGAAATGGAGATGGTCCTGGTGGTCGCAGGGGCATCATCCAGAGGAGATCCCTCCCCTCCTTGTACTGCCTGAGAATCACCAGCCGTTTGAGGAGGACCTTGCATAGGGGCGGATTCGGGGTCGGTGCTTGGCACCGAGCCCGGATTCCCCCCCATGGAAGGCCCTACCGTCTTAGGCTGGTTTTCCTCAAGGACCATGTCTATCACAGGAGGGGCCTCCAGTTGGCCACCTCCTTCCAGGACATCGCAGGTCCCCTTGGCAGCGTTATAAGTCTTTAGTGGGGAGGCACAGGCCTTGACCCCGGCAAGGTTTAATATTCTTGCCAGCAGGTCTTTTGAGGGAAGCGACCGAAGGGGCCTGGCTTTCCTCTCCCCCCTAAGGGGGTTTGCCCTACCGAACCGCTTACACGAGGGGCGGTCGGCAATGGGCTGCCTGCTGGATTTTTTGGCAGTCCCCTTAGAAAGCAAAGGAGGGACTGCCGCTGGAGATAGGGAGGTGCCCAAAAGCACCTCCAGAGAAGAGGGTGAGGGGAAGTCCCCTACACCCGTATGCGTAGGAGAGGAGTAAGCCTCCTCTCCAGTTAAAGAAGTATACAGGGTCCCCTGCGCAAGCACAAGGGGAGGGGACCTCCATTTTCTCGGTGGAGCTGCCCGAGGGCGGCTCCGTTGATGTTCTTGGGGAAGTTGGGGGTTGGGTTTTTTCTTGATTTTCATCATTGGGCATGGTGACCCTATTTGTGCTACGGGACGCAATAGCTCATCACCTCTTGCAGTTGCCCGCACTGCAAGAGGTGCTTAAAGGCCTGGCAGAGCCAGGCGCCGCCATTTCGGACCACCCCTCCCGCCTGATGGCCTGGCAGTCCATTGGCATGGCGGCTCCACCTTGAACACGGCGTAAAAATGGATAGAATGTGAAGAGGAGAGGAAAAGGGATGTGAGGAAGGTATGGGTGGGGATGAAGCAGGTTGTTAAAAAACCCATCCCGAACCGGAGCTCAGGGGTTAGGAACATTGTCCCCTCCCCCCTCAGCCCCAATCCGGGACGGTTGGCTTGAGAAGAAGGTCAGCATCTACCCTGTGAAACTAGAGGCTGACCATTGAAAGTTGTGGGAGAGGTTTTATAAAAAGCGAGGAAACAAGTGTTTTGAAGGAAGGAGAAGAAGCTAAGCTGGGGTCGGACGGGGTGCTGAGTCCCATCAGCACGGCGGCCAGGATGGCAAATCGCCGCGCCCCTTACGGGCGAAGCAGGCTCGAGCGTCGGGGGAGGTCAGCTTCCCTACAGCGCTGAGACGTGCGACCTAAAATGAAAACAACAACAACAAAGACCTTACCTAGTTAAATAAACGGGAGAAGGCCGGCCTCCCCCCAAAAGTATAAGTCCATTAGTCAATATGAACGAACTCGTCTCGAGTACAAGGGACATTTAACAAGAATGTGCCGAACAGTCTGTGGGACAACGCAGTCTTCACAGTGGGGTGCTGGCGAGCGCTTCATCAAATAGCGGTGCGTACCACGAGTGTGTCCAATTTGGAGACTACAGAAAGCAACCTGAGGCCTTTCCGGCATTGAGGGGTAGGTCTAAGGGAACAGTCGTGGCGCAATGGCATGCAAATTTAAGTTCCCTTCAAACACCCTCATCTTTTTTTCCAAGTATCCCAAAGAGCTGCCTGTATTCCTGCTATGTAGTCGGTGTGAAGAAGAGCAAAACGCTGGTCCTGTCGCCGAGTACTCGCGGACTCTTTGGCGCCATCATCGGCGCGCTCATTCCCCGCAATTCTTACATGTCCAGGAACCCAGCAGAAGATAATCTCGACATCCGCCCAGTTCGTCAAAACCGTGGCGTAACGGATATCGCGGAACAGGAAATGCGGAGATTCCAATGCCCGAGAGCACTCAGGGCATTGTGGTAATCACTATAGATCACAATCCGGTCTCCGAACCAGGCACGTTGCGTAATCTGTCGTACCGAGCGGTGTATTGTCACCAGCTCGGCCGTGAAGACAGACGCAGCGCCTAGCAGAGCCACGCTAACTTTAAACAGAAAGGATACGGCGTGGAAGCCGACCCCCTCTTGGGACTTGGAGCCATCCGTATACACTGGCACGGTTCCAGCGTGACACGATGTGTGCTCCAAAAAGGTCGAACGCAATACTCCCGGCGCAGTACAAGCTTTGGGAGCAGAGGCGTGGCGACAAATAGCCAAATGTGGTACCCTCCAGAGTGGCGTCCTGGGCAGAACCAGGGGCGCTACCAGCCCGAGAGCTATACCTACATCTCGAAAGAGTTTCCTGGCCCTAAAGCCAAAGGGCTTAGGGTATGACTGGCGTCTCTCGGCGGCATAGGCACCATCGAGATCAGCTGCGGATTCAGTGAGAGCTGTTGGCGACTGAGAGAGGCGCCGGGCTCGCGCGTACAGGCGAGTGATGCACTGCACGCGGCGCAGAGCGAGTGGCATCTCCCCAGCATCGACCAACAGGCTCTTAATGGGGAAAGTGCGGAAGGCACCGGTCGCAAGGCGAAGGCCGGTGTGGTGGATCGAATCCACCTTCCGCAATAAACGCTCGGCGTCGGATGCATAAAACTCGCATCCGTAGTCGAGCTTGGAGCGAATAAAGGATCGATAAAAAAGTAAGGCAGTAGCCCTATCAGCGCCCCAAGCGCTGAACGTCACGGAACGGAGAATGTCCATGGCGCGGGTACAGAGACCCTAAGGCTGCGAATATGAGCCTCCCAGGTGAGGCGTCAGTCGAATACAAGACCAAGGAAACGGTGCGACTCAACCACATCCAGGCGCACCCCATTAAGAAACAAACCTGGGTCGGGGTGAAGCCGTGGATGGTGGCAGAAGTGCACCACCTTAGTCTTGACCAAGGATAACCGAAACCTGTGCGCTTCGGCATAGCAAGAGACGCGGTTCAATGCCTGTTGGAGTCGACGCTCCCGAGTTGGCATCTGGGCCGCGCCAAAAGAAATCGAAAGGTCGTCCACGTAGAGCGTAGCGAGAACATCTTCCGGCAGCACCGAGGTGATGCCGTTGATGCTCAAGGCAAAGAGTGTGACACTAAAGACACTTTTCTGTGGGACACCCTCTTCCTGCTTCATTGGGTCGGAGAGGGCTTCTCCCACCCGTACGCGGAATCGACGATCTCGCAAAAATTCAGATATAAAGATGGAGAGGCGTCCCCTCGACCCCATCGTGTGGAGAGTCTCCATGATACCGTATCGCCATGCGGTATCATAGGTCTTCTCGAGATCGAAAAACACCGTGGCGTAGTGCTATCTACGAAGGAAGGCCTCGCAGACGGCATTTTTCAGTTGGAGCAGAGCATCCGACGTGGAGTAGAATTTGCGGAAGCCACACTGTGCAGAAAACAGATGGCCTCCGCTGCCCAGAAAAAAAGGCTAATCTAACATTTACCAATTTCTCCATCAAGTTGCACACACAAGAGGTTAGAGAGATTGGGCAGAAACCAGCCGGAGTAGAATGATCTCTCCCCGGCTGGAGAAAGGCGAGCACAGTAGCCATTCGCCAAGAATTCGGGAGGAGACCCTCCACCCAGATCCTGCTAAACAAATCTAACAGAAAGGCCATGCCTCGCTCACCCAGGTGTCCTAGCATGGCGCACGGGAGATCGTCCGGGCATTGGGCGGTGCCCGCGCACTAAGCAAGAGCGGAACACAACTCACTCAAGAGTAAGTCTGTCGTTGAAGCGTTCTCCGCCGATGGAGGTAAAATCCAATCGACGGCCTTCTGCGACATCACAACCTGCATTAAATGCTGGTGGAGCAGCATCCTGGCAAGAGAATTCGGAGGAAGCGGGCGCGAAGGATTCCGCTAGGAACGCGGGGTCCGAGATTGCGGTCCCATTCTCGTGGAGAACGGGAGGGGATTCCTGCGAGAACTTGCGCCGAATCATTTTTAATCTCTTCCACACCTCTGCTAGAGGGGTCTTCCCGTTAAGTGAAGACACGTATGCCCGCCAAGAAGAGCGGCGAGGGTGCTTCGAAATATACCGGAACCTAGCCCTAGCCCGACGAAATTAACAGACAGTGAAATCGTTTGACGGCGCTTATAGCGCATGTAGACATAGCATTTCTGCTTGAGGGCCGTCTCACACTCAGCTGACCACCACGGGAATGGTCGCCGTGCAAAACGGCCGTGGTGATAGTGTTGCTGGAGAAAAACTCAACGGCCTCATCTACCGACCTAAACTCCTCGACTGAGATAAAGAATTCAGTCATTTCCTGTAATGAAGGCCCCCCCGCCCGCGCCAAGCACCACCGAGGGTGGCTCTCCGGCGGCAGTGGCCCAGAAAATGATATTTGAATGGGAAAGTGATCACTACCATCGAAGTCATCCACCGCCCCCCAATCAAAATCAGTCTGTGCATCCGGAGAGCACAAAGATAGATCGAGGAAGGAAAATGAAGCGGTTCTCGGGCAGTAATGTGTAACCTCATCCACATTTAGGACACCCATCTCAAGCTCGTCGATCAGGTCGGCAAGGACTTGACCCCAGAGATTAATAGAGTAATCCCTCCAGAGAGGGTGTCTACCGTTTAGATCTCCCAGCAAGAGAAAGGGCCTCGGCAACCGTCCACGACGCGGCGGAAGAAGTCCCCCACGTCGAAGTCGGCTGACGGTGGAATGTATGCGGAAATAACAGTATACCTCCTATCAAGGTGAGATGCACAGCTACTGCCTGTAAGGAGGTATCTAATGCGAAGAGAAGAATGGAGACATCATGCCGGATGTAAATCACACATTCCCTCGCCCGGCCCCCATCCCATGTTGGTGGGGTGGCAAAACCCTTATACCCCGTAAGGGTTTACACCCCTACACCAGATAGGGTTTAATTCCTCTTAGCGTGGAAGTGACGTTTTGACTCGGTCATAACCCATGACCACAGCAATAAGCGGCGGCAATTCTCTCAACTTCTTTGCATCCATCTCAACTTCTCAGCAATCATTTCAACTTCTCAGCAATCTTCTCGACTTTTCAACAATCCCCTAAACTTCTCATCAATCTTCTCAACCTCTTTGCAATCCTCTCAACTTCTCATGAATCGTTTAAACTTCTTAACTATGTTGTTAACTTCTCAGCAATCTTCTCAACCTCTCATTAATCTTCTCATTATCTCAATAATCGTCTCAGCTTCTCAACTATCGTCTCAACTTCTCAACTATCGTCTCAACTTCTCAACTATCGTCTCAACTTCTCAACAATTCTCTTAACTTCTCAGCAATCTTCTACTTTCTCAACAATCATCTCGAGTTCTCCGCAATCTCTCACCTTCTCAGCAATCCTATATACCTCTCAGTAATCATCTCGACTTCTCAGTAATCTTCCAAACTTCTCCGCATTTACCTCATCTTCTCAGCAATCGCATCAAATTCACCATTGGTGATACCTCTGAGTTTTGATTCTGCCTCTTCGTCGGTGCCTGCTGAACGCTCATTTTACACGTTTCCCATCAGAACATAAAGGAGTTTATGTCCGGCAGAAAGATTTTGAAAAGAGTTTCATATGGCGGTAATTTTAGTCGAAATGAAAGTGCTCGGAAGGTACGAAAGATCGGCTGAATGAGGCGCGCGCCAACTTTGCTAACCACGTTGATGAACGGAGGATCTGTGCAAGGGATTCTAACAACACTTATGTAAATAGACACATTTCATATAAAGATAATTTCATTTGACTGAATTTTATATCTATAGAAGATTTTAAAATTAGTTCAATTTAAATTATTGAAAATTTATGCTTAAATGATCGGGGGGGGGAGGCGCATCCGTCTGCGTTTAGCGCCATTCTACCCACGGCAAGGGATTTGTGACGTCAGATGACGTCATAGCTGTCCACATTGCGTGAAACGCTCATAGGGAAAATTATTTTTTTATGGTTCCCTCCTTATGAAACCAACGAGGGCACGGCGGAAAAGAAAAAAGGAAATTATAAAAGCGATTACACACGTGCATAAGTTGTATGATCACAAATTCGAAATATTAGCACATGATTTAGGTTTAGGAATTTTCTTGAAATTTAATATCTAAAATTTTGGGAGTTGATAAATTCAATTAAAAAAATTTTTAAAAAAGAAGCTTTTTCAAATGCCAACGAAGGCATTAACCGATGTTTGGTGAGAGAGGCTTAGAGAAATTTGTTAAATTAGGAGAATTGAAACTATAGAAAATTATATAACTAAAATAACAACTTGGGACTCTAAGGGTGAAGTGGGGACGCAACTCTCGTGAAGTTAATTCTGTCTTTAGAACGAACACAGGCCTCGGAGAGTTGCGCGACTCCCCCATTTACTAAACCCTAAAGTAATCATCTCCTTAGTGGCTTTTCCAAAGACCTTGCGTCTGAGATGCTCTCGTTTGTTTTTGCTTTTAAAATAAACCAAATATGAAGCGGAATATCCGAGGGCAGGACTTAAGTCGTCATGGGGTCCCCTTACCGCGAGCGTGGTCCCCGCCTTGACGAGGTCACTGGCCTCCGCCTGGAGGACGCAGTCGAAGAGGAGGTGGTCGTCTTGAGCAGGGCAACCGAGATAGTCGGCTATCTCTGCCGCGGCCTCCCTCGGATTCTCGTCCAAGGCCCACGCATCGAGGGCCGACCCGCTCACGGAGATAGCGCCGTGGAATAGGCCTGCGAAAGAGCGCTAATTAAACACATGGCTACTTCACCTCTTCTACACATGGCTACTTCACATCCTATAAACAGTGCTACTTTACCCCTTATACAGATATTTACTTCATCTCTTATCCACATTGCTACATCACCTCTTGGAGTGTAATACGAAATGGCGGTAATTGGCGGGAATTTCGCGAACCCCGTTCAGTCATGCCGTTATTGGCGTGGATGTGCTCCAACAAAAGTAGATGGGGAAAGCGGTTGATAGTGATTATGGCTAATCCACTTTTTTTTTAGTCATACTTATCTATCGATGTAAATTTGCCTCCATCTATTTTGCCTATCTAATTAACCGCTCTTCTACTCTAACAACTCTATTACTGTGAGTCTAATTTTGAAGTCGATTTTTGTTTCATTATTTTTCCACTTTTTTTCTTTTTCTTCGAATTACTTTGAGCGAAGGATTCGGGAAACGGGAGTTTAGGCGCCATTTTTCAGACGGAATTCAAAAATGCAATCTCAATTTTTCTTTCATCCAAAGTGCTTCAGTGATCGCCTCTTTATGGCTTCTTCTATTTTTCCAAAATAAAGATTTTATATACATGCTTATATTATATTATATTATATATATATATATATATATATATATATATATATATATATATATATATATATATATATATATATATATATATATAGAGAGAGAGAGAGAGAGAGAGAGAGAGAGAGAGAAGAGGTGGACTAGATATATATATATATATATATATATATATATATGCAAGATAACCACTATTATTGGAACATAGAGTATATTATTATTATTAAAACGGTTAACCAAGAGAAATTGACAAAGAAAACTGAAATATTGGAATATAGAATAACAGGCAACTGACTTTAATCTGGAGGGGTTAGCTTTAGGTTTTTAACAATATCCTTTAGAATGAGATTTGATATATAGGGGCTACATTTATGCTAGACTTCTGACAGATTGAAATTTGGAATTTCTTTGATTAGTAAGGATTCAATTATTTTTCTTTTATTATAATCGCTACAATGGTAAACTATTTGGGCACTAGGGAAATCTATTATATGATTGGCATTTTGTACATGATTAAAAAGACTGGAAGCATTGCTCGCTCTACCAATGTCCCCCCCTATGTGCATATATGCGTTTATTTAATGACCTTCCGATCTCTTCCATTGAAATCGATCCCCTCTTTTTCCCCCAATCCCCTACTTGTGGCTAATCAGGAGGGGGGGGGGGTTAGGCCTAAACATATTGAAGGACTGACATTTTACTATTTTGTTTATTTGCTTTCTTATTACAGGATTAAAAGAAAATTTACCCTCAGATAGATTTTAATTAGGAACTGACGATATCAAGCTCGATTAAACGATTCTTCTCTTAACATAGTTGGCCGATTTAAATAACATTTTACTTCCATTGAAATCGATCGTATGATTCAAGTCTCTAACATGGCAAAATATTCCACTGCTTTGGCTGCCCACTCTAATATCTCTTTTGTGTTCGTACAATCTCTTGTCTAGATTTCTCCCCGTTTCCCCTATATAAACTTTATGGCAATCGTTGCATGGTATTGCATATACTCCTATGTTATGATGTTCTTTGGGTTTCCTGGCAATCATCAATTTAGTTGAATTATTTCTCTCTGACAATGTGTTTCGAGTAAATAATGAGTTCTATAGACAAATATTTGGCCTTAGCATGGGAAGTAGTTTATCTCCGATATTGGCATGTCTCTTCATGGAATATTTTGAGACTGAACTCCTTCCCACGATTTCTTTCCCTAACTTTATATGGTTAAGGTACATTGACGATGTATTTTCTGTATGGCCTAATGGCCATGATTTTGATACCTTTTTAATAATTTGAATAATTTGCATGTCTCCATCAAATTTAAATATGAATGGGAATATGATAATAGATTACCCTTTTTAGATGTCCTCATTAATAAAGATCACCATGAATTAAAACTTGACGTGTATAGGAAACCAACCCACTCGAATGCCTATATACATTATTTTTCGTTTCACGATAATACTGTTAAAAAATCGGTAATTTAAAACCTTTTCCTTAGAGCATATAAAATATGTCATCCTTCCTATTTAGATGAGGAAATTGTCATTATCAGGACCATTTTTTCTAATCTGTATTACCCCGATTGGTTCATATCGTCTGCCCATTTTGCAGCTAGGAAAACATTCTATGGTAATAAGCCTTCCCGCACTAATGACTTCAACAAATGTATAACATTGCCATTTAATAATAAATTAAATAGTTTAAAGGACATATTTGGAAAAGCGGGTATTAATCTAGCCTTTAAATATAATAATTCCTTAAACCAAGTGATGATTGCCAGAAACCCAAAGAACATCATAACATAGGAGTATATGCAATACCATGCAACGATTGCCATAAAGTTTATATAGGGAAAACGGGGAGAAATCTAGACAAGAGATTGTACGAACACAAAAGAGATATTAGAGTGGGCAGCCAAAGCAGTGGAATATTTTGCCATGTTAGAGACTTGAATCATTCGATCGATTTCAATGGAAGTAAAATGGTATTTAAAACAGGCTAACTATGTTAAGAGAAGAATCGTAGAATCGAGCTTGATATCGTCAGTTCCTAATTTAAATCTATCTGAGGGTCGATTTTCTTTTAATCCTGTAATAAGAAAGCAAATAAACAAAATAGTAAAATGTCAGCCCTTCTATATGTTTAGGCCTAACCCCCCCTCTGATTAGCCACAAGTAGGGGATTGGGGGGAAAAAGAGGGGATCTTTCATGACCTGACCCCGTGTTATGTATGTAAGCACTTTTCTAATATTTTCTATCCAGTGTCAGTTAAAAAAGGGTGTGAGATACACCGAAACTGTTCTGAATTAAATTGTCTTCGGAGAATGTGGTTTAATTCCTCATCTTTTCGTGCGATATTGCATTAATTTATGAGGATTGCTTCTAGAAAGCCTAAATTTAATGTTCAACAGAAATCCCAAGGCGAGGAAAATGGCTGGTATCATCCTTTTTATTTACCGGCGACGTTTCGACCACAATACGGTCATCTTCTTAGGCCTTGCTAAACGAGCGTGTTACAACGAGCGTGTTACACGTAACACGCTCGTTTGGCAAGGCCTAAGAAGATGACCGTATTGTGGTCGAAACGTCGCCGGTAAATAAAAAGGATGATACCAGCCATTTTCCTCGCCTTGAGATTTCTGTTGAACATTAAATTTAGGCTTTCTAGAAGCAATCCTCATCGATATATCCATATATATATATATATATATATATATATATATATATATATATATATATATATATATATATATATATATACAGTATAAGACTCCCTGCGTAATCCTGTCATGATACATCTGACCATGTCCACAATACTGATACTGTGGTCTAAAAAATTTAATTTTTCAGTCAGTAGTTAATTAACCGGATTTCATTGTGTTGCATCACGAGCGGAATATAAATACTACCGCTTTGTTTACTGTAGTTTTAGTGTAAACTTTGTATTTGTCGAATTCTGATTGGTACACATATGTACCACATGCCAAGGGGATGTTTAAGTCCCGCTGATATTTTCTGTTGTGTACGACAAAATAACTAACGAAAACAACAGAATTACATTTTTATTCCTAGTGTTGTTTTTCTTATTTTTGATAAAAGATTCTTAATAATAGAATACAACTATTTGGAGCGTTTGCAAATATGTGCTGTTCTTAGAATTGTGTTTCGGCAGCTTTTAGGAAAATGTGTTAAAACTTTAAAAAAAGGATCTTTTTCCAGGTTTTGAGAACACGGTGGGTCATATCTAGATTTGTCCTCATTAATGAGATCTGTTCCTCAAACCGTAGATTCGTCTGTGATACAACCTCCAGAAAATGTCATTTCATGATGATTTAGGCACTAATAAGATTCAACTAAAAAAAAAAACCTAGACAAGAAAACCTCAGCGATCTTAATTTTAAACCAACGACTTCCTCTGAGCTTTAGCTGTTGTCAACTCAGGCAGATCCTAGAGAATTGATTCATGAATTACAACTACCTAAAAACAGGCCCCATCTCCTGGATTCCAAATTAAAGTCTGGAATCTTCTCCACCGAGATACTAAAGTATTTACTGCAATCATAAAAAAATTACATCATTCATGTTCACAAGAAAATAATCTAGCATTTATTAATTATGTTTTTAATCTGATGAACATTATAGGTCATTAACATGATACAACAAAGGCTTGTTCATTAATTTTTCTGGTTATCCTGAAATCTGGGATGAATCACAATGAAAATATAATTTCCTCGCTAATACTTGTCAATGATGGTAAGATAAAGGAATCGAATCTTCTTCTTGTCGGCTTTTTCCTCCCCAGGTTGGCCGTTTTTGATTAGTCGTTTCTCGGTAAAAGACATCCTTGGAGGTTTGGGCAGAGATTTTACCGACAGATGCCCTTCCTGGCTCTAACCCTTCTTATTTATTCGGGCATGGGACCGGCTCTGAGTTGGGTGGGCTTGCCCCCCTCCCCCTCTAGTGCCTAAATAAGCTTACATGTATTTTGCATTATGCTGGCAAGATTAGGACAAAGTGACAGTATTTCTGACTCACTTTGTCCTAATCTTGTCAGCATAATGCAAAATACATGAATGAACTTATGAAATTACGGAAAAGATACACTATGGAAGATATCTTTGGAATGCATGTGGCAATTTGAAATTTTGTCATGTTGATAGGGCTACAAAATGGGTACACCAGTTTATTTCTTGTGTGAGTGGGGTATCAAGGACAGAAAATAATGATTATATCAGAAAAGTCTGGTCAAAACGAGACTCACTCATGAAAATAAAATGGCACGAACCCTCCGTTTCTCAGCCCCAACAACGTTTACTTATCCACACTCCCCTTATATAACATTCATGGATGGCAGCAAAAGACACAAGGGTTTATCAAAGGACACCCCAGTCAATCTTCCACCCCAACATTTCTCCTCAAACTACATCCAAAGGATAGTGTCCAAAACATCGCCTTGGAATCATCACCATTCAAGGCTCGTCAAAAGCGCTACCTCGCTACTATAAAATAATATCAATATTAAAATATATACAATTTACTTAAATTAGGACTGATGAAAAACTATGTTAAGAAGATGTCTTGAAATAGCGATGGACATTTAAAAAAAAAAAAATCCCTAAAATTAGGGACTCCAAAATTAGGCAAGGCTTTTTGTAAACCCTCAAACCCCCCACAAATAAAGATACAAAATTTACGGAAATTATGAATGAAATCGAAAAAAAAACGCATCATAAGTTTAGCGAAAAACTTGACTAAATTTTAAGGAAAAAATGATCGTGAATTAATTAGAATACGTGAACTCGTATTTTCCTATAAATCTAGGGTTTGTAACATCTCTCCCCAGCTGCATTTCTTTGACTACAACTTGAATTTCTTCGCTAACAAGGGACGCGCTGCAGCGCTGAACATCACTAACGATTTCACTCGAGATTTATCGACCCTTGAGAAGCAATACCAGGGCAAGTGGCGCCTAGTATGCTCCCTAAGGGAAATACTTCAGGAATTCTTCATTTGCTACATTTAGGTAATGAAACTTTGATTTGGAAAATATGAAAATAACTTTTGTCAAATTTAAGTAGGATTTCCTTCAAGAATCTCGAGTGACAGAAACTAATATGAATTCAATTTACAAACTATTATTAAGCATTTAACGAATTATCCCGAATATACTCGGGAATCTAGTGCCCGTCTCTAAATACTTTACCCGATTAAGTAGGGGTAGATAAAAATATGCATTTTAAAAATTTGCCCGAATATTTACGTTTGTCATCACTTTACTAACTATAATTTAAGGAGGGAATTTTTTTGAGCATTTAAATAATAGTTTCATCTTAGTTTGGTTATGACTTATGTGTTTATTATCAAAGTTATTTTTAAATTTTAAAACCAGAAGAATTACAAATGGTGAAGTTCAGAAAATTTATTAAAATTTAAGCAGGGCTGGGTTTTGGGGTATATTTTCGGATATTAAAATGTTTTAGCGAAGTTATTTCTAAAATAGATTTTTCATTTTAATCTTTAGCAGGAGGAAATGGCTACTGTCCCCTAAAAATGAGTACAACAAAATGAAATTAGTAGAACAAATTTAGATACAAAAAATTCGTGAAAATTGCTTTTTCCGTATTTTAAAAGAATTCTTGCCTTTAGTCATATAAAATAATCATCGATGTGAAAAAGATAGACCAATAGTAAATTATTAGGAGATATGTACTGGAAACCTTTTAAAAACTTGAGACCAAAAGCCGTTGTCCGCGCCCGATAAGCCGTAGGCCACATACTAAAGATCTGCCTGCAAAGCACAAGCTCCCCCTATAAGGAGGAGTGGCGAAGCCGCCTGCTTCTCTTGTTAACTCATAAAATCTCAATAAACGGAATGCAAGATAAGTCCATTAAAATAACTGCATGCTAAGTTCATTAAAATCCCCTGAGGTAATCTCACTCAAACATGTTAGGATGCAAGAGTAGTTAATCAAGCAAGAGTAGTTAATCACATCACCTCTTGCTGAAGGTATGACCATCATATAATTCACGGCAGCTGCACCAGAACTGGCCCCGAACAGAGTAACTTTAGTTTTATCTCCTCCAAAATCTTCTATGTGCTCCTGGGTCTGAAAAGAAAGAAACCGAGAAATAAATATCTCAGTGTATACAAAGAGAAATATTTAACCCTGATATTTTAGAGTTTACCTTCGGAAATTTCAATTGTACACAATGTTATCACCTGAGAGCCCCGAGTGGTCGTGTAAGGGAAATCACCAAAGTGATTTAAGGGTCCGGAGAACCGAATCACGTTATTGGGATACCTAACGTTCGAGCCTATTTATGCGAGCGAAGCAAGTGTGAGAAAGAAAAGGACTCAAAAATCATGCAAGTTTAAGGTGGCAGAGGACGGATAAAATATGACAAGAGTCTTTGCAACGATGGGTTGATTAAAATAGCTACCTTAGCAGAAAGAGTAATGCAACGATATGTCGGAGGAATTAAAAAAGCGGAAATTAGTTCCGTAAATGTGACATAAGAATTTCAACGCGACTGGCAACAACCAGAGATCTGCAGGAAGGAAGGAAGGACGACGGAAAATACATGCGTCATACTCTTTATGCAATCATTTTTAGTCTTGCCGCTCTTGCCATAAAGTGGTACTCGCGTTAAACTTCCCTGATGAAGTTAGGAAATTCAGTACGACCTTTCTGCTGAGACACGCGAGCGCATGAATCCAAGGAGAGTCCTGTGTAATTGAATCCGTACGCAAGTGACAATGTATGTTATTTGATATGAGGGAGGCGAGATTATACATACCCAACCGCCGTAGAAGAGGGAAAGGAAACACTTAACTTGGTGAGGATGATATTGTACCAGCTCAACCTGCATTCTGTTTTTTCTCTCACCAAAGGTTGTAAAACTATACCTAGGAAGGATTCTGTGAGATGATGGATTGCAAGTTTCCCGAACTTCATGGATGCTCTCACTACATGCTTCTTCATCCTGGGTTTATTTCAATTCCCAGGGCTCCTATTACAGGGTTTTGCGAATTTCTATGTTTGGTCAAACATGTCTAGGATGTTAAAATCAATGATATATCATTATTTGGGTCATATCTGGTTAATTAATGGGGAATTATATCGTGATTTGTGTCATATCAGGTTAATTAATGGGAAATGTATTCAGAAAGTCAGACAGTCCACAATTCTGTACACGAATCCGTCTCGAGTACAAGGGACAAACTGTAGCGACCCCGCTCGTCCCGATACGGGGAGAGGTAACGTGCACGAAGATCACCCAGGCTGGGACATTCAACAAGAATGTGCCGAACGGTCTGGGAAGCAAGGCAGTCGTCACAATAAGGCCCCGACGAGTGCTCCATCAAATGGCGGTGCGTCCTGCGAGTGTTCCCAATTAGAAGACGGCAGAAAGTGACCTAAAGAGGTCGTGGCATTGGGGATAGATCTATGGGAACAGTCGCGGCGCGGTGCAATGACATAGAACTTTAAGTTTTCCTCGACCGTCTCCGAACTTCTTTGTCAAGGGGTCCCTGACATGTAGTCTGTGTGAGGAAAAACCAAGAGCTGATCTGGTCGCCCAGTCCTCGTAGACTCTTTGGCGCCTGCATTCTCCGCATTTCCCACATGTCCAGGAACCCAGCTGAAGATAATTTCGAAATAACATAACATAACATAATTCCACGGATGACAAAAGCCACAAGGGCTTATCAAAGGTCATCCGCATCCGTCAAAACCCACCCACGCGGCGATCGTGGCGTCACGGATAACGCGAACCAGGGACAACAAATAGTCAAAGAAGGTACCCTCCAGGTTGGCCTCGTCGGCAGAACCAGAGGCGCCACGGGTCTGAGAGCTACACCGAGCTCTCGAAGGAGTTTCATACCCCTAAACCCAAGGGGCTTAGGATATCACTAACTTCTCTCTGCGGCGTGGGCACCGTCGAGATCGGCTGCGGATGCAGTGAGAGCCATTGGCAACTGAGGGAGGCGCCGCGTCGCGCGTACAGGCTAATAATGCACTGTGTACGGAACAGACTAAGTGTCATCTAAACAACATTGACAAGTAGGCTGTTAAAGGGGGATGTGCGAAAGGTGGAGACCAGTGCCACCTTTCGCAATACACGTTTGGTTGCGAATGCATAAACCTCGCATCCTTAATCCAGCTTCGTACGAACATAGTATCGGTAGAAAAGAATGGCATTAGCAAAATCAGCACCACAATACTAAACGTTACGGAACGAATAATGTCCAGGGGGCAGGTGCAAGGGACCCTAAGGCTGCGAATATGAGCCTCCAAGGGAAGGAGTCTGTCTAAAAAAAAACATAGAAATGGTGTAACTCCACCACTTCTAGGCGAACGCCGTTTGGGAACAACTCCAGGTCGGGGTGGAGCCGTGGATGGCGGCAGAATTGCACCACGTTAGTCTTGGCCAAAGAAAACCGAAGCCTGTGCGCTTCGGCATAGCGAGAGATGCAGTTTAATGCCTGTTGGAGTCGACGCTCCAGAGTTGGTATCTAGGCCGCAACAAAAGAAATGGAAAGATCGTCTTCTTACAGCGTAGCGAAAACATCTTCCGACAGTACGGAGGTGATATCGTTTATGCTCATGGCAAAGAGTAATACTGAGAACATTTTCTTGCTCTATTGGACCAGAGAAAGCTCCATCCCCCCCCCCCCCCCACTCGTACGCGGAATCGACGATTTTGAAGAAATTTAGAAATAAAGATTGGGCGGCTTCCCCTCCCCCATCATCATGAGGAGAGTCTCCATGATACAGTATCGCCATGCGATACTGTATGCCTTCTGCAGATCGAAAAACCCCGTGGCGTAGTGCTGTCTACGAATGAAGGCCTCTCAGATAGCATTTTATATTCAGAGAACAGAATTCGAGGTGAAGTGGAATACCATGTCGGAAGCCACACTCTGCAGAAAACTGTTGGCTTATGCTCTCCAGGAAAAAGGCTCATTTAATATTTACCAATTTTTCCATCAACCGCCACACCCAGTAGGTTAAAGAAATTTGGCTGAAACCGGGCGTGATACCGATATATCTCCCAATTTGCAAAGCGGAACATTGTCTGGACCAGGAGCGGTGTCCGCGCACGAAGCGAGAGCCGAACGCAACTCACTCAAAGTGAACCTGTCGTTGTAGGTTCTCTGCATGTGGAGGTATAGTCCAGTCGGCGTCGTTCAGTGACATCACGACGGACGTGCATTAAATAGTGGGGGAGCAGCATCTCTGTTAGAGAATATGATGAGAGCGTTTGCGAAAGACTCCGCCACGGAAGCAGTGTCCATGATTGCGGTCTCGTTCTTCTGGAGAATGGGAGGAGGGTCCTGTGAGAACTTTCCCCGAATCCTTTTGACTCGCTTCAACACTTCTGCCAGAAGGGTCTTTCCGTTAAATGAAGACACGAGCCTCCTTAGAAGAGGCTCCAAAAGGTATACAGGTGAAACTCTTTAATCGTTCGAGGGTGTTGAGAGGGGAGCCTCTTCACTAAGATTGAGTGGGGAATTAAATGGAACATAATAGCACATCTTCCGTAAATAGAAATTCAGTGCCCCTGCCCGCTACAGCCCTACTTTGACCCCAGCAAAGGATCGGTAAAATGGGCCTCGCGTACCTCTGCCTATGCTGCTCGGACGGACACTATACGCCAACACCACTACTACTACTCTCTGGGAACCCTGACCAAATCCTACCCGTGGAGTGGTAGGCAGGTCTGAGCGGGGGATCCGGCTTAGTGACAGGCCTCAGAGGTCGGGGTCACCCCGCCCGGCATCCAGGAGGTACGAACTCTTTTTCGTTGTTCGAAAGGAGAGCAACCGTTACCGGAGAGATCCATAGACAACGAAAGGGTAGAGAAAAAGAGGGAGCATAAAGGGTGGATTGAAGGACGAAGGTAGAGTGACAGAGGGTTGGTACAGAAAGACGAGGTAGGGTTTAGCGGAAGAAGGAGGAGATGCTAAGCTGTGCTTGGACGGGGTGCTGAGTCCCATCAGCACGGCGGCCAGGAAAACACATCGCCATGCCCCTTACGGGGAGACAGAAAAAGAGAGGGGGTGGGGGAGCATAATGAAAGAGTGAGAGAATGCGTCCAACTTTTATTTCGTAGAACAATGCATATAATTTTTTTAAGGATAATAATGTTTATTTGAACAAATGATGCGTCCTCCAAAACTATCAAGGTTAGAGAATGATGACAACTTTCTGTTTACACGTAAAAAATCGTATCTTATTTATTATAACTATCCCACGTCTAGTGTAGACAAATCGTTCAGTAAACAGGCTATCTAGTGCAAAAATTAAGGGCACTGCCCTACATTTAGTGACATTATAATTGATCAAAAAGTCAGATTTCACACATAATAAAGCTTCATCAAGATATCAGATCCTGTAATTCGACGAAGAAAATGGGTCAGCTCGAAAAAAAAATTCCAAGGGTAACTCGGGCAATCCATAAATGGCGAAGGTCTGAGTTGAGATAACAGCAGGTATTTCAGGACAAGGTGCCGAGCACCTGAACCCGAGTGTGTTTCGCCAGACTGTCCCACGTCGCTTGACAGGGGTGGGATTAATAGCACTGCTAAGTAACCACTCATGACTAAAAAGAATAAAGTATGTTCTCTCCTACTGAGCATGTCTTGTGAAGTGCTTTGATGTGGGAAAGACCTTTTCAGGGTCAATAAACAAATTTATTTTTTTCGGATCGGAGGTGAACAGCAAGTAAGAAGTGGGGCAGGTTTAAGATTGAATTCTACATACATGAAAAAGATAGTTAAATTTGGAGGTGGCAGCTTTGCGGTGTGTATTATGTTTACAAGCAATGAGTCTGTCCACTCCCCCTTTTGCGCGACAAAGTAAACGCTGCGGTACACAGGAACCTGCTTCAGAAGCATGTGATTCCCTCTCCAAACATCGGGGAGTAAATGGGCCTGTTTTCATTCAGGACCACGTTCAGTACTGCTCAGTAAAGACGATAAAAGCAGTTCTTGGATACTGAAAATATCGACTTGATGAACGTGATGAGCCCTGATTTAAACCCAATAGAAAATCTATGGAGGAAATCGGTGAGAAGTTTATGGCTCATTTGGGGCGGTATTGTATTCCGCCCCTCACACTGCAAGTTTGGAATGTATGGAGGATATTAGTACAATTACACAATGATAAATGCTGGCTTTCCCATTGAAAATTACAGTGGCCTATTCCTTAGAACACTTTTACCAATCATTCAAGGCTCAAATGGCATTACATAGTATTACGTACCATAAATCGATCTTTCTCTCCTTCATTTTCCTTCGGACCACTATCTGTTAATTGCCCGACATTTAGAATTTATAGTGCAGTTCGTAAACGATGTTCGTAGACTAGCTTAAAAAAGTATCTATCCTCATAATAATAAGCAAGATAGATTTAAATCTACAAATATTTTCTGCATTTTTTTTAACTAAACTATTTTTACATCTCCCTTCGGCAATTCTTTCTAACTTGACCTTGTTTATTCCATAAAGTGTAGGGGATTTACCATAAGTATAGGTAGCTCACTCGGATAAATATTTACAGGAAGGCGTTAAACGTACATCAAGCTCATGTACATAATTATAGCGCACAAAGCATCTTGTTTCTACACATAATTAAATTTGGATAGTGCCCGCTCCATTTAAATATGTACCAATACTGTTTCAAGAAATATTTTAGTATATTTGCATATACATATTTAATCGACAACTTTGATATAAATCCTGGTCTCTTCTCTTTAGGTCCAATAACCATGCATATAATCCATGTCCAAAAGAAAAAAAT